>JAOTQW010000009.1:6234828-6246268 GCA_026260075.1 Sisor rabdophorus
CTCTCTCTCTCTCTCTCTCTTTCTCTCTAATGTTTACAAGGTTGGTTATGTGAAAAGGTCTCTAAAGTGATGCATGCTGTGATGCATGTAAGCTGGAGGGCAGAATAAATCGTTTGAACCATATGGTCCACTGTATTTCTTAACTCTGTAGGAGTGATTGAAACGTTCTGAAGCCCAAGTTAACATCATATCCAAACCAGAATCTAATTATTCAGTCAGTGTGCATCTGCTTGATCATACATAGGGTCACGGTGGCACTTGATTCTAAAAATACTGTTTGTAATATGTTAATAGATTCTGGATGCCATGTCAGGCACTTTCATACACACATTCACACTTCTGGGCAAGTCTCTGGATGTTAATTTATCTTGAGGTGGAAAGTAAAAAAGGAAGAAAGGAATAATCGGAGGAAAATGTATAAGGAAAGAAGGAGGGAAATTAGTTAAACAGGAAAAAATAACCAGGGGGATAAAATTGTTAAATGGGGGGTAGGTAGGAAGAAAAGAAAGAAGCAAAAACAGAAAATGGCATGTTTAAGTAAAAAAGAAATCTGGGTAGTAAGGAGGAAAGAAAATCAGTAAAAAATAAAGAAAAAAGATGAGTAAGGAAGGAAATGAGGAGAAAAAAAAGGAAGGAAGGAAAGAAAGAAAGAAAAAAGAAAATGCATACAGAGAAAGTACATGAGTAAGAACGTAAAATTGGGTAAAGTAGACTTGAAAGCCAAAAAAGGTATAAGGAGGGAAGGAAGGAAGTAAATAGACAAAAAAACTGAAAAAAGTATTATAGTTTTTCTTTCTTTGTTGTTAATCTATTGTACTGATTTTAGTAGCTGTACAGTCCCCAAATGAAAGTGATTCTATATGCATGTGACATTCTATATCATTCAGACAGGACTTGAGAAGAAAAAACTGGAGAACATTCTGTACTGCTAATTTATCCCTTCATTACTATCAATTTGTTTATGCTCTAGTTTGTCATGTCAATTTTAAATCCAGGTGCTGTGGGACTGGATCAAGCTATTTTACCAGCACAAGATAAAGTGTGGGAATTTATTAACTTGTGTGTGTTTGTGTTATTTACAGCAGCATAGCAACCTTATAAATAATCAAGTGTGTTTTTAGGCATCAGATATGTGACTCAACATTAATTTGAACTGTCAATGTGTCAGGCGTGAGTGTGACTTTTATGACGTGAGTGATAGTTTACGCATTCAGTATTTTTCAATAAATAGAGAATGATAATAATCATTATAATAGTTATCACAGGTATTACAATCACAGTAAATACATTCTTTTTATTATCATAATTATTATTATGAGAATGCTCAGAAATGCTTAAGAAAAGGTTTGTTTGTAAATCTTTTTGTTGCTTAATTTTAATTGATGGATGGATGGATGGATGGATGTGGAAGTGGACAGGTGGGCAGACAGAGAGGCAGGCAGACAGACAGACCAATCAATACTGAAATACTGACTCAAAGATATCTACTGTAGCTCACAAATGGGTTGATGGGTTTACCATACCTGCTATTACTACACAATGCTGCAGCACTACATTGTTTTTTACAGCTGTTAGTAATGAAGGAGGAAAGCAAGTGTCCCTACAAGTGAGAGTGTGTATCGATCGTGTAGGATGGATGAGCGAGCGCTTTAAAGAAGCAGCCCACTTAAGCATCAGCAAATAATAAAGATACCCCTAAGGCTAGAGCAATTAAAGGGCTTCAATTTGTGCTAACAGCTTTAATTCATTTCGAGCACAAGACAACAAACTGTTTGTATGTGTTTGAGTGCTAGGGGGTGGTCACAATGAGGACTTTTAATTACTGCTTAAAGTATCAGCTGTGGAAGCCTATTCACATTTTATAATGTTTCTATTATTTTTATAAATAATTAAATTTCAATTTTATTTGTCACATACATGAGTGTGGACTGCACGGTGGCTTAGTGGCTAGTAGTTTGCCCTTTCAGCAAGAGGGTCTCAGGTTCGTTTCCAGACTGCAAAGTTTTAATGTTTTCCCAGTGCTTGCGAGGATTTCCTCTGGGTACTCCGGTTTACTTCCATAGACCAAAATAAAGCCATGTACTTTGGGTGTATTGGTGACACTAAATTGCCCATAGGAGTAAGTGTGTGTGTGGTTGTTTGTCTATGTGTGGAAGTGCAATGGACTGGCGACCTGTCCAAAGGGCACCCCTGCCTTTCACCCTAGGTGTGCTGGGTTAGGCTCCAGCAGACCCCCATGACCCTGAGTTTATGGAATGAGAAGGTATAGGAGATACATAAATGAATAAACATAAATGATTGTACACTGTATAACATAGTTAAAAGTTTTTTGCATTTCCCACCTTGGATGGCTGGGATCATGGCACTTGCTCAGGGAGGTAATGCTTAAAAGTTTATCCAAGTCATTCTGGATAAAAAGGCATTTAACAAATAGCAGAAATGTTAATAGTTTTTTTTATTATTTTCTATCTTATGCCACATCAACACTAGACAGTTAATGTCTGAAACCCTCAATGTTTGACGTCTTGTTCCTTTTAAAATGCTTTTCCGTTCCCCACACCTGTACAAAGTAGTTATATGATTTAGGATTTTATGACAGCTCCTGGTTCACCAATCTCCTTTAATTTCTTATCAGCCAAGGTGACAACCTTTACGATTTGACATGTTGTGCTTTCTGAAATGATTTTCTGTTTATGTCAGATAAAAAGTAGTGACTTGCTGTCCTGACGTCCATGACTTGGACATGACGGTAAGCGCTCGTCTTCTCCTTACAGGTTTTATCATCCTCAGAACTGCTCTCCCTGTCTTCTTTTTTTAACCAAAGCCCAGTAGTCTGCTGCGAGAGATGTGACAAACTGCAGCTCGTTTTTTAGTATTTGATTGGCTTGTTACTTGAGCTTTGTGAAGCACAAGCATGTCAACTAGTCTGTTTTGTTTTTACATACAATTGCATAGGTATAATTTACCATAAATTATAATCAACAGCACCAAAGGCAAACTTTACTACATCATTGAAAGTCGCTGTACATTCCAAGATACTTTTCAAAATGCCCTTTTCAATGCATACAATAATGCAGATAATTGTAGTTTCAAGATGTTTACATCATGCATTAGAAAAGGGGGGAATTAAAGATTTATGTCTAAGGCTTTGGCAATATAATGATTAATCAGTCTGTATTGTAAACACTGTTTTTTTGGAAATGCAGTTTACAGTTAAGTACGTCCTCCCCTTAAATTTCATCTAAATTTTGTATAAAGGCACGAAAGAAATAAAACTACAATATAAAGTAGTGGATGTACAGCAATGTAAATTAGCTGTCTCATCAATAAAACCCAATAGACAGCCATTCATGTCTAAACCCCTGGCAACAAAATTGAGAACACCCCTAGAAGGAAATGTCCAAATTGGGTCCAAGTAGCCATTTTTCCTCCCTGTTGTCATGAAACTCATTAGTATTACAAGGTCTTGGGTGTGACTGGAGAGCAGGTTTGTCAAATTTGTAGTTATTGCTTGCACTCTCTGATAATGGTCAGTGGAAGTTTAACATGGCACATCATGGCAAATAACTCTCTGAGGATCTGAACAAAAGAATTGTTGCTCTATATAAATATGGCCTAGGCTACAAGAAACCCTGAAGCTGAGTTTTAACAGGGATTTAACAGGACAGATTCCCTCCCTTCAGAAACTCCCTTCTGCATGTTCCTTTCAACATGATAACGACCCTAAACAGACCTTCAAGAGGACCACTACCTTGCTGAAGAGGTTGAGGGTAAGGGTGATGGACTGGCCAAGCATGTCTCCAGACCTAGAGTGCAAGATCTCCAATATCCACCTGCTCTGTGATGTCATCATTGAGGAGTGTAAGAGGATTCCAGTGCTGAAAAATTATGCTGGCCATTTTCCCTTAGGGGTGTATTTACTTTTGTTGCCAGGGGTTTAGACATTGGTGGCTGTGTGTTGAGATTTTTGACATGACAGTAGATTTACACTGTTACTCAATCTGTACATTAATTACTTTACATTGTAGCAGGGTTTATTTCTTTAGTTTTTTTACAGATATAATAGATATTTAGAAGAAATGTAAGGGGTGAACTTACTTCTGTGACATACTGTGTACAATGTTCTTGTAAATAAACAAAATACAGCAAAAATGTAAAAAGAAAAAAAATCTTGTTTATGGATTAAAAAATATCAGATTTGTTTAAGCTGCATTAAAGATTATGAAAATATTTTACATTTTATATTAAATTTTAAGGATGGGTTATAGATTCACGCTTCCACCCTCTTGCTATGTAATGTTTTTTTAATATTATATAATAAAACTTTAATAATTTTTATTATAACTATTTGTTGACAGATTTTGTTTTGTTAGAACCAACACAGATTTTTTGTATATTCATGTGACTGTCAGTGATATAGAGAACATTAACTCACCAGGCCACCAGAGGGCAACATTGGGACTTTTCTTAGTGTCTTAATTTGTTATTGGCCCTATGTTTCCTGTGCCATTTGTTGTCATGTGACTGTCAGGGATATGGGAACAGTTAAGCCACCAGGCCAGTTTTTTGGATTCTGTGTTGCCTGTGCCATGCATTTGACCTGTTATGTGTTTCCCTGTAATTTAATCACACCACAGACTGTCTGACTTTTAACTTGTTTAAGAGTTAACATGTTTTAAAGTTTATCCTTTTGTGCATCAATTCACATTTAAAAATAGAAATACATTTTTGTCATTTGTGTATTAATTCAGAATCATTGATGTTCATTTTACTAAAAGATTTATATTCCATGTTTTGCCATTTTTCTTCAGTTTCTTCTAACAAACAATTTATTAATTCATTTATACATTCATCGTCTATACCTGTTTATTCCAGAAGTCTGTGTCATGGGGGTCTGCTGGAGCCTATCCCAGCGCACATGGGGCGAGAGGCAGGGGTACACCCTGGAACGTCCATTGCAGGACAGGTCACCAGTCCACACATAGACAAACAACCACACACACTCACAATTACTCCTTTGAGCAATTTAGAATGACCAATCAACCTAATATACATGTTTGACTAGGGAAGCGTAGTACCTAGAGTAAAACCACGCAATTTTTATATATTTTTTCAATAGTAGAATATTACTGCCAATTTTTTTTTGCTGTATGTTACTTTTTGAGGGTTTTTGTATTTTGTGCGATTTTCAACGGTTCCTCATTCAATGCAATAACTACTCAGATTGTTTGCCTAAAGTCTGATAAGACTTTGCCTAAAGTCTGCAAATGTGGTTGACATAAGTAGATCTTTTATGTAATTCTGTATATACAGAAGTTCAGGTAGTTTGGGCCATTAGACCCAATTTATATACAGTCAAGAGAGCAATCAGAGGGTGGATCTGTTTTATTAATTTTTTTTTTCAAGAGACAAAAACAAATGATAAAAACTGAGTCTGCCAGAAAACATAATTAAACCGTGCCCTTTTATAATTCTGTCCTTTGTGAGTGAGTAAGTGAGTGAGTGAGTGAGTGAGTGTGTAAGTGATATCTCCTTTTTTTTACCTCAAATGTTGTATTAAAATTTTGTTAATTATTCAGACATGGTGTGATATGATTGAAGTGAAAGTATGAGAGTGTTTTTTACTGATCACTGAACATCTATGGGATATACTGAAGCATCTGCACCACAGACCTCCTCACCTACAATACTATTTCGGCTAAATAATAGTACATCCTAAAAGACCTACTGTCAAATCTAGCCAAGAGCCTTTGTAAAAAAGAAATGAGACTACAGACATGGATCCAAAAGACATGGATATGATAATCTGCTCATAAGACAACATAAGCCAAATTCACCCAAACCTAAATAACTGCATTTTGCAAATAACTTTTATTTAATTTAACTGTTTAAATGCTGATTGAATAATTGTGGGTTCAATTCCCAGCACCACCCCCTGATCTAGTACTTATAACTCTCAAATGAGTAAAAATGTATTAAGTGTAAGTTGGTTTGGATAAGTAGATCTGCTGAATGCCAAAAATGTAACTGATTCTTTGATTATATGTATTATGAAATATATTTTTGGGAATATTTGCATTTAATTATATTAAATAAAGATAATGTTGCTATTAACAATGTTGGTGAATTGATGATTATTTTAATCTGACATTAATTCTTAATTCACATTCTGAACAGTGAATTAAAAAGAGCTTTGGAGTTTTTTAGAGGGTTTTTTTTCCTGATTTTTAATCTTTTTTTAACAAGAAAGTTAAAAAAGAGTTTTATTGTGTGAGTGTAATTAAAAAGAAGCGCTTTGAAGCTTTGTCATTTGCAACCATTTCCAAGTGATCACATGGGCCAATCTTTCATTAATATCAATTATTAATTAACAGTGATTTTTACAATATTATATATAGGATTAGGCGGCACAGGGGCACATCTGATCCTTTCATAATAATTGCGGTGCATGAATACATGCAACAATTGCTAATCTGTCATTGGTTGTTTACAGACTTTGACGATGATGAGCAGAAGGTCAAGACCCAGAGGCCAAGATCAGCAGATCAGCCTGGAGTGTTCCAAGCCCAAACAGGTAAGATCTGGACTGTTTTTTCTTTGTATACGTTTTCTTCTCTAAAGTTTCAAAATAAAAGCCTTAATCATTTCACTTCACAACATTCACATCCTGGTCTTAAACTATTTTCATTAAGGATATAAAGTAAAATGTGGATCTGATTCACCCACATATAAATTAACATGTAATGTGATTATAAGATGTGCAATTAATTCAATTTAGCCAGTCACCTTCTGATGTTGCCTCAATGCAAGGACATTTAGGAGATGACATAAAAAGTTCTGAGATCAGCACCCGTTGGCAAAAGTTACACTACTTATGTGCTGGTGTCCCAATACCACCTTCAAGGAAGCTGTAAACCCCAGGCAGTGTAAAAGGCAAAGCAATGTGAGGCATCGAAACACAGTCAAAGAAAGCACTGGCCCAGGGCATATGGCCTCTCTCAGAGCTGCCGAGTTCAATTACCTTCTGTGTTCTCTCTTTCTCTGCTTTAAACTAATCAACAAAACACTGAAAGCTGGTGCTTGGGCTTCTGTGTGATGTACTGGTGTGTGTTAAGGATAACTTAAAAAAAAGAAAAGAATTAAGTACATCCTATTGTGGATAGTATATAAAATATAAAAAATACTTACATTGGCAATGTCATTATTTCCTCTTAAAAAGATTTTGGTTTATGTTAAAATGATGGCATGAGATTATAAATAAAAATATTAGCTGTGTCCTCATGTATAGACTGTTCCTTTCACAACATAGAATCAGAAAACCCATAAAAATGTTAAAATTTTGTCTACTGTCAAATTTATCTATACTGTACAAAGGAGATTCTGGGCTTTCTCGTAATATACCATTTAATTGGCTAAACTAAAAAGATCATGTGATCATTTTTTTCCCTGGGTCTCAGGAACATCATGTATCCTCTTACTCTTGTTCCTATAATATTTTCCAGAAAAAAAATCCAGCTTTTTTTTTTAATTTTAGCTATAATTTTATTAGTCAGATCAGGTGCTAATGTAGGGTGAGAAGGTATTTGCTGCAGTCAGTTTATCCCAATAAGGTGGTAAAATGCTATAGATCTTAAAATATTCATTCATCCATTAATTCATCTTCTATACCCACTTATTCCCTAGCTCATGGTCACGGGGTCTGCTGATTGTGAGAGTGTGTGTGGTTGTTTATCTATGTGTGGCCCTGTGTTGGACAGATGATCTGTCCAGGGTGTACTTGCATGGGTTTCCTCCAACCATCCAAAATTGATTGGTTGATTGGTGAATCTAAATTGCCCAGAGGAGTGAATGTGAGTGTGTGGTTGTCTGTAATTGGCCCTGCAATGGATTAACAACCTGTCCAGGGTGTACCCCCTCCAGCAGACCCCCGTCACCCTGAATTAGGGTATAGAAGATAAATTAATAAATAAATGAACTTATATGTTAGGCGGCAACAATTCTCTAGGTTTAATATATAGGGCATGGGGTCTTTCTGTGTGAATTGTGCATGCTTTGATTTACCTGCACTTGCTTAGGTTTTCTCCAGCAGACTCCTGTGACTCCGAGTTAGGAAATAAGCTGGTAAAGAAGAGTGAACGAATTAATGAATAAACGAATGTATGAATTAACATTTAATGTTAAAAATCCAAATCACAGAATTTAGAAATAAAAACAGTATGAGGTCATTCATGAGAAAAAGCAGATCTCTGAAAAGTCAAATAAAGCAAATGCAAACAAATGCTATTTATACAGGTAAAAGTGATTTCTAAACGTTTATGGTATATAATAATGTGTAAGATTAACATCCCAGAATGTGAAACATTTATCAGAGCATATTAGTTTTAAAGTTATTTTGTGTCTTTTTTGTACCTTCTGCCATAGGTGATCCAGCAGCTGAGGAATGGTCCCAATGGAGTGTGTGTTCATTGACATGTGGGCAGGGATGGCAAGTGCGTACACGCTCCTGTGTGTCCTCTCCATATGGCACACTGTGCAGTGGGCCGCTTAGAGAGACTCGCCTTTGCAACAACACTGCCACCTGCCCAGGTGAGCCCCAGCATCAAGCAGGTACAGAACCTACTTCATTTACACTTTCATGCACACTTGAACTGTATCAAAACTGTACTGCATCAGCTCATACAGAAATGTAGCTTTCAGCTGCCTGGAAATGATATAAAGCAGTGATGTTGATTATTCATTCATCATTCATTCATTCATTTATGCATCTTCTTTACCCGCTTATTCCCTAATTTTGGGTCACGGGGGTCTGCTAGAGCCGATCCTAGAGCGCACATAGGGTGAGAGGCAAAGGTACACCCTGGACAGGTCGCCAGTCCATCTCAGGGCCACACACACACACACACACTCACTCACTCTCATTGGGCAATTTAGAATCACCAATCAACCTAATTCACATGTAATTGGACTGTGGGAGAAAACCAGAGTACCCGGAAGAAACCCACGCAAGTGTGGGAAGAACATGCACAACTCCGCACAGAAAGACTCCGTGCCCAGGATTCAAACCCAGCACCTTCTTTTTGTGAAGCAACCATGCTAACCATTAGGCCACCACGCCGTCCCATGTTGATTATTTACTTGGCACAATATTCATTTACAGGTCACATATCCATGCTAATAGCTGTATATACTAAATATCTAATATATTCAACTCAACAACAGAACATCTGCTTTTAAATAGGATTTTTTACCTCAAATATATTTAATATTATATTTGATACATATTTCTTATATTTTTAAAAGTGTGAAAGGGGTGTTTTTTTCCTAGGCAGTTACGGTTCTTTCAATTACTTGTGCGGTGTTATGAATTCTATTTTGCCCGGTGTTGTATGTTCATTGAGTTCAAAACGTATTGATGAAGTCTTTTAATTAAAGATGGTGGCTTTGGGATAATATGAAGAGCCTTGATGGACATAGGCTGTCATGCATTTAAACCAATTGAAACTTTTTTTTATTTTACTAAATTAGTTATATTAATCTGGGAGAAAAGAGATGAGGTAGCTCAAAGGTGCTGGATTACTGCTCAGAAGTTTCAAATCCCAGGGTTGCCAATAAGATTTGTATGACCCTTAAGCATGGCCCATAACTATAAACAGCTTTAAATTAATGAGATAAATATAAGTTACTTTTATTTATGTTATGAAATCCAATGGGATTTCTCTTGGGCATATTGCTTTTTTTTTAATTAATAAGTGATCGCACATACACATCGCCACACACAGACTAGAAACCAAACACTACCATGCACAATTTAGAATCACCAATCTACCCAGAGTTAACGCACACAAGCACTGGAAGAACATGCAAGCTCCAATCAGTGTCTAAATATGAGTGAGTATATAAAAAAATATATATTTCAAAATGAATTAAAATTAAAAAGGGGCTTATTAAACTTGCTCATGACCCAATAGCTCATTGTATTACCATCAAATTTTCAGGCCAATATAATTTTATAGATTTTTGTTTGTAGATTTTTTTTATAATCATTGTTTCAAGATCCCATATGATAATCCATTACTTATAAAATAAATAAAATAAAATGGCTCAATTTATCTACCTTGTTCAAAACATTTACATTAACAGCCTTTAGGTGATTTCCTTGTCCAGAGTGGCTTACGTTTATCTCTTATTTTAATCAGAGCAATTAGGGGCTTTTTTAGGGGCATAAGCGACAGTTAGTAACAGTAGTAACTTGGTAATGCTAGGCACCAGACCCACAGTCTTTTAATCAGCAGTCCAACAAATTAACCACTGCTCGACCACTTTTCCCAGAACCTGCATTGATATACTATATCTAATATACAAATAGCACTGCTATGGAACCCACAAAGAAACAGACTTTGCAAACCAACATGTCATAAAAATACTTATTTTTCCTCCATGACTCAATAAGATCCCCTATCCCAGCTCTCTATATGCAAAATACAGGAAGCGTACATTCTGGGCCTTCCTACAGGCAATTTAGTATCACCAATCAACATAATATACATGTTTTTGGACCATGAAGGGAAACCAGAGAACTCTGAGTTAATCTATGCAAATGACAAAAGAACATACAAACTCAGTATAAAAAGGCTCTTTGCCCGGTAATCGAACCAGTAACCTTCTTGATGTGAGGCGACAGTGATTACCACTAAGCCAGTGTGCCGCCAAACAGCAGTTCATTTATTCATTCCTCTTTCATACCCGCTTATTCCCTAACTCGGGGTCATGGGAGTCTGCTGGAGCTTATCCTATGGGGAGAGGCTAGGGTAATCAGGTCACCAGTCCATTACAGGGCCACATGTAGACAAACTTACATTTACTATTATCAGCAATGTGTTTTTGGACTGTGGGAGGAAACCAGAGTACCTAGACGAATCCCACACAAGCGCAGGGAGAACATTCAAACATTGCACAAAAAGACTTGAACCCAGCACCTTCTTGTTGTGAAGCGACCGTGCTAACCACTACGCCAGTGAGCCGCCCATCCAAACAGCAAATTAATTTTTCTAATCTAATACAGCGTTGAGCAAAAAAGGAATGGAAAATGCTACTTTAATGCTGCTAGCCTTTTCTGAAATGAAACAAACAAAGCAGCTCTACAACCAGCAGCGCACAACTGAGGTCTATTATTAAACAGCTGTGTTACCATCACAGACTATGATGCACATGTTTTTTTTTCCTCTCACTCTTTCATTATGGATGAACAAGTGTGCAAGTGATTTACGCTGACCTTCTGTGTAGCTTATTTATTATTCAGTGGTGAGTGCTATTGTTGTTGCATTGGGGCTAAGAGCAGAAGGCAATGGGAATTCCCCATGCTTAAGCGAAGGCTCAGCCTTACTCCACACACACACACACACACACACACACACACACACACACACACACACACAAACAA
>JAOTQW010000009.1:6250287-6267965 GCA_026260075.1 Sisor rabdophorus
AGCAGACCCCCGTGACCCCGGAAAGTTCAGGAATAAGCGGGTATAGAAGATGAAATGAAACATCTGTGTAGTTTCCAAAAGTCTAAGAGTTAGATTAAGAATTAGTTAACATTTCTTAGGAGAGTTTTCTAATTATTTAAGAGACTTTATTGACCTCAAATTCCTGTCCAGGGTGTGCCCCCTGCCTTTCGCCTTATGTGTGCTGGGATAGGCTCCATAAGACCCCTGTGACCGCGAGTTCGGAAATAAGCGGGTATAGAAGATGAATGAATGAATGAATCACAGTGAGTCACAGTGGAAATAATAAAATTTAAATTAAATAAACTAATGAACAAAAACTATTTGAAAAAAAAACCTAATTGAAATAAATAGAACATAAAATCAATGAATGAGAAAAATTAATTACCAGCTTAAGAAAATACTTTTTGAAAGAAACAAATTAAGTGAATCGTTTGAAGATAAATGAATCATGTGAAACATTTTTGTGAAATTAAATGAGCTGAGATTCTTTTTTTTTATTGGAAAAAAAGTAAACTACGTTAATTGGTATTTTATTAAAAAATATTTTGCTTTAAAACAGTACCAACCTATTAAAAATAAGGTGTCACCCTGGACAGGACGCATGTCCTTTGCAGAGCCACATACATACATACATACAGACAGCCAATCAATTAATCATACATGTTTATAAACTTGTGGGATAGAACGATACATACCACCCTGGAACCACCCTGGAACCACCCTGCTGCATAAACATACACCCATAACATTTATTCCATTCTTCAGGTGTAAATAACGTGTAATCTTTGTGTCATTTTTAGTTAATAACTGGTAGCAGGCGGTGGCGTGGTGGTGTTGTGGTTAGCACCATACAGTATGTTTCATTCATAAATACCATGTACAGTACAATTTTCAACAGTAAGCATTAATGTATGAATTAATTAGCACAATTGTGAAACTGTATATTCTTACTACCTTGTTTTGCATTCATTAGTCAATGGAATCATTGTGTGGCTATTTGTATAGAGTCTGAGTTTTAAAAAAGTTATTTTATACATTTATTGCTTATTTTTGTATTTCATTTTTAACAGAAAATAGTTGTCAGGCAGTCATACGATCAATTTAATCAACAAATTAGTTACCTTTACATTTACAGCATTTGGCAGACGCCCTTATCCAGAGGGACTTACACTGAGCATCTCTTTTATACGACTGAGCAATTGATAGGGTCTTGCTCAGAAGCCTAGCAGCGACATGTTTGTTGGTGCTGAAAAACGAACCCCAATCTTTCAATTAGCAGCCCAATTCATTAACCACTGCGCTATTACTTAGTAGTAATTACTACTAGTTAGATTCCAATTCTTTGTACTAAAGCTTGCTGCAAATTTGTATTTGTAACCCCAGCATTCTTCAATATTTCTCTAATGTCAATGTCATAGTCAGGGCTTTAGATCTCGCTCTTTAACCCGCACAGTGAGAAGCTTTCGTTACCTCTGCTATACACCAAATCAGCTAAATATCAAGTCTTCAAATAATACATGTTAAATGTTGATAATAAAAATGGGCCTCTCTATTAAGGTGACCCACATGAAGGCTGGGGAATAGTAATAAAGTATAGTAAGAAATGTTAATTTATTTATATATTAAGATAAGAGGTGTTTGCATTGCATTTAATTTTTTTCTCTGTTAAATCTAATTGTAAAGCAATTTTACTATAGTAAACTAGATGACACCTTTCAATAAAATCTGCTTGTTCTTTGGGCAGGCTGCCATCTGCACAGTCCAGCAGAAAATTAATACAGAAGTAAGAATAAAGCTGAGTATCATTTATTCATTCATTCATCTTCTGTACCCGCTTATTCTTGAACTCGGGGGCACGGGGGTCTGCTGCAGCAGCATAGGGCAAAAGGCAGGGGTACACCCTGGACAGGTTGCCAGGCCATCTTTTTTTTTTTTACAAATTGTAAAGGTAGGCAATTATTCTCATTTACGAAATTCATTCATTTATTCATCTTCTATACCTGCTTATTCTGCTGGAGCCTATCCACCATAGGGCAAAAGGACTGTCATTGGCTAAACCTCAAGCTTATAGCTTTTTAGTATGATATTATGTGATTACTGTTACCACTTTTAGTGGTTAGCACAGTATCCTCTGGTTTCTTCCCACAAAATCAAGTTCAATGTACATTAGGTTGACTGGTGATTCTAAATTGCCTATATGAGTGAATGTGAGTGTGTGTAGTTGACTTTCGCGCTATGTGCAAAAGGATAGGCTTCAGTAGACCCATTTATTGAAGTGGGTATAGAAGATAAATGAATGAATTAATTAATGAATGAATCTCATCCTTGAACGTGATTGAGTTGCATGAGCTGCTTATGTGCAATCTGAACAAGAGAAAAAGTCTCTTTTTTTTAAACATCCATGTCATTTGAAGAAATGTTTTAGATCAGTAAGTGAACTGAAAATTAACAAATCTCTTAAAATAATAAAATTATAAAATATTTGTGATATTATTTGTAATATTTGCAATATCACCATAATATTGTTAAACTGAGTAATTTTTCTTTTGACTTATTATACTATCACTGTTGCAGCCTTATAACACACTGTCATTATGCCAATGGTACAAAAGTAATTTATTTATGAACATAAGAGGCTGATACATGTATCACTGCGTATCCCTGGTAATTAGTATTACGCAGAGGTGTAACATTCGGTTACAGGTGGTAGCTCAAGTTAACTGCTAATTGGAAAATTAGGATTTGATTCTTAGCACCACAAAGTTTTTGCTGCTAAGTTCCTGGACAAGACCCCATAAATTAATCAGTTGTATAAAACAGATAAAAATGTAAGTTGTTCTGGCCAAATGCTGTAAATATAACATTTCTTCTAACACAAAATAACAGTAACCCACTTATAGGGGTTAGTTTTTAGGTCAGACTTTTGTATATCCTTTGTAAAAATTTAGTCAAAAATACACCCAGGGGAAAAGTAGAGCCCCAACAGGCCTGCTTAGGAAATAACATGTTAATAGTAGGAGGCGAGGATTAGCAGTTTAAGTGTTGATGTAACTATTACCAGAAATTAACCGGGAGTTTAGATAAAATGGGCCAAAATCTGAGGAACCAGGAATGAGCAAAGCCAATGTCAAAACCAGACTTTAAAAAGCGAAGGAGGAAAAAAGGGTGAAATCATGAGGTCTTAGTCTTCACAAGGAAAATACTTATCTAGAGTGTTTAGTTTATTCATAATTAAAAACAAAACCAGACCATGAGTGAGGATGCCATGCTCTTAGGAGAAAATTCACTTTAAGTGATTGGTTGATGAGCTGAAGTTAGGGATAATTAGTACACTGGTGATTGTGAAAGATAAGGGTGCACATCTGGGTGTGTCGTGACCCATAGTTTGAAGACCCTAACAGTCTTTCTTTTCTGACTCTTTTCAGTTGTTGTACTGAACTTGTTCCAAAATTTTACAAGCAGTTTTTTTTGTCCGTTCATCCTTCTCTTTTTCATGCTTTCTCTCAACTTGGAATTTTACATTAGCTTATCATTTCCTTCACTCTTCCAGTCACAGTGTTACCACATATTCAGTTTTCTCCCCATCTCCAATGACGTTCGATAGTAGAGCACTCAAACCTTATCCTAAACGCGGATGTGCATGCACCTGTTTGAGTGTGCTGACTCTCCTTTTTGCCACTGCTGTCACCTTTCATAAGCAGAATTTGCAGATCTCGGGTTAGTTATTACCTCACTGCGATGAGCAATAAATCATTTGACTGTTACATTTCAATTTAGGTTCAGTTTGAACAGTCCTGAAAATCTCCATTAGTCTGCCAGACGAAGGTGTAGAGGTGATGCCCAATCACTGTGATTGTCTTCAATTCGAAGTGGCGTGAGCAAGCAGGGTTGGCCAATCAGCTCAAGTGTCTTTTTGACTGACGATGATTATTGCCTGTCTGCAAGCAAATCCTTTGCATCCGTCCTTCCGAGTATTTTCCCCTCAGACCATCTCACATTACTCATATTCAAATGTCATTCTGCATGACCATCGGTGACATGCAATTCACTCACAGCAATTAACAGCAGGCAGGGTCAGGTCGTGTCAGCAGACACTTCAACTACTCACTGGAGCATGGTGGGCCATAAGAATTATTTTAGACACAGCAAATTATTCTCTAATTTAGTTATTTCTGATTAACAGGGGCATGCATCCAAGCATTTAACTATTTTTTTTTCTAATGCTAGGCTTCCTGATTGGCTTCAAACAAACACCTAGAGAAAGAGTTAATTGGCATCCGTGTATTATTGCTTATATTGTTATAGACAAAATTAAAAAAGTTTAAAGGTGGTTATTTTGGAGACTTACAATAATTATAGCTGTATTTTGCTGTGTGCTTGAGGGCAATTAGGGAGAATAGCCAACCAAACATTTTTTGAGCACACTCAATTGTGCATATAACTCTTGAGCACTTTAATGGCATAGTTTGTTCTTGAAGAAATTAGGTGTCTTGTACAGAGCCCTCATTCTTTCTTAACCCCACTCTAGGCCTTAGGGATGAACCAAAACACAGACTGCACCCCAGACCTTCTCATCCTTCATTAGTGTCTGATCTCACTAATACTGTTATAGCTAAATTTAAAAAAGGCTTTGCCAGAAGCGTATAGGTCTTAATCTGGAATATAATGTTGAAGTAAAAAACACATGGATGTGATGGTCAGGCGTCTTAACAGTACTTTTTAATGGGTCCTCTAAATCTCACATCTAAATGGAAACCAGGGCACCTAAAATCGATAATGATTTTCTATACCTGTCCTCTGTACTTACATTTACAGCATTTGGCAGATGCCATTATCAAGAGTGATTTACATTTATCTCCTCTAAGGGAAGTTTGGGGCTGAAATGGCATTGACTTTTTGATAAGAAAACAGAAAAAGAGAACCACTGTTGAAAAAACTTAACTCTTGCTGATCTGGTGGTGCTGTATTCGGCACTGTGCTAGGACCTCAACCTTCTAAGCTGGCATATGCAAAGACATATACATTGTATACAACTCAGCAATTAGGGGGTTAAGGGCACTACTTAAGAGCCCAGCAGTGGCAGCTTGGTGGTGCTGGGAATCGATTACAACATCTGAACCACTGAACTACCACCTTCACTGTACTTTGCATGGGGCTAATAATACAATAGTAGTTATCTTGTTATATATATATAGCACGGTTGCCTCACAACAAGAAGGTCCTGGGTTCAAATCAATTGCATGTTCTCCCTGCACTTGTGTGGGTTTTTTCCGGATACTCCGGTTTCCTCCCACAATCCAAAAACATGTGCATTAGGTTGATTGGTTGATTAATTCTAAATTGCCCATTGGAGTAAATGAGAGTGCATGTGTTTGTGTGTGTGGCCCTGCGATGGACTGGCGACCTGTCCTTGCCTTTCGCCCAATGTGCGCTGGGATGGGCTCCAGCAGATCCCCTGAACCCAAAAAAGTTCGAAAATAAGCGGGTACAAAAGATGAAAGAATAAATAAATAAATGGATAAAATATATAAAATATGCAGGTACATCTTTAGGCTGGTAAGAGATCTTCTATACAATAATGCTTCCAGACAGATTGGGCAATTAGGGAAAAATGTTCTACACCTCTAAGAGAAATGGTGGCTGAGTGGTCAGAATGCTTAACTAACAGAAGGTTTTTTCTTTTTAGTTATTCATCTCTGACCCTGATTTCTGAATGCATATTAAACTCAGTTGTAGCTACATCGATTTATTAAATTAAACAGATTACTTAGTTGTTGTTACACAACAATCATACAAAAATGACTACTTTTTTATTCTGACATCTTTTCTATGCCACTTATGTTGTATTATGGAATAGCCTTTTAACATTAAAAGGCTATTCGTAATATGTAATTAATTTAAGTCCTTAGAACTTAAGAGAGCAACTCAGTTCCTAAAAAGACATGAACTGTAGACGTTAGAAATACTCCTAATTCAACACAATATCCACCGACTTTAGCCTGACTTAACTATACAATTTTAGCCAGTGTGGAGCTAAAATCCACACAGGCTTTTGGGGCTATGGCAACAGTATGCTTGTCTTTGTGATGTGTTACTGGGGAACAACCACAACAGCATTAAAGAATGATACATTTTGGCAATCGATAGCAGGAGCGTTTTATCAGTCTGGTGAGCAATGTTTTCAGATTGGAGATTTTTAGTGTCTAAACAATGTATTTAAAGTTAGTTAAGTGCCTTGACTAGACAGCGACTGTGAGGGTACTATTATATTCAAGTGAGTGCAAAGTACTTAGTGAATGACTTTCTGGTGTGCTTATTACAATTCTGGTGATTGTGGAAGTTTTATGGTAGTGGGCTTTTGTGTGGATGTGGGTGTTACTGCAACGTATAATCCTTAAAATCTATTTTAAAAATTCTATTTGTACTAATCATGAAGAGTCTGGTCCTTGTTTTCCATATGTAACATTCATTCATGCATTCATTTTCTATACCCACTTATTCCCTAACTTGGGGTCACTCTCCCATCGCACATAGGGTGAGAGGCAGGGGTACACCCTGGATAGGCCGCCAGTCCATTGCAGGACCACACATAGATGAACAACCACACAAAAACACTCACAAACACTCCTATGGGCAATTTAAAGTCACTACTTAACCTAATGTACATGTTTTTAGATTGTGGGATGTAAACTCCACACAGAAAGACCCCTTTTCCAGGAATAAAACCTAAGATCTTCTTGCTCTGAGGCAAACTACTAGGCACTACGCCACCGTAGGAGAAATGTATAAGGAGAAAATACATTAAACTAAATAAACACAATTAGCTTTGCAAGCTAACAAACAGATTTGCTGTCAGTGAGTTGATGCATTGATGTTTAGATCAATAGACAAAAACATGTCTTCCATTCCAATGAGGAGTGAAATGATGAAGAAAGTTTTTAAGGAAGTTTGACTCAGGAAGAAACTGAAAAAAGACAATCTTTTCCTGCTCATTGCTGTACACAGGATGTCCATAAATTTTTGAGGTTCAAAGGCCGGGTGCCTTTGAGATGATAAACACCTATTCAGAGTTGCAGGGCATGAAGAAGTACAGCAGACTTCAATAACTTGTAGATGCATTCTCTCTCATCTCTCACTCTTGCTGACTTACCCCCACCCCCATGTTTGACAATACTTCAATGCAAGAAAAGTTACTACTAAAGTAAAAAAAATAAATAAATAACAGGAAAATGGAAGGTTAATTACAGGGTAATCGAATCACTGTAAATAAATAAAAAGTTATTGATTCTCCAACAACAAGCAGTCAAATATTCACAATATGTTAATATCCTCTAACAGCGTAAAACTTTAATCACTGTCTGTCCCTAAGGCAGGATGCGGCAGATTTTTGTGCTGGTATAGTAGTTTTATCTCTTTCTCTCAGTATACATGATAAACTATCTGTGACTGACCTTCTCATGATTTTTGCAGCCAAATGATTGTAGATCACCTTGAAAAAGGAGCGAGAGAAAGTAGGATGGGAGGGAGGGTAATGAGTTGCACTTCATGATGAATATTTACATTCACAGGTAACGATTGAAAAAAAAAATCGTAAAAAAGGTCAATATTGGGCTGCGCAGTGAATAGTGGTTAGCACAGTTGCCTCACAACAAGAAGATCCCAGGTTTAATTCCCAGGCAAGGTATTTTGTGTCGAGTTTGCATGTTCTTCCATAGCCTGCGAGGGTGTACTCTGGGTACTCAGGTTTTTTCTCACAGTCCAAAACATGTACATTAGGTTAATTGGGATTTTAAATTGTTCATAGGAGTCTTATAGAAGTGAGTGTGAGGCTGGCAACCTTTCCAGGGTGCCTCTCACCCTATGTGCGTGACCCCGAGCAAAGGAATAAGAGTGTTATAAGATGAATGAATAAAATTAAGGTATGTTTATTTCTATATGTCAATACTTGTTTAGGCCTCCTTTTGCATGAATTACTGCATCAGTGCATTGTGGCATGGAGCCAACCAGCCCGTGGCACTGCTCAGGTGTAATGGATGTAATGAAACCCAGATTGCTTTGATAGCAACCTTCAGCTCATTTGCATGGTGGTGTCTGGTGTCTTTCATCGTCCTGTTGACAATATCCTATTGATTCTCTATTTTTGTTCATGTCAATTGAGTTTGCAATTGAATTTGCACAGTAACACCATGGTCATTGAACCAGATTTTGGTACCTTTAGCAGTGTGGGCAGGTGTCAGGTCCTGCTGGAAAACTGAAATTAACATAGAAGCTAATTTGTTTGCAGAAGAAAGCATAAAGTGCTCTAAAATTTCCTGGTAGATTGATGTATTTAATGTGGACTTCAGTAAAAACAGTGGAACAAAACCAGCCCAACAACATGGATTTTGTGCCCACCCAATCTTTCTCCAGAATCAATTTCCAAACAAAATTTTAAATTTACTTTTATCTGAAAAGAGTACTTTGAAAAAGTCAAGTTCTCTTCCCCCACAGCCCAGGTAAGATGCATCTGATGTTGTATATGGTTTAGAAGTGGCTTGACACGAGAAATGCCTTACTTGTACCCCATGTCTAGGATTTGTCCGCTGATGCGCTGACTCCGGCATCAGCCCACTTCTTGTGAAGCTCCCATAAATTCTTGAATGGATTTTGCCTGACAATCATCTGAAGGCTGCCGTTATCCCTTTTGCTAGTGCACCTTTTTTACATTACACTTTTTTCTTTCCACTTAATTTTCTAAAAATATGCTTGGATACAGCACTCTGAACAACCAGCTTCTTCAACAATGATTTTTTTTCCTTACCCAGACTGAATGGCCATTTAAAGGCTCAGTAAACCTTAGCAGGTGTTTTGAGGTGTGATCAGGGTATAACAACATGACTGTCCAATATTAAACTTTTTCTTTTTTTTTTTTTACAATATTCTAATTTCATGATACATGAGGAATGAGGAACATTTCAAGAAAAGTTTATTTCATGATATTTTCTTTTAAGATATATATGTAGATAATTTTTTCCTGCTCTTTATAGTTCTATAAATCTAGATGGACATATGTTAATTTGTATCGCTCTATAAATTTGCTGCGTTATATTTTAATATCTGGAATAATATGTCTTTCTCTCTCTCTCTCTCTCTCTCTCTCTCTCCCTCTCTCTTTCTCTCTCTCTCTCCTTTATTTTTTCTCTTTTCTCCTTTTTTGCCCTGTGATAAACATTTCTAATTCGATAAAATTGCCAGATTAAACAACATGAAGCAAGAACAAGGTTACTGACTAATGTCTTAATTATAAACAAAGAGTATGAATAGACCAAAAGCAAGAATAACGTTTGAATGCGTGTCTGCATGACTGTTACAGCAACCTATAAAAATGCATAGATGTTTCTTTTCTTTAGCTTTGTTACTATGACTCAGATTAAATTATATATTGAATATATTTTGTAAATACTACAAAAAACTACTTCAACACATAATTATAATAATGAAAATTGCTAGAATATTTATAGTTATATTTATATTATTTCATTTAAACCATGTAGTAATGATTTTCTTCACAAACTGAACATTGTTTATTCATTTATTTGCTTTATTTATTTATTTTATTATATATTTTTTCCTAATAACAGTAAAGGGAATAATTTTATTCCTTTTGTAAAACATTTTGGTCCATTTTTAAAGGGCTAATTCTAGTCAACCCCTTTGTTGAGTAGCAGCCAAAACACACCCGCACGCACACATTGTACAAATTTTTCAACACCAGTTATTTTATGAGCATCAAATAATAGCTGTTATTTATCACACTTTTAATATGCTGTTTAGTATAGATTAACCTTGAGCTGCACATTTTCTCTCTGTGTTAGTCAACCTGTCATAACTCGCGTGACTGAGCTTTACCCAATCAATCCAAAGCACCTCATTTAGACTGGAATGGATCTGAATAATCCCTAATAAAGCTTTATAATAAATAAAGGAGTAGCACTGAGTAGATCTGGCAAGGCCATTAATCCCATCTTGTGCTGCTTCTTCCTTGTGCAATGCAAATATGTCTTTAACATGTGCCATTAATCAGACTGAAATCAGCTTCAACATATTTCCAAAGTCAGCTCATATATCATGCAAATGGTGACAATAGGATATAGTTATTTGAAAGAGATATAAATAGAGCTGGGTTCAGGGTTGAGGGAGACAGGTTTGGAAAACTTTATTACACAAGTTTAGATTGCCAATATAATGTTTAAGGAGTGTTTTTTTTAATTATTTTTGGGCAATTTTGGTCCTTTATTAATAGAACAGAGACAGAGAGATGAAACAAGGGTTCTCCCAGCTTGCAACTGCGTATGTAGGTGCTGGCACCTGGTCAAAGCTAAAGAGCTAAATAAATGACATTGCACTGTCACAGTAACCACTAGCTCATTTTTTCTCAAATGTGGTATAGGACTGTGCATGATACATAAAACACCATTGTTCCTGGTGGAATAATTTCAAAACAAGACTAGAAAGTAGTATAAGTCAAAAAATCCATTTTGGCCAACAACAGATAAGATTTGATTGTCTAAGACAGCCACATACACCAAGAAAGCAAAGACATTTCAGCTTTCACTGTATAAAACATAAATCTAAACAATAGAGCAGGTGATAGTGTAGATGTTTCTGGTGTTTGTTATATTGTTGATGTGTTGAAGTTTAAAGTGGTTTTATTCTGTAGATGACAGTGAATCATTAAAGCGTTGTCCAATCTCGCGGATTGCAGACACAGCTTGCTTCATTGCTGGCGTCTGCATCGGCATCTGCTTGTTTGTTTCTGTTCTGTCTTATTACCTAGATCCTGTCAAGTTTCATTCTGCTCTCCTCTTTCGTTTTCTTATGACATACAGGGTCTTCATTCCATTAGCTCTATTTTCACATTTTGGTAACATGGAATAACAATCATAATACTAAAAATTTTAAAATCATAATAATTAAAAGTTTATTATACTCAACTAATAGTAAAAAAGAAAAAAGAAAATTAACTAAAAAAATATTGCATTTTGAGAATAAAACAACAAATTTTACTATTCACAAAGCAGCATTACAACCTATGCCTTTACATAATACCAACATATGTCAATCCAAGATTTTCCCAAACTCCTAGGTATGGTCCATGTTAAATGCAAGGCAAAAAAAGAAAAAAAATAATAATGCAAAATTCATTTATTCATTCATTTATCTTCTTTACCCGCTTATTCCCAAATCTGGGGTCACTGGGGTCTGCTGGAGCACACATAGGGTGAGAGGCAGGGGGTACACCCTGGACAGGTAATGCAAAATTCAAAAACAGGAATACAAGGAAACAGAGGGTGTGATCCAATCAACATATCAGTTCATTAGTATGTGCAGATTAGAAACTCAAACTCAATCGATCATAAATCTCAACTGAACCGCACAAAGTTTCTTTTCTGGAAAGAACTTTGATTTACTAATCAGTTCTAGCTTGACAGCTGTTAATCGAACAAAGCTCTCAGATAGCTTCATCTGTAAATAAAAGAATCTGGCTATTTTGGTAGCTATTTTGGCATGGTTGCGTAGTGGTTAACACTGTCACCTCACAGCAAGCAGGTCCCAGGTTTGATTCCCAGGAAAGGGGTCTTTTGTGTGGAGTTTTACATGGGTTTTCTTCAGGTACTTCAGGTTCCTCCCACAGTCCAAAAACATTCGGTGGATTTGTGACTGTAAATTACCCAGAGGAGTGAGTGTGTGTGGTTGCTTGTCTATATAAGGACCTGCAATGGATTGGTAAACTGTCCAGGGTGTACCCCTGCCTCTCGTCCTATGTGCGCTGGAATAGGCTCCAGCAGACCCCTGTGACCTCAGGTTCGCGAATAAGCAGTTATAGAAGATGAATGAATAAATGAATTAATGTCCAAAAAAGATTCACTCAACCTATTCTTTTAACTTAACATCTGTAAAGTATCAGATACCGGTCCTGCTTGCTGTTAAATACCAGTGGTGAAGTCTTACAGTGTAATTAATTAGTCATGTGAGAGGAAACTTGTGTATGCTATACACTGATCCCCAAGCTAAAAAAGAAAGTAGCTGATTAAGATACACCTAATTAAAAGAAATGCGCTATAAATTATATTTAAATTAATATAAATACACAATAAGGCTTTAGAGGCAAATCCACAGGAGAGTATAAATAGGCAAACTAATTAAGATCTAAGCACAATACAGACAAAACACAATCTAGTTACGGGGGTGGACCAAAATGCAAACTAAAATGCATTATGAAATAAGTGTGAGCTTAGCCTGTCTCTTTTTTCACTCTTAGTTGAAGTTTATTACACGCCGAAGACATGATCAACACGAAACAGGTTTTCAGTTATCTTTATATCTCATTTTTGACTAAATAAAAAAATAGTATATTAATATACTTATTGCAGCTAAGTTAAGCAATTTGTCGATTAATAGCCTTATAATTAGAATAGAAATTAACTTATATCAAAATAAGTTCTTTACAAATATTTTTTCTTGTTAGTGTTGTGTGCATTTTTTTCCCATTTTAATTTTATTTTAACAGTTTTGTTTTTTCTGTCTGTTGTTTTTCTTCCTCATTCTTTTCACTCTTTTTTTTATATGTCTCAACCTTTGTTTCTCACTGTCTCTCTTTTCTGTCCTTTTACACTTAAGTGGAGGGGCTGTGGTTGGATTGGGCTCCATGGTCTGGTTGTTCAGTGTCATGTGGAAAAGGCATTCAGCAGAGGCAGCGGCAATGCAGTGTGTCTGTACACAGCGAAGCCGAGTGTAAAGGTCTGCACTCAGAAACCAGGGAGTGCATTAACCAGCCATGTGATGGTATGTCACATAGACATTGTTATATACATAGGATAAAATACATAGGATAACCAGTTGGTTTATAAATAGTAATTGATGGTTTAATAGTTTGCTTGTAGACAAATGAAAGTGGGTAACATAAGGGACATTTAAATAATATTTTAACAGTGCCATTTTCATGAAGAATAAATGGATTGATGGATTGATGGATTGATGGATTGATGGATGGATGGATAGATGAATGGATGGATGGATGCATGGATAGATGGATGCACGGATAGATAATGGATAGATTAATTTTCTCCTGTCACATTCATAACATTGCCCACAATAATTTGACAAGTTTGTTGACACCTGATCATCAGAATTTCTTAGAAGCACACAGTCATTAAAACGATCTTTGTATGTTTCATACATTATTCTAATTGTTCAAACACTGTTTGAGCATGACAATCTCTCTGTGCACAAAATCTTTCCGTTCTATACAACCATGATGTATTTTGATAGGAGTTGAAAAACTAGGGTATTTAGCAAAAAGCTCTGACTTTAACGCCTTTCAGATGACCTTGAAAACCGACTACACCACTGAGGTCTATCTTTACCTGATGTTAGTGTCTGAGCTCACTGATGCTCTTGTAGCTGAATGTAAACACAGATTTAAGCTCCAAACTTTCGTGTAAAGACAATCGTATCAAAAGGTCTATCAGAAAAATTGGGAGTAAATCTTGAATAATATGTTTAAATATGTTTGTAATGGTCTGGACCAACTCAAGGGAGAACATGCTAACTCAACAAAAAAAAGACCTCTTGCCCAGGAATCAAACATGGGACCTTCTTTTTGTGAGGTGACCGTGCTAACAACTATGCCACTGCGCCGCCCACCTGAGGATTCAAATTCCTTGAAGTTATTGAATTGAAAATTAAATGAAATGAATGAAATTAAATCAAAGGGGCAAACTGAAAAGGAGGGAAAAGACCCATGCAGAGAATTACTATACTTTTGACAATTGCTATTTTTGTCCTTACAATTATGAAGTCTCATTTTTGGCTCAACTGAAATATCCCAGCCCAGCTCACAAACTCCAATTTAGTATGCTCTGGTTTGATTTGCTTGGCAGACTTAAATAATGGCAAAATAAGGGGTCCCAGCAGCAACTCATCTTATAATTTTAAACGAAAATGTGTCACTTAATTTTTGCTTTGATTTTTCCTTCTTTTCAGGAGCCGGAAACTGGGGAGCGTGGAACCAGTGGAGTCTGTGCTCGAAAACGTGTGACTCGGGATGGCAGCGCCGCTTCCGGATGTGTGAAGGCACAGGAATCCAGAATTATCCCTGCGATGGCTCTGGGGAGGAAGTGCGATCCTGCAATGACAAGAAGTGCCCAGGTGTGTGTGTGTGTGTTTGTGTGCGCGTGTGTGTGTGTGTGTGCGTGCGTGCACGTCTTCCCCATTTTACAAGCTGCCCCCTCTCTTTTTTCATATAATTTTATCATTTTCATTTATCTTCTGTACCTGCTTATTCCCTAACTTATGTTCATGGGGGTCTATTGGAGCCTATCCCAGAGCACATAGAGTGAAAGGCAGGGTACACTCTGGACAGGTTGCCAGTCCCTCAAAGGTGAGGAACAACAAAGAACAACAACAGACACTACCATGGCCAATTTAGAATCACCTAATGTACATGATTTCGGACTGTGGGATTAAACCAGAGAACCCAGAGGAAACCCACACAAGTGCGGAAAGGACATGCAAATTCCACACAGAAAGACCCCTTGCCCGGGCAACCATGCTAACACTACGCCACCGCGCTGCCCATCATTTTGTCAGTCTTCTCTTTTTTCTTTCCTGTCTAATTCTTTTGCATTCATTTTTCATCTGTTGTTCACCTCCGTCTCTTCCTTGCTTGCTCTTGGTCTTATGTTTTTTTCTTTCTGCTTTTTTTTGTTTACCTGTAGTTCTTTTTCTTTGTCTTTTTCCTCCCCAGGCCCCCTCCCCCTGCCTCTTTTCAGCAGAGGCGCTTTGTCCCATGTGATTTCTCAGAGCAACACAGCAAACTGAAGATTTTAATAAGCGGCTCATTGACTGTAGCTTTGGGAGTCTATAGATTAAATAAATGTTAGATGTCGCTAAAGTGCTTATATCAGGATTTCCAACACCTTAAAGACTAAGATCTGTCTAAGAACTTTGTAGAAAGTTTGCCTTTTAGTCCTACGTCTAATTACTGTTTAAAGAGAAAGCAAAACAGTATGATGTAGTGCAAAAATGGTTTAAAGTAATTTAACTGCAATTAATAGATTATTTACAGTATCATCATGTCCTTCAGAACTTTTGTATTTTGTAGCATTACATTATTTTTTTACTGGAACTAAGAGACTCCAACATTGTTCCAGCATGACAATGACTTTGAGCACAAAGACCCTGACCTCCATTATCACATTTGTTATTATTAGAGTGAAAAAAAGTGTTTAACATGAAGTCTTGATGTTAACACAAATGAATAACTTTGGGATGAAATGGAATGCCAGACCCTTCTTACCTGACATTAGTGCCTGATCTCACTAATACTGTTGTAGCTGGATGAAGAGATATCTTACAGTCAAGCTTCACATTGGAGTGAAAAGTCTTACTAGAATTTTGAAGCTTAATCAAATAGCAAAATTGGAAAAAATCTGGAAAAAGATGTTTAAAATCACATGTGTTTGTAATGTTCAGGTGACTACAAACTTTCATCAATATAGTGTATCATTGGATTTGGCAATTGTAAAAATGGCAAAAACTACATTTCATAGCTCATGCCTGGTAAAAAAAAGAAATATTGACATAGCGTCTCAATAGAATGTGTTTGTTTTATCCAAAGCACCACATGAGGTATGCAGAGACGAGTACCAAGGTCTTATATCGTGGAAGAGAACTTCAGCTGGAGAGACGGTCTACAACAAATGTCCATCAAATGCCACTGGTGAGTCATTGTCCCAGTCTTTCTGAGAACATTTCCCAGACTTCCCATAGCATGTCAGTTTAGCCACAGTAATCTACCCTGTCTTAGGAAAGTTATAATTAGATTTTTTTTTCTGCTTTTTTTGTTTACCTGTAGTTCTTTTTCAATGGATTTAGAATTGGGAATTTGGGCCTGGGAAAACTTTATAAGTTTCATTTAGCTGCTTAGAAATGAATCCTGTGAGACAAACTCTTTTATTATTATGCATAAAATGCATATGCAAATAAAAGTGTTTGCTTAGGGCAATTATTCCACAAATGTTTTATTAGGATTAATGCTTCCTCTTGGTCAGGGATGTGGTAATTTAAATGACTAAATTGTTTATATTTTTAAAAAAAGCATCTATGTTGGATCAAGCATGTAATTAGATAAAAGTTATAATAAATCTATCTAGTTGGTGAGTACTAGTCTAGCAATGTGGGTGGGATTGATGATGTCTTTAAAGATTGGGCAAAGTTTTCAAACTGCAGGTTATTTTGTTTGAAATTGTAGTGACAAGTTGATCAAACTTTAAGCTTAAC
The DNA here is from genome assembly GCA_026260075.1 of Sisor rabdophorus. Classification (NCBI taxonomy): domain Eukaryota; kingdom Metazoa; phylum Chordata; class Actinopteri; order Siluriformes; family Sisoridae; genus Sisor; species Sisor rabdophorus. Next base: position 6,266,632 of record JAOTQW010000009.1, read on the forward strand.
TGTATCAGTTAGCTTTTTGCTGAGTCTGCACTGATGGTCTTGCAAACTAGGATGGGAGCGATTGGTTAAAAAATATGAATATATTGTTGATCAGGTGAAAAAATTCTGCTATGGTTAACATTAAAAAGTAAATATTCATTCGTTCATCTTTTATACCCACCTATTTCCTAGCCCGGGGTCACAGGGGTCTGCTGAGGCCTATTCCAGTGCACATAGGGCTAGAAGCAGGGGTACAGCCTTGACAGGTTTGTGTGTGATCAGGGTTTGAGCTAAACTCTGCAGGACACCGACCCTCCAGGACCTCCAGGAGTGTGGACACCCCTGTTGTAGTTGATGAGATTTGCAAACTTGACTTTTTCAAGTATTCCACAATCTTTTTATACATTTTCACAAAATAAAAAGTCTGTGCTCATCTTCTCTCTGCCTCTCTAAGACATCCCTTTTATAGCTAATCATTTTATACATCTGATATCAGTTAATATTATTAGGTAACAAATGTTCTCCCAGCTGGAACTTTAAAAATTATTTCCTTTTCAGCACTTGGTTGACTTGTAGCAAGCATCGAATTTGAAATTTAATTGGATAAAACTGTAAAATTTCTCTGGTTGAACATTTATGTTCTATATTTTATTGTGAATGAAATATTGGTTCATGTGATTTAAAAATCTTTCAATTTTTATTTCATTCAAAAAATTACACTATTCAAAATTCAAAAAATTCAAAATCTACTTAAAGTCAAATAGTTGGTTTGTGAACTTTAATTAGTTTCTAAAATTGCTTCCATTCTGTAAGTGCATGAATTTGACTGTCTTTAGTTTCACATGTTTTCATTGTTTAACAAAGGGCAAATAAGAGAGAAAAAGTTCAGCTAAACTAACTGCTAAAGTATTGTTCTAGTTTTATATTCTCTAAGTTTTTTGAGATCAGTAAAACACAATAAAAACACCTATCAATGATGCAGTTATTCATTTCCTAAAGCTCACCACAGGCAATCACCTCCTAAGTACTGTCAAAATAAGATGATTTGAGTGCAATTAATTTTGGTGCTTGTTAGGGATTAGAAGCTTAGTGTGTGTTATGAGCTACACGGCATATTATGATAAAAAGCGAAAGCTTGGTAAAAGGAAATACAATCTAAAACCTGGGTTGTGATTGAAATTTTTTTTACTTTTTATTATATGTGAGTTTTATGATATTTCATGATATTTCAGCCAAGAGTCATAAAATGTTTATTTTATATATTGTAATACATTTTACTTTTTATATAATACAAATTATTAGTGGCGTAGTGGTTAGCACAGTCGCCTCACAACAAGAAGGTCCTGGGTTCGAAT
>JAOTQW010000009.1:6268301-6285975 GCA_026260075.1 Sisor rabdophorus
TTGTGGCCCTGCGATGGACTGGCGACCTGTCCAGGGTGTACCCCCTGCCTTTTGACCTATGTGCGCTGGGAAAGGCCCCAGCAGACCGCTATGACCCCTAGTTTCGGAATTAGGGGGTATAGAAGATGAATAAATGAATAAATATAGGCAGAAGTATTTATTTAAAATTTTTTACATGCTGTATGTTAGTAATCATCATATAAATAAACAAAATAGACAACATTTAACTTTTTGGGTACATAAAACATAACCTTAATTATCAAAACATCTAATAGTTATAACACAGATCATTTTAACTAAAATAACTAAATTAGAAAAAACTCAAGTAGAATTTGGATTTTAGTATTAAAGAATTTCTTATATTAATTTATATTAGTAAAAACTAAAAAATATAATTAATAACTCTTTAAGGGAGGAAAAAACTCCTACAGGCCGGTGAGTTGATATAGTTTTCACCCACCAGACTTTGTTGTATGTCTTCCTGCTGCTCAGTATGTGAACAGAGTATTGAGTTTTGCACTGGCCGCTAAATATCAGTCTCAGCGTCGTGTTGATGGGTGAGCGCACAGTCATGGCCCATTGCACAGAAGCAGCATGATGCAAGTTTGAGTAAATGTGGTTTAGCAGCATGATTTTCTCTGTGATTTTCACCGGAGGCACTTTTTGGGCCAGCTGAAATCAAGTCTGTGTATGATCCAACAGGCTCTCTTTATTGTGTGTAAAAGAAATAAAAACTTTTGGGTCTTCTGTTTCCTGAATCTCTACAGGATCTGCTAGTCGTCGATGTTTGCTGGACGTTAATGGAGTTGCTTACTGGGGTCCTCCGAGCTTCGCCCGATGCATCTCACTTGAATATAGATATTTACATTTATCTGTAAGTAATTTATTTTTATAAATTTTCCTTTCTTAAAAAAAATATTTGGCATCCGATAAAGGAAGTCTGTAAAGGGTTTCATGTAGTGAAATGTGTAATGTTTTGGGGTTTTTGTTTCTGAAATAAATAAACATTTTTATTCATGTTACACTTCTTAAATAAATACATAAAATTAATAATAATAGTAATGCATGGGTTTTCTCCGGCTACTCCGGTTTCCTCTCACAGTCCGAAAACATGTACATTAGGTTGATTGGTGATTCTAAAATGCCTATAGGAGTCAGTGTGTGGTTGTTTGTCTATATGTGGCCCTGCAATGGACTGGTGACCTGTCCAGGGTGTACCCCTGCATTTCGCCCTATGTGCACTGGGATAGAATCCAGCAGATCCCCATGGCTCCAAGCTAGGGAATAAGCAGGTTAGAAGATAAAAAATTAATAAATAATTCTTAGTTAAAAATAATGACAGTGCATTGTATTCTTTTAAGTTTTTCGATATACAGCATCAGTTCCATGTTTTTTAAATTTCTTTTGTTTACCTTTTTATCAGAACACAAAGTCTACCGTTTTTTTCTTCGAATAATAATATTTTTAAGTTGCCTTTCCAATCAACCCAGGGCACCATACATTAGAAGAATAAATGTAACAACAATAACAATAACAAACAAACAATTAGCTGGACTTTACAGCATTAAGCGGAGAAGTTCAACATGATTGGACTTCAATCATTTAGGGTAAGCTATTTTAAATATGTGTGTTGAGATTGGCTTTGATTTTAGATAACAAGTCTCAGTTATGGATGTCAGGTTGAAGAATATTCCAAAAGTAAAAAGCAGCACAGTTAGGCCGCTATGGTACATGGTTTTTAAACAACCAGCGGGTGTAATGAAAAGATCCAGTGAAGAGGAGCGAAGAGTTCAAACGGAAGTGTAGGGCTGTATGACATTTAAAAGGTAAATTGGAACACTGTTAAAAAGAGTTTTGTAGACAAGAATTAAAAATTTCTTTTATTCATTCATACTTTTATTCATCTTTTTACCTGCTTACTCCAAATTTGGGGTCACGAGTATTTACTGGATCCTATCACACATATAGGGCGATAGGCAGGGGTACACCCTGGATAGGTCTCTAGTTCATCGTAGGGCCACATACAGACAAACATACACCTAAATTAAATACTATAAGCAATTTTGAGTCACCAATCAACCTAAAGTACTTGTTTTTGGACTGTGGGAGGAAGCTGGAGTACCCAGAGGAAACCCACGCATGAGCTTGGGAGAACATGCCAATTCTGCATAGAAAGACCCCGTACCAGGAAATTGAACCCAAGACGTTGTTGTTGTGAGTGACCATTCTAACCACTACGCCAATGCGCCGCTCTGAGTGAAGAACAAAACTTTAGCATTGATATATCCAGATTCAATTAGAAGTGCATAAGTCAGACTTAGCAGCAGAAAGTGCATTTATTACAAGATGAACATGTTCATTTTACACCTCTTCATGTTTTATCACATTTCATCTATGAAAACGCTTCAGGCACCGTCCTCTAGTTTTTTAGCTGAGCTCTGAAATAAACCAGGCCATAGAATTGGTAAAAAAAGATACAGTTTTTGAAGCTGCAAATGTGTCGAGGAGCTGCCACAATTGAGAATTATAAAAGGTGATCAGAGCAAAACAGAGAAATCAGAGAAATTGAGAAGGTCGGCATGTGGCAGGTCAGTGATTACAGCAGACAAAGTTGACGGATTGAGATTTTTTTATATTCTGAAATGTCATAAGATTTTCTTTTTGCCAGGTCTCCACCAAAAAACTAACAAAAAAATTCAAACTTACAATCATGTATAATGTCACTGATAAAGCTGCCATTGTTGGATGTCTATAAGTGCATGTATATAATTTTTTTGTAACAAATCTAGCCTAAGCGGGTAATTGAATTCCCTTTCATGATTAAATCAGCTGTTTGCATTGTTTCACCTGTTTACTAACCTATCATTATAATCATATAACATTTACCTAGACCTGATAGTTGTTTAAGACCCACAAGGATATCAATGGTCAATCAATGATGACGTCATGCTTTTTGGACTATAAACATGCTTGTATTGAGAGGAGAACCTGGTGTGTATTTCAGCATGTTGCTGATTGGGTTTTACTGTAGAGAATGCCAATTCTTCCAAACAGCATGCACTGTACTCCAAACCTGGATCAATGTGAATCAATTTACTCTCAAAGCTTCAGTCTGGGTTTTTCCATTTGGGTTTAAATCGAGTTTATTCATTAACATTGAGCAGTTACACTATCAAAGCAGTTCTGTCATTAGTATCGAGCATAAAAATTGCCTATGTGTGAGAGGATAGCTGAAAACATTTTTTCTGACATAATCTGTAATATCACACACATTTTGTCTGATGCAGAATTTTTAGAGGCATTCTATTATTTTATTTTTCATTCTTCTTCTTCCTTGTCTGATAATAATAATGGTTATTAGTAGTAGAAGTATTTAGTGAGGGGTAGCGTGGTGGCGTAGTGGTTAGTATGGTCCTGGGTTTAAATTCCGGGCTCTTTGTCTGTCCCTGAAGAGTTTGCATGTTCTCCCCGCACTTGGTGACTCTAAATTGCCTCTAGGAGTAAATGTGAGTGTGTGGTTGTGTGTGTGTGGCCCTGCAATGGACTGGTGACCTGTCCAGCGTGTACCCCATGCCTCTTGTGTGCCCACTATGTGCGCTGTGATAGGTTCCATCAGACCCCCGTGACCCTGAGTTCAGGAATAAGCGTGTATGGAAGATGAATGAATGAATGAATAAATAAATGAGTATTAGTGATATTATCACTTGATATATATTTATTTATATTTTACAGAAAAATTTGGTTAAACTGTGTAAAACATTATTTAAATCTGAAAAGATAGTGGAGAAGCATCAACTTTGAGGAAGAAATTTGGTCATATAAACATTTGTTAAAATTAAATTTAAAAAATGTGTCTATGTTTAATAGTGAAACTGAACGCACTCCATACACACAACGCAAAGGGACTAATTGCCAATCTGTAAACCACTCAGTGAGGCTAATCCAAAAAAATGCTTTGATTTGCTTGGAAACATAAAATTTGCACTATGGAGCAATGAAAGAAAACCATGGGGTAAAATAAATCCAGATTTACCCTACAGTGATCAGGGCACATCAGGGTAAAAAGAGCGGCGTATAAAGTAATGCACCCATCATTTCTTGTGCCTTCCGTGCAAGCTGTGCAGTTGGTCAGGTCCAACAACACTATGTGCCCAAAGAATGAGGTCAGTTGCCTATCTGAATATATAAGGAATAGATTTTTTTCTACCTATTAGCTCGAGCATATTTCAAGATGACAATATCCGGATTTAAAGGTCTCCAACTGTGAAAGAGTGGGTGAAGGAGCATAAGACATTTTTACACATGGATTGGCTACCACATATCTATTAAATTATTTGAATTTCAGTTAAACTGTTAAATACATTTAATTAAATTAAAGTTTTCATTTCTTTTATTCATTCATTTTCTCTACTCAATTATTCCATAACTGTGGGTCACAGGGGGTTTGCTGGAGCCTATTCCAGCGCACATATCCCAGTGCCCTGGCCAGGTCCCCTCACTCTTATGAACATTTACCAATCAAGTTCATATTTTTTGGGACTGTTACCCGGTACCCGGATACCCGGAGAAACCCATGCAAGCATAGGGAGAACATGCTAACTCTGCACAAAAAGACCCGGGAATCAAACCCAAAACCTTCATGCTGTGAGGCGAACATGGTAACAACTACGCCACCACAGTGCCCGCCCTAAAACTTCTATAAGCAACCTCATTTTAAGATTAAGATAAAGTAAAGAAGTCATTGTAGATGTCATTGTAACAGACTGCCTTAAGTAACAACTGTTACATAATGTTTAATGTACAATGTTCAAAGCAAATCTTTTTTGTTGTCTCTATTTTCTTTTTAGTTACGAGAGCATCTTGCGAAGGGTCAGAGGACCCTGGCAGGGGAGGGCATGTCTCAGATCGTGAGGAGTCTCCTGGAGTTAATGTCCCGCCACAGCTATTACAGCGGTGACCTCTTATTCTCTGTGGAGATTCTCCGAAATGTGACGGACACCTTCAAGCGAGCAACCTACATCCCAGCTCCCGACGACGTGCAGGTGGGCTATAAGCAGATATGCGCTCATGTAATGGATGCGAACAGACACATACTCACACAAGACTTGATAAAAAAGCAAACATAAATTAGATTGGCTGAAGACAGGATATTGCAGATAGACATACAACTAAAGCAGCAACACTGAAGTCTGCTGAGGTACATTATTTATATAAATTGAACAAAACTAATATTCAATATATAAATTCTTACTAAACACCTGTTATTCAGTGTAGTTGTGTAAAACAGTACATATATGTAAAAAACAAAAGGAAACTTGCATATACACAAACAAGGAGACATTTTTCCTAACAGCATTTTGAACAGTCATAAACATGAAAGCATTGCAGATAGACATACAACTAAAAAATATAAAATACATTGTCACTCGACATTTTAATCAACTATCAGAACTTATACACGATGACCATGCGGGACAAAATGCTTATCTGCCGTACTACAAACAGCCAATAGGGGAAACCTTCAATAGCGCATGAATATAATTCCTTATTTTAACGGAGTTCACACAAATGAACTCAAAATAAAATGTTCTTTTTAAATCTGTTACACTCACACACTCTTAACCCACAAACACATGAAAAAGCAACATTGCAATTGGTTTTTCTTTATTTTACAGAAATTTTTCCAGATAGTCAGCTTAATGTTGGACATGGACAACCTTCAGAGATGGGAAGACGCTCACCAGGTATCCTTAGCCTTAATTCATTCATTCATCTTCTAGCCTGCTCATTTTCTAAGTTGCACATTCGTCTGCTGGAACCTATACCAGCTCTAGGCTGGAAGGGTTCACCCTAGGCAGGAATGGTACACCCTGGACAGGGTGCCAGTCCATCACAGATCATTAGATTTTCCATTTGTTAATAAAACACTATTACACACTTTACACAATAAACACAATAAACACACCATATAATTGTTGCGGTAAATAAGTCCATTAAGTCAGTACTGCTGACACAGAATAGATTAATGATTTGTTGATTCGAAGTGAGCATGTTTAGGCCAACCGTCTAAACTTATCATATATATATATCGCTTGTTTGATCTTTTTTTACATGCACTTTTTAAGATACTGACTACAACTATATAGTACATACAGCAATTTAATCAATTGATCATTCAATTCATTGTGTGACTTAAAAAGTCACATGAAAAGTTCAGCTTAACAAAATATTCAAAGAACAAATATTCTAAGTATAAAGAAAATAGAAATAGTATATAAAATGTATTCCTCTTATTTACAGAAATTTATATAAACTATGTATACAAATAATTAGATTAATTTAAATAAATGATGGGCACACAACAAGAAGGTCCTGGGTTCGAATCCCGGGCTCTGGGTCTTTCTGTGCGGAGTTAGCATATTCTCCCCATGCTTGCGTGGATTTCCTTCGGGTACTTCGGTTTCCTTCCACAGTCCAAAAACATACATGTACATTCGGTTGATTGGTGACTCTTGCCAATAGGAGAGAATTTGAGTGTGTGTGACCCTGTGATAGACTGGCGACCTGTCCAGGGTCTAAGCCCTGCCTCTTGCCCAATGTGTGCTGGGATAGGCTCCAGCAGGCCCTCGTGAGCCCGGATTCGGGAATAAGCGGGTATAGAAGATGAATGAATTAAATAAAAGATTAAATAGTTATTTAAAAAAAGATTTTTGGTTAATAAGCTGACATGCATTTAAAAAGAAGTGTGCATGTGATTGCGTGCATGTCAGCTGCATGTCAAATTTGCCGCTTAAGGGAATTTTGCAAAAGGGTTTTCAGATATATTATCTTATTTTTAATCTTATGTAAAGGTTAGCTTATTGTAGTGTTACAATGTTTTTATTATAAACAGTTTTTAATAAGAACATTTCTTTAATGCATTATTTGCTGAAAATGTCAGGTTTCACACCCAACCAGTGCACACCCTCGACTAAGTATATCCAGAAACATCTGCACCTCATTAATCCATCACAATCATGTACCCTATTTATACACAAGCCCTACACAAAATCACTGTTTAAGGTTCTTGCTCAAGGACCCAACAGTGGCAGACATGCCAGTGGTGGAGCCTGAACCTCATTTTTTTTGGTCTTCCTTGGTTTGAACCCAGGTCTGCCTGGGTCAACCTTGGATCAACAACTCTGTGCCTTAACCATTTAAGCCACCACTGCCCACAAGGGGTATATCAGCCTAAAGAGCCTTGGAATTAGGGTTATAAATGATAGACATTTTTAGGTTGGGCTAAGCTGCATCCATTTGTCTGGTTCGACAGAGTGAATGACGCCTTCATGGTGCTTGTGTTACACAGTCCCCAACACTGGGTGACTTGGTTCTTTGGCAGCATGGATATTGCTATGCAGTCTTATGTAACCCACATATGTAACCTTGGTTTCCCAAGGGAACAAGATTGTGCTAAATGCAAGGTTGCAGAAGTGTGTTCCTGCTGGTGTTTATATAGAGTTACCTCCTGGTTGATGACGTCATCTGCCCAAAACATAATGCCCTCTGATTTGTCAGATTACATACATACATTAGGTAAATGGTACATTAGGCAATGGTTATAAAAGGGCAGTCCAAAAGCGTTTTGGGAACTATGGTGACATATGTAACCTGGAGATGTACTGGGGAGGTCCAAAAATTTTTATAGAAAAAGTATAGATTTTGTGTTAATTAAACCATGTTTTTTAAATTTATTTCCACTTGTTTTCTACTTTTACATGCACTACCCCCTGCTGATTACAATTGTGTTCAATTTAAGGTTCTACAGTGGGGCAAAAAATTATTTGGTCAGTCGCCAATTGTACAAGTTCTCGCACTTCAAAAGATGAGAGAGGCCTATGAGAAATAAAATTAATATCAATATAAAAGACACCTGTCCACAACCTCAAACTGTCACACTCAAAACTTCACTATGGATAAAAATTCAACAAGCACACGGGGGGACCTAGTGAATGACCTGCAGAGAGCTTGAACCAAAGTAACAAAGGCTACCATCAGTAACACATTACGCCACCAGGGACTTAAATCCTGCAGTGCCAGAACTGTTCCTCTGCTTTGGCCAGTACATGTCTGAAGTTGAAAGGGTGGCCTGGTGGTTAAGGTGTTGGACTAATAGCAGAAAGACCGGGTCTCAATTCTCAGCACCACCAAGCCACCACTGTGGGCTTCTGAGCAAAGCCCTTAACCCCCAAATGCTGTAAATGTAAGTTTGCTAGAGAGAGCATTTGGATGATCCAAAAAAGGATTGGGATATAAAACTCAAAAAAACCATCTGAAACTCAAGAGAACATTTTGGTAAATTTTACTGTGTTGGCAGCAAAAAGAATGCTAAGTTGCATCCAAAGAACACCAAACCTACTGTGACGCAGTAGGGGAAGGATAGGAAAGGAAATATCATGCTTTGCTTTTTCTGCAAAGGGACCACGACGACTGATACATGAAGAAAATAATAAATGGGGCCATGTATCATCATTTTAAATAAAAACCTCCTTCCATCAGCAAGGGCATTGAAGATGAAACATTGCTGGTTCTTTCAGCATGACAATGATCCCAAACACACAATCCTGGTAACAAAGAAGATTATGGTAATAGAGTTGCCTAGCCAGTCTCCAGATTTTAACCCTATAGAAAATTTTTGGATAGTGTTGAAAGTCTGTGTTGTCCAATAACAGCACCGAAACTTCACTGCTCTAGAGGAGATCTGCATGGGTAATGGGCCAAATACCAGCAACTGTGTGTAGAAACTTTGTAAGGACAGAAAATGACCTCTGTCATTGCCAACAAAGGATATATAATAGTACTGAGATAAACTGTTATTATTCTTGTAAACTTTTTGATATTTTGTGTCTTTATGACTTTTGTTAATAAATTCTTTTTGAAGCTGCATTGCACACCCTTATGAACCTGCATGAAGCTGCATTGCATACCCTATGATGACCCACATGAACATTCATTCACTTATTTATTCATCTTCAATACCCGCTTATGCTCTAGCACAGGGTCAGGGGGTTCTGCTGGAGCCTATCCCAGAACACATAAGACGAGAGGCAGGGGGTATGAGATGTTTAAAATTTTGTACTTTTGGTGTCAGTGCTTTGAAACAGTCAAAGGTAAAGCTGCTAACATTTAGATTTTACTGCAATGTGTCTAGGATGAAACACGCCCTATGTGCGCTGGGATAGACTCCAGCAGGCCCCTGTGACCCCGGAAAGTGTGGGAATAAGCGGGTTTAGAATTTGAATGATTTAATATTTGGCTACTGAGGGCTCCTACATTTACATGGTACTCATTTGCAACAGCTGAGCATTAAAAGTTTAAAAGCCTTGTTCATGAACCCCAGCATTGGAATTTAGTGGTGCTGGGAATCTACAATCTATGAGTCAAACACCTTAACCACTATGGGACTAAATATCACTATTCCGCTAAATATCACTATTCCAATACAAGCAGTTGCTTTAGATCAATGTTGGCCCAAAATGGGTAAGGAACTAAGATCAGAAAGACCAGTGTTCAAGACCCTACAACCACCATTATTGCTCCAAAGATATAGGAAGCCCCTTTCATAGCAATAGAAAATACATAGATTATAAAATAGATAACATGCATAAATTGTGCTTTTTGAAAAGAGTTTTGTGTTTTTAATATCCGATCTTAAACTGTTATTTATGTCATTTTTGACTGTGGACAGTTTTCAGGATGACATGATAGGCTTGGTATTTTGTAAGCAATCTCAAATGTAAAATGTGATGATAGTGATAGAAATCTCTATAGATATCTTGTCTTATAGATTTCTTTTGTCAAACTGTATTGGAGTTGATTTGAACTCTTATGGGATAACAATTACTCTAATTACTCTGAGGTAGTAATTATAATTCTTGTTTAAATTGCCAGTCGATGGTTAATTTTCTTTTCATAAAAATATGCTCTGTTCTGTGTTATTAATTGAAAAAAAAAGCTATGTGCAACCTGCTACAACAAAATTTAGGAAGAACAAACAAATGATCCATGTAAACAAAAGTATCTCACTGCTTTTAAAGCAGACAAGCACAATCCTATTTTTTTCAATAAAAGATCAAACCAGAAGAATATACAGTACTTGTAAAGTAATTACATTGGGGAAGGCGATGTTGGCTGGAGTGCCAATATTACATGTCAAAGAGCTCCAACAAAATTAACTAAATGAGATCAACTCCCAGAACCACAACAAAAACAGGCCTATTTCAAAAAATATAAGCAAGCATGTTAGAACTTCAATTATTCGTTACAAACAAACAGGCCAAGCCAATCTAACCAGTCTCTTACCATCTGTTGTTTATTAAATTGGATTTAATTGTGTTTAAGGCAGAAAAAAAGGCAAGAAAAATGTTAATAAATGTTACAATTTGCTGTTTTGGCAAGCTTTCCACCCCATGTCTCGTTTCACACACATTTTGTAGCAAGCAAAGCATTTTTTTTTAATAAGGAGGAGACAAGAATCACAATTTCAGTGAGGAATCTAGAGCTGTGCAAATGTCACTGTGGGAAAAAAATCAATGTATGTTATGTTGCCAGAACTGTTTGTAGTGGCAGAATTGGAAGAATTGTAGTTATTATTGTTGCTGTTTATTCTAAGTGATAAATTGTTGGAGTATTGTTGCCTTTCGTTAAATTCAAAACACATTAGGTGCTTCTCCTGCTTTGGAGCATTCTAACACACTTTTTTCTTCCCAGGTCTCTCCAGGCGCCATGCTGCTAATGAGAGTCGTGGAAGACTTCATTCATCTCATTGGGGAAGCGCAGAAGCCTTTTCAAAGCTTTTTGGCTGTCACCACTAACCTCAGTGAGTGCTTTCAGCAATAAATAAATGCTAGAACAGATTGTATTATCATTTTTTTAAAAGCTTAGATAGATGAAGGAGCTGTAGAGAAATATCCTACCATTGGGAAACATATCTAATGTGTTTATTTTAAAATTAAAATGCTAATATGTATTACTTATAGCTTGTGTGTAATCAGATGTTTCCAATGACATAGAGCAAAAAAAGACTTGTTTGAAAAGGTTTGTATTGCTGCGGTATAAACAGAGTTTCCAAGGAAATATAGGTGCTACTGTTATAACATAAAAGGAGCCAATTTTAGCTGATGTAAAATATTTGCCCAATAGCAAGATGGTAAATATAATGGGTAGCTCAGTGGTGAGAAACTATGCTTTTTAGATATAAGATCTAAAATATATTTATGCTTGTCTGTATTGTGGTTTTGCTTTTAGTAATTTAGTTTTGAATATAATTAAAAAAAAATTAGTTTTAAATATAATTAACCATAAGCATATAATAAAGTAGCACCGTCCTTTACAACAGTGTTTAACACTTTCCCTGTAGCCAGTGTCACTGCACTGTAACTCTGCTTTTATCTTTACAAATTTCCGAAAAAATGTATTTATAGAGGGGTGTAGTGGTTAGCACCGTTTTTAGGGATTTATTTTGTTTTTGAGTAAATTTTTTGAAAATCCCCTCTCATGAGTATTGATAAAAGCTCACAATAAATCTCTTTCATAAACAATGCAAAACACAGGCGTTTTGCGTTTCTGCTAGCAATTCGTGTATAAAAAAATAACTTCCACCCTACAGATGTGTAAACAACCTATTGTTATTAAATAATAATGATCTCGGTTTAGGCTTCTCAATAGAAAAAGGTTCTTTCAACATTTTTATGCAATATCTAATACCATAATATTGATTCAATTCAGTGGTAGTGATGTATACAACAAATTGATCTCAAAATTCCAAAAAATAAGACAGCTACATATATGTAAATGTTTTGATTGACAGAAAATAATAATTAGCATTATAGTTGAAGTATTTACAGTTAAATTGCCATGAAAGGTTTGACGCTGGGTTTGACTAAAGACACCAGACGATGAGCTTTGTACAGACTAAAAGGCAATTTTAGAGCTTTGTTGATATTTAACATTTAATGATGATGTAAAATGACTTTGGTTTTCAATGCGTACGATTTTCGATTGGCGTACCATCTGGCATTATGACAACTGTACATTGCACACTGTACGTTAAATAGTGGCTAGTAGTAAACAATCCTTGGTGGCAGCACATCACCTAAAAACACATTTTCTATAAGTTTATGCTTCATTAATTACATCAACAGGTTTGGCGCTCTTAATGGTTTTTGGTTTGATAGTCTTCAAAGAAGTCACACTACAGTAAAGTGTCTAAAAGCTCCTGACAAAAACTTATCATAATGCCTATCAGTTGGATGTTAAACTAGTTATGAGAAACAACAATTTGGACTGAATTTATATAATTATATAGAATCAGACTGAATCACCAATATTGCTGCTTGTAATGCACCGCTCTATCATTCTCTTTATCTAGAAATGGAACATAAATGGCAGTGCCAGCTTGTAAATCTTGTTGTTTGATCAAAACATAGCAGCGTTGTGGAAAATAATTCTGCTTATTTTCCACAACGCTGCTATGTTTTGATTAGGCAAAGGGATAGTTAAAGAGAATGTTTATGACAAGCAAAGAGACTAAATTCTATAATAAACCTCTGGGCACAAGTAGAAAAGACCAAAAGAACAAAATCAACAAAAAAATGTGAGAAAAAACCTTGTTCAGTAAAATCTCAAAAAAAAATATCGAAATAACAAAGCATACATGCTAGTCTTTAAAACATTCTCTGTTTTTTTCTTCTTTATTAGTAATCAATATTCAACGAGAGCCAGTGTCAGCTGTCTCTAGTGATATTAACTTCCCTATGAAGGGAAGAAGGGGAATGAAGGATTGGGCACGCTCAGCAGAGGACAAGCTTTTCATCCCTAAAGAGGTCTTCAGTTTGTCCTCTGACGGTAAGTCAAAAATCTGACCTTCTTACATCTATGATTTCACCTACTGAACACAAAGTAAATAAATATTATAATTTTTTTTTTAAATTTAAACTCATATACATGTTGTTTCTTTTACTTTACATACATTAGATAACCATAAGGTTGTCATATCAAGCTCCTTCTTTTATTTTCTACCCTCAGTCAATGTAAACCCTCCCTTTCAAGCTATCAGGACCTCAGTCACCCTAAGGTACAAAGTAAGAAATTGATCGTCTTATGAAGGAAATGGGATAAGAGGGAGATGAAAGAAAATGTTTTTTTTTTTCTTTGGGTCTGAGGTCAGAGGATGCTGCTAATTTCTCTGGGAATTGGGAAAGTCCTGCTAGAGGAAAAGAAAAAGACACAGTTAGGACCCAGAGTAGAGGCGTTAAAGATTAAGATTGAGGGCTACACAGATTGACTTGGAAAATAGAGAAAAAAAAAACAGGCCATGATAGAGAAAATGGGTGCCACTCTTGTTAAAAGCTATACCCACTACCTCTATTAGATCTGTCAGTTATCATCCTTATCCCCTACTGTGGGTGATAAGGTGTCCGCCTGTCCAGCAGGGTGTGTGATTTTATGCTAGAAAGTAATAAAAGCCTTATCGGATACAGGCTTTGTTTAAAAGAATGGAGAAATAAATTCTATCTGGGACTTGTCAGACTAATTGTTATCTTAAAGGTGCGCAGGAATTTAACTGAGCCTTGCTATGGTCTTAGTAAAATGTATTACCTATGCGAATACAACTTCATTGACATGCTATTATAAAACTTTTTTAGAAAGAAGTAGTAATATTTTTTTGGGTAAAATGTCAGAGTCCAATGAGATCTTTCTTGGGGTGAAAAACTGTGTGCTGAACATTAAAACATAAAGAATAGACAGCAGTTGTTACTTTTGACCATATAATTGAAAATAATAAAGAATATGGACTAAAATTATTCTATTCTATTCTTTTCTTTTCTTTTCTTTTCTTTTTTCTGGTTTCATTAGCGGAAATACAGATAATGCCAACTTCCAAGCATACTGAAGCGATTTAGGAGGTTTTAAGGCATATGTCATCCTGAGATAAACTTACACTTCATAAATTCCCTTGTATTTGTTGGAACTAGTGAAAGAGGTTCTGCAACTTTGATAAGGAAATGGTACCACAGTGGTTAAGGTCTTACACTGCCAAGAAGTAAATTTGGGTTTTTATTCCCTGAACAACCACTGCAGGGCCCCTAAACAAGGCCTTAACACTCAATTTCTCAGTTGTACAAAAGAGATGAATGTAAGTCGCTCTGGATAAGGGTGTTAAATTAAGTAAATGTACATGTTAATCAGGTTAAAGCAGCCAATAAAACAGAATAAATTCCGCTTGTGTACAAATAACAAACTCGCACACTAAATATACTGACATAATTTCAAACGAATAATGAATAAATAATCAGAGCATATGTAACTTTAGACTTGAGACTAGAAATAAAAAGGAAAAAAAACTCCACCCAATCTGTAAATTTTACAGTGTAGTTACATTTCTATCACAACATAGTCCGGTTCGCAGTAAATAACAGCTTTAAGGGCCTTGATCAAGGGTCTAAGAGTGGCAGGCCCAATTCTCGAAACAACCCATTTAAGATACCACTGCCTACACTAGATGCAACTAGTCTAGCTAATCCACATACCATATTGTTTGAGAAGTTGGTGTAAATCAATAATTCATGTGGACCTTCTGAAAGTATGAGGCATCGATTCTTAACAGTATGCCTCTACATAAGTAACCTCAATCTATTTCATAAACCACCTGTTTCTGTCAGATTTCAAAATTCATGTTGGTTTCTCTTGAACTTTAAAAAATAAGAAGTGGAAGAAGGAAATGTACCATAAATAAAGCTTAATTAGACATTAAATCTGATTAAATGCAACAGGATGACTTGCTTTTAGCAAATTTGCATCTGGCTAGAATAAATTTTTAAAAAATCATTCGTCAGTAGGATTCACACAGTGAGGTGTCAGCTGCATTCACACTATACCTCTGTCATCTTGGTCCATCCTTTGCAGCCCTATTGTTTTTCACCTTGACATTTTGGCAGTCTAACATATTATCTAGAGACACAGCTCCATACCAGACCATATCCCGAGAGCAAAAAGAATTGGATGAAGAAGAAAAAGGAGGCCAAAAACTGACGGCATAAAATATTTGGAAGAAAAAACTAGCTAGATATCAATATGCAAGAGATAAAGAAATGTGTGTATTGGAAAAGCCAAGGCAGAGATAAAATAAACAGGTATGTGTGTGTAGGGATACGATTCATAAATGCATGAGGAGGAATTGGGCAGAATGATAGGGATCTGGACCAGTGGGTCACATCTCTAAAACCCCTCTGTCTGTATATAAAATGTCATGAAAATGGCCCAGAATAGCTGAAAGTTCTTATGTCAGAATGCTTTTTAAATTCGCATTGCTTTGATTTGTGTGTTATTCCCAATCTGTCACTCAGGAGTGGATATAAAACATGCATGTCCGAGGGTTTAAACTGACACAGCTGCTGCCGCTGTCCCAGTGTTTATAGCCTAATGGGCATACAACATGTTTTTTGGGGGAAATGTTATTTGCTACTAACCATTATTTTGCTGGTCTTGTTGCCTTACAGAAGTCTGTTTGTTTTTCATGTCTTCCTTCCCAGAATCAGATGAAGCTACCTACTTTGTTATCGGAGCCATCCTTTACCGCACCCTGGGCTTTATTTTACCACCACCAAAGTAAGTTTTGTCAAATTTTCTAACTACAATGAAAGCAAAGTAAAGCAAAGTATTTATTTTTGTACAATTTATTAAAATATAGGATAGAATCCAAATGCGATTCAAGGACATATGAAACCACCTCAACGACCTCATCTGTCAGGACTATAAACACACAAAAAAATATAAAGGATATAACCAACAGAATGATGAGAGTGTATATAGTAAAAACTTTCTCTGTACCTACTGACTTAGTAACATTTCTTTTCTCCTTTGAATTGTGTGTCTTTCCGTAATAGATGAAACCTTAGGCCTTGATTTATATAATTTGTATTATTTTTCATGGTAGAAATTAAGTCATTTAAATGTTATGAATAAAAATGACAGTTCTACTGCAGCGATTCAGCTCATCTTTTTAGTTCCCATCTGTCATTCACTCCACATTGTGTCGAGTGACAACACTAGGGGTCACATTTTGGGAGCCCGATGTACCTCTGAATATTTGAAAAGGCCATTGAAATTGCTTGAGCATAATTTGCATAATCAGTCACACCTGAACTACCGGATATAAATAGTCCGAATATGCTTACTGTTCTGATTTTCTGAGCCGAATCAACGTTTTCTGATGGCAACTTATGCCAGCAGCATTCCTTGCAGCAAAGTAGTCTAGAAAAAAAAGGAATGCAGTGATTACCTCTTCGTCTCACCGGAGCAGTAGCGGCAACCTAAAAGTGTGGAGAGGAGACCAGTGTGTGTCGGTGACGCCAGCAGTGGGCATCAAAGCAAAATTATTTTCTCATAGGGTGTGATTTTTGGAAAACAAATTTCTTTATTTTTAAAGGAAATATGGCTTTTCGACCATGTGTTTCTGGGTGTCGGTCGGCATCGCATTCTAGGCTGGTGGTCTTTGCTTAACAAAAAGCCTCAGCCACTCCAGGCTCTCTCTGCTCAGATCCTCCTACCTATTGGTATGAAGCCGCAGTAGGTGCTGAGCAACAGGGGGAGCAGGGGTTGTGCGGGCTGGAGCCATTCAAGGCTGATGACTCCTGAGCTAACCCCCTTATGGACCAGGTGTCAGTCAGAATTGGATGGCGTTAAAAGTGCTGCACAAGGGTGGGGGGCCCAACCCGGAGCTGTTGTGGGAACTTTGCTCTGTGCCTGACTATGCCCTAGTGGATTAGAAAGGCACAGTGCAGGCTATGGTACAGGGCTTCAAGCCAGCCTGGCTGCACCTGTACTGTACCCCGGTGGCTGGTCCAGTCTGTTTATGGGGCACTCCAGATGCTTTATCCATTATTGGTGTCAGTGGTGGGCCCTTGGGCAGCCTGCCCAGTGTCTCCTAGTGGCTTAGAATCTTTCTGCTCAGCTATAAGATTCAGTTTGCCAGATGCCCACCCAGGTTCACTGGCATTCTCGTGTCCTCTCGAGAGAAAAGGAGTCTCTCAAGGCTCAGACCATTCCTATTAGTTTCTTTTGAGGGTTATGCATATTAGTTCCTCCCTTGGGGCTGTCCTTGTCCCTTTACAAAGCTCATGGAAGCTGCCTTGGCCCCTTTACAGGAGTGAGGCGTGCCCACCCTAACTATTTCAATGATTCACCTGGACTTTTCCTCCAGAAGCTTGTGTTGTGCCTATGACTCTGAAGAAGGGTAGAAGCTATTAATTCTTACTTTAATTCAATCTAAGATTAATTAATTTACTGATGAGTGCAAATGCCTTTGGCTAATTGTAGAATTCAATAGATGTTTTTTAGGCTTCATAATTGTGTTGATGTTTGCTCATGTATTATGTAAATTGGATCACCTCTTCAGTAGCAAGGTGGCTTTGTTGTTAGCACTGTTGCCTCGCAGCATTTAGGCAACTAGACTAAATAAACCTTACCTATTTGACAAGTTCAATAATTTTGTAATCAAGGAATTAGACTAATAAAAATTAGATTAATTAGAATTACAAATGGAAAGCTACCTTCAAAAATTGTTTTACTGTTTCATATTTACATTTACATTTACAGCATTTGGCAGACGCTCTTATCCAGAGAGACTTACAAC
>JAOTQW010000009.1:6374046-6389959 GCA_026260075.1 Sisor rabdophorus
GGACCTTCTTGTTGTGAGGCGACGGTGCTAACCACTGCGCCACCACGCCGCCCCAATTTTTAGGTTTTTAAAAGAAATTTAAAAAATCATTCTTATAGGGGCATCTGCCAAAATCTTTAAATGCAAAAGAGAGGTTTATTAACTTATTAAACCAAAGAGAATAAAAGGGTGAGATCTTTAACTCCAGCTTTAGATTTTATAATATTTTATTTAACACAGGCGGCACTTTGATGTTAAGGTTAGCATGGTCACCTCACAGCACGAATGCCCTGGAGTGTGCATGTTTTTCCTTGTGCTTGCATGGTTTTTCACCTGGTACTCCAGTTTCCTCCCACAGTCTAAAAACATTAGGTTGATTGGTAATTCTAAATTGGTAATTCTAAAATCTTAAAAAGGCATGTCATTACCAACATCCATTATTATAGAATATTACATAGTAAAGCATGTTGTTATAAGAAAATAGTCTATAAAATAATATAAAATATAATTAAAGTGTATTATTTTCCCAATAATATTCTAAAATGTGATGTTTTATTTCTCACCTAATGCAAGTTGAGATCACTGGATCCAGCTTAACAGTCTGAAGAGATTGCAAAAACGATCCTAAAAAACTTTCAGTTCATTTGAAGATTTTTTTTTCTCTTAGTGTATTTAACTCCAGCCTTTACACAGATTTGGTCCTTTCCTTTATTGTTATTTACATTTACAGCATTTAGCAGACACTCTTATCCAGAGTTTTGTTATAGTTTTGTTATATTGGTATATTGTTTTAGTTATTCTGTCATTTAAACAAAATAATACATTTCCTGTGTACATTTTTATAATTACATTTGAAAACATTTTATAAAAACAATTATTTATTACAAATAATTTTTTATATTTATTTTCAATGTGAAGTTTATATTTCTGTGAAGCTTCATTAAAAAAAGCTATGTGGAGTTTTTGGGAGTGTTACACCCAATTTGTTTAAAGGGTAATTGTGCTATTAGATACTATTTTAGCCCTGGACTTAATAGTCTTGGCTTATTTATTTCATGTAGAACATGGAATAGAACATATTATCCATAAAACTTACATATTATATATTAAGTCCACCAGACTTGTGAAAATTGGCTAGATATTAAGAACATGCCCATTAAATAAAAGGAATAAAGCAAATCACAAATCATGTTTGTAAAGTTAAAGTACAATTTATACTTGAACAAGAGTCAAATGTTTGGGATGTAGCCAGTGTTTACTGTACAACAATTGGTGGACCAACCAATTTATTGGGTTATTAATCATCGATTTTTATTGAAATACACTTGAAAGATGTTCACTGTACTTCACTTACAAGCGACACAGACATATTTTTGTTTCAAGTAAATGGTTTTAAGTTTTAAGTTCTGAATACTTCAACATGATGGTTCTGGAGAGAGAGATAGAGAGAGATAGACAGACAGACACTATTTAAGCTTACCTCAGCCAAGCACACATCGCAAAGTGTTGATTGCTTCTTGTGACATACCAAGCGTTTACTCGATTTTCCTGCTAACCTGGTTCTCTGCATGTTTTTTTAACCCTGTATTTGTGCCTCGTGTTTTGGGGTTGTCTGCCTCAATCCTAAATTTCAGTTTTTTGACCTTTGCCCGTTTACTGACCAAGCCTTTGCTCTGCCCTGAACTGTTTAATAGAACTGCAAACTGCACAATGGATTTGTCTCAAGCCAAAACCTTACAGGGTACTTCTTGGGATCCAGCAGGTATAGCGTGACTCCAAGCCATGATGGACTTTTATGCATGCGCTCTTCAAGTCTTCTAAGAGCAGCTTGCAGTGCTGCAGTCACAGTCTGCCACACTCTTTCCTGGTTTGATGGCACGGCAGAGCATCATAGTGTGTTTTTTTGGCAATGTTTTTTCCTTTCTACCATTTACCCCACTGCTTTCTCCACAGCAGATAAGCAATGCACTTTTCTCTGCTTTCTGGTAAGGTGCTACATTGAGCATCTTTTGTGTGGGTTTCAGATCTTTGAATAGGCACATCTGTAGAACATTCTCCCTTCTAGATACGAGATTTCCACGCAGTTATTAAGGTCGCACCGGGAAAATTTATCCACTGCCACATATGCTTTCCTCCTGCACCATATAGTTCTTAAAGGCGGTGTTGAAAGACAAATTGAAAACGTGCTTATGAGCTAGTTTGTCACAAATTCACCGGCACATCTTCAGAATTCATAGCTAAAGCGACCGTTTGAGGAACTTAATAAGGAACAGCCCCAGCGAACTACCGTTCACCTTAGCGCTTGCTATTTTTAAGCATGCTTACCAAGTAATGACACTGAACCCATGCAACTCGGGCAGTAAAACATACACCCCAGGAGAACTGTGGGGTTCTAACTATTTCTGCCCTAAAAAAGAAATCTGCTGCATCTAAAGTGGGCTCTTTATACCGTCTCTCCTGCAGTGTGTTTAACTGTGTCAACCTACTTTTACATAAATTTTGCTTCTATTCTAGTTCCAGCATTAGTTGACTCAGAGGCAGCACTTAACTTAATTGACCTAACTGTCGTTACCCACTGGAAGATACCCACTGTTCCGTGCCAACCCCTTATGCTAATCTCCATAATTGATGGGCAACCTATCAGGTATTATGCAACGCATGGTTCACTCACTATAAGAGTCGGGGCGCTACATTGTGGAAAAAGACTTTGATATGTGAATTCATATCATTTCATCTGATGTTTGGGTTTCCATGGATACAAGTTCACAACCCCATTATCGAGGATTTTCGGGCAGACTAAAGTCTCTAAACTGCCACCTCACCACCCTGGAGACTGAGCTCCTTTCTAACATGCAGTCCCCCAAAACCAAATTTACCCACTGTCTCAGCAAAAACCCGAGCCTTTAAAGAACTTGTGAAGGAAGCTATTGCTTATGGTTTTATATGCCCCTTTACCTCTTCCACAGATTCTGGATCCTTTTTTTACCAAAAAAAATTGGGGGGTGGGTTATGTCCCTTTTTATCATCTCCAGAGGACACAGAGTATCTGGTAATGCTGTACGGACTATGTAATTTTATAGTTGTATTTCTTTTTATATCTTTTAAAAATGACATTTTCGTGACCTCCTAAACATCTGTGTTATCTAGGCTATATAGACTATATTCTAATTTTCTACTGGACCATCAGTTATATGTTATGGGGTAAAAAATGTGAATTTTACAGAGACCATATCCAATTCCTCGGTTACAATATCAGCTGTCAGGGGTATCGAAGGACCTAAACAAAATCTAAGCTATCATTTCTAGGTATTGCAAACACAATTACAGTATTACAGCGACACTTCTCACCTCTCTTCTTAAAGGAAAAACCTTTCTCTGAAACTACATAGGACTCAAAGCCTTTTTTGTCCTCAAGACCAAGTTCTCCTCATATTTTACAGCATCCTGATCTCTCCTTAACTTTTCTGGTTGAAGTAGATGTCTTTGATTGTGGGATGGGGTAGTGTTATCTTAGCGGTGGGGCCTCCCCTAAGCCCTATTCTTCTACCTTTCATTCTCCTGCAGAACAAAATTTGGACATAAAGCTCTGGGCACCCAGGCATCCAACACATCCGGGAGCTGGAGAAAAACACTTATAGGTGTCCACGTTATCGGTCTGATATGGTTAATGTTGTTCAGTGTGCGCACAAGCAAAAAACACTTCTGCAGCCCTTACACACTTCCCAAGAACCCTGGTCCCATGTATTTATAGATTTTGTTACCGATAAGGGTAGTGGAATGTTTTTTCTAAAGTATGCAGGTTAATCTCATTGAAATGACTACCCATCTCTGTGAAGATCACCAACCTCTTGTTCAACTGCGTGTTCTGAATGTATGGTATACTTGAAAATATTGTTTTCGAATGGGACTTCCAGTTCACATCCAATATATGGTCAGAGTTCTGCAAGAAATTAGACTTTAGTGTCTCATTTCACAGTACTACCACCACCAAGCAATGACAAAATGATTAAACTATTCGCAGTAGCAATTACGGTCCTTCTCTCGGCTGAATATAAACATTAAATTCTCTAGCCATTTCTCCACAGGCCTCATTCCTTTCCCATATGCTTTACCTCTCTTATACCATATCTCTCCGTCCTTTCATGTGTCCCCACTCTAACTCTTGAATCAATCCTAGGCCGCTGAACCACCAACACCTATCTCCATTGTACCTGGTACACACAATCTTGGAATCCAGAAAGATAGGGGCTTTCTAGAATACCTGGTCAATTAGGAGGGCTATGGCCCTGAGAAACAATGTTGTGTAAAAGCTTGAGACATTCCAAACCCTTCACTCATTTGTAAACGTCCAGTTCCTCGCCCACAAGGCCATCTACGTACAACCCCCGGGAGCATTCGTGAAAGGTGGGATAATGTAATGACGCTGCACTCCAGACACCAGAGGGCACCATAGCCTGATTTCTAAAAGCTGCTGCTAGCACAGCACAGGATGCTACAGTATTTACACTTACCCAAGACAAGCACACATTGCGAAGTAGTTTTTGCCTTTAGGACTATTCTTTGACCCTGCTTTGTATTTTGGAATTTCTTGGATTTCTCCAGAGGCCTGACCAAGTTTCTGCTTAACAAAATGCACAATATTTCCAACAACCTTCTACAGTCTTCTACAGTCTGCTTTTTGTTTGTTAGTTTGTTTTTTATTAAATGAAAACAACAGTCCTGTGGTTAAAATAAAGCCATTTGAGGAGAAAAAAATGTGTATTAAAAACAAGAAAAAACCATGATTTTGTCAGAGATATTTTCTCCACTCTCTGATACACTGTTTAAAACTTTTCATTGACATTGAAAAATAATAATTTCTGTGTTAATGAGCTGTTTCATTGTTTGCTGTATATAATATATATACAGGATAAAAACATAACCTCTCCTCATCATTAGTTTAAATGTGTGGCAAACTTGTTTCCATTCTTTCATTAACCTGTTGCAAAGGGGCCGCAAGGTGCTTTTTCCCAATTTGTCCTCTCAATTTCTATCCTTAAGCAGTCATTGATCTTTAAAAGTAAGCGCTATGCAGCATAATCAAGCCATTAATTGAATAATTGATTTGGCTCATTAACACGTTTCTGCATGACACTGTGCTGCCTGTAGTTGAAGCATTTTTTTTTTGCTTTCCACAAATTAGCCTTTAAATTGTGTTTTCATACTGGCCGCTACATTGGCTAAGCATGGGTTAGCTTAATGAGGAAGTTGAAAACAACCCGGACTAAATCACACAGAGACACAAACAGAATCGTGTTAATGCACACGCTTGTGCCAATTAAGATGTGAGATGCTTGCACTTAAAAATAGATGTTTACCAAAATATGCTGCCCCATTGATTTCATTTTGCAGTCTGTTGATAGTTTTCTGGTACAAGTTATTTGTAATTAGATTGACATTCATAAGCCTTTGGGGGCTTTTTTGCCTTGTACGTGATCTTGCTCTCTCTCTCTCTTACTCTCTCTTTTTGTCTGACACACACAAAGTGCAAAAGTTTTGGTAACGAAGAAAAGAAAAATTAACCTTTACCGCATTTTAGCTCTGGTAGTTCATTAACAGTAGCCTAAATCATCAAGGAGGATTTTCTGCAATCATTTCACTTGTCAGTTTTTAAAATTTTTAATTTATGGTGGGTGGAGGTTACATTTCTGATCATGAATGTAATATAAAAATATGAAAATTTTTTAATGAGATGAACTTTTTTTCTAATGCCCTATTTACACCCATGAGGAACACAACAGAAAAAAAGATCTGTAACTATGACAAATATTCACTTGTAATAGGCAGTAGAAGCACAGTAGATAAGACATTAGGCTACTGAACAGAAGGTCATGCGTTTACTCCACCAGGCTGCTATTGCTGGGCACTTGAGAAAGGTCCTTAACAATCAACCCCTCAAACGGATAAAATAGAAACTAAATATAAAACTAAAAAAGTACATTTGTCATTTTCAGATTCCGAGATATTATTATTTGCAAAATTAACTAGCACCTGAATAGACACATGGACAGCGCCAGTAACGAGTCCCAGTTGTTTTTGTGTAATTCTGTGCTTATTTGTGTAGCACAACTGTACAACGGAGAAACTGTGTTTCATTTCACTGTGTACTGCTTTATATAGTTAAAATAATCCAAAAAAGAACTTGGCTTGAAGTCATGTTAGGTGACTCGACTTGACTTGATCGATCACATTTGTGTCTTGTTCAATCCCATTAGACTCAAACAATCACATCAGAGACTTGTTCACTCACATTCAGGTCTTAAACACTACCATTAGAGTCTTGATCACTTGTGTTAAACTCTTGATCATCCACATTGCAGCCTTGAACACTCATATTAGAAACTTGATCATTCACAGAGCCTTGCACACTGATAATACAGTTTTCAACACACAAGTGATTTAAACACTTACATTAGAGACTTCACATTAGACTCTTGCACACTTATTTTAGAGTCTTGATCACTTACAGAGTCTTGTACACTGACTATATTGTCTTGATGACTCATATTAGAGTCCTAATCACTCATGTTAGTCTTGAACACTCACATCAGAGTCTTGAAAACACATATTAGAATCTTTATCGCTCATATTAGTCTTGAACACTCGTGTTAGAGTCTTGATCATTTACATCAGAGACTTGCTAACTCAGGTCAGAGATTTGATCACTTACGTCAAAGTCTTGCCTACTCACGCCAGAGTCTTGCTCACTCCTATTAGACTCTTGCACACTCATATTAAAGTACTAATCACTCATATTAGTCTTAAACACTCACATTAAGCACTTGATCGCTTTCTCTAGTAGAGTCTTGGTTACTTTATTAGAGTCTTGGTTACTCTATTGGAGTCTTGATTACTCCATTAAAGTCTTGCTCACTCATATTAGAGTCTCAAATACTTACATTACATTTGAACCTTCAACACTCATATTAGAGTTTTGATTTCTCACATTGGAGTCTTGATCACTCATGTTAGAGCCTTGACACTCGTGACGACTCATATTAGCGTTTTAATTACTCATATTCGAGTTCTGATCACTCATATTAGAGCCTTGATCACGTTATTAGTCTTGATCACTTACACGTCTGTCATTTTTACTCACATTAGAGCCTTTAGAACACTTACATTGGAGTTGTGATAACTCATATTAGAATATAGCACACTTACATTAGAGTCCTGAACATTAGTTCACCTTAGTTTTGAACACATATTACAGTCCTAATCACTTACATTAGAGTCTTGATCACTCACATTAGATTCTTGCTCACTTACATTACTCTGAACATTAGTTCACCTTAGTTTTGAATACACATTACAGTCCTAATCACTTACATTAGAGTCTTGATCACTTACAATAGTCCTGCTCACTTACATTAAATCCTTAATAACTTAATCACACATTAGAGTCTTGTTTACTTACAGAATCTCACTCACTCACAAAAGAGTCTTTATTATTCCATTATAGTCGTGATCACTTACATCAGTTTCATTAGAAGATTTATTACTTACATTAGTCTTTAACACTTTTATTGGAGTCTTGACTAAAATAAGATAATTGACCAGACACATCAGAGTATTGATCACTCACATTAGAGTCTTGCACACTTACAGTAGTCTTGATCACTTTAGAATCTTGATTACTTACATTAGAGTCTTGATCACTCACATTAATCTTGAACAATTACATAAGTATCTTAAATACTCAGAATTTTCATCACACACAATTAAACATTCACATTAGTGTCTTGTTCATTAACATTACTCTTGCACATTTACATTAGAGTCTTGATCACTTACATTAGAGTCTTGAACACTCATATTAGAGTCCATAATAGTCTTAATCATTTACATTCGTGTCTTGTTCACTAGAATTAGTGTAATGATCACTCACATTTAAGTCTTATACACTATTTAGTACAGTACAGTCTTGAATGACATAAGATTCTCGAATACTCACTTAATTTTATGTCTGCTATTCTACAGTTTTCCGTTGTATTTTAAATACAGATCATTTGGCAGATGACCTAATCCTGACTGACTTACATTAATTTTTTTTAAACAACTAATCTATTGGTGGTTAAAGGCGTTATTTAAGTGACCAGCATTACCAACTTGATGGTGCTGAGAGTTAAACCCAGATCTTTAAATTAGCAGTCCAACCCCTCAACTTAACCTGTGCTACCACTTCCCTTTTTCAATAGTTTTAAATAAATTCACACATGTACTTCGGCTCTCATCCAATGCTCTTGTCCTCACATTGCCTGTCTTCCATCACAGTTTAACAATGACCAGACAAACTTTATTGATAAAATTACATGACAGAGAAAAGCTGAGTGACAGTAATACAAAAAAAAATGTAGAGAGTCTGCTTTGACCTGCTGCAGTTCCTTTTTTCCCTTCACTCAACTCTGCAGTCTCAGTGGTAATACTTGAACAAGCATATAATTGGAAATAAGTATGACTCCCTTGATACATGAAGATTGCTGTGATTGCTGCTTTTAGGTCTCTATTCACCTTGTTTTGCTGTTCTTGCTTTCTATGACTATTGAGTATTAAGCATTGACCTCTAAAACTTTTGGATCCAGGAAGAATTCTATAAGCCGTTACTACATAATCTGCATGTATCTGTCTATCCACCTAAGATAATTTTACATTTTTTACAGTTTTATACAGTTTACATTTTACAGTAATATATATATATATATAAAAAACAATTCTGACTAATTCTAGCAGTAACCACTAGCATTTACAGCATTTGGCTGGCGCCCTTATACAGAGTGACTGAGCGATTGCTCAAGAGCCCACAGTGGTGGCTTGGTGGTACTGGAAATTGAACCCCGGTCAAGAGCCCACAGTGGTGGCTTGGTGGTACTGAGAATTGAACCCCGGTATTTCTGGTATCAGTACAACACACTAGGCCACCCCTTCCTCTTTGTGACCATTACTCTTAAAGCATATAAAGTTATGTAAATGTAATGATGTATTGGAAATCTACTATATGATTTAAGTAAATCAAATTCTGAATTTTGGTTTTGTTTCGGCTGTAAATCCTCTGATGTTTTTCTAGTGTAAGTTTAGTTTTTGTTTGGTGTTTGTTGAGTGTGTCATGTTTTTAAATTAATTTGCCAAGACGTGAGTAAAATGGAAGAATAGGAATAGTGACAAATTTAAAATCTGTTAATTTGGTGGGCGTGTTAATTTATTTTACTTCATAATTGGATGAGCTTTAGCATCCGTTGAGGTTTCCTCTATGCCCCATGATTAATTATCTTATCAACAACCAACTAAGTAGTTTTATACCTAATCATATTTAGGTGACAAACAACCCAGTCCAGGGCGGTGCGGTGGCGAAGTGGTTAGCACGGCTGCCTCCCAGCACGGAGGACCCGGGTTTGATTCCTGGGCAATAGGGTCTTTCTGTTCACATGTTCTCTCCACTTGGGTTTCCTCTGGGTACTCTGATATCCACCCACAGTCCAAAAACATGTAGATTGCCCATAGGAGTGAGTGTCTTTGATTGTTCATCTATGTGTGGCATCTATGACTGGTGACCTGTCCAGGGCCTTTTGCCCTATGTGTGCCTTGACTCTTGAGCTAGGGAACAAGTGGGTATAGAAGATAAATCCAGTCCAACAGCCAAAATTCTTTATAAATTGTGCATTATAAAATTTCTGCTGTAATTAATTAGTTCAAACTTTGGGATGAATCAAGCAACATGGAAACCTTTAGAACGTAATTCAGTCATTCAGTATTGTGATTATTAGCATCTGCTCATATTGTGAATATGAGCATCTGCTGAATATTTTTTTTTCCTATTAATTTATATTGTAGCTTGGACATTGTTGTAAAAGCCTCACTGGCAGCCTGTGTTGTATTAGCTTGACTTTGTTTAAATTTTATTCTTTCATACCTTAAATAGGGCACAACTGAGTTAGCAAGATAAGTGGGATGTCTGAATTCTTACTGTGCAAAATACAGTGAAGAAAAATACTGACCTTCAAACTACTGACCTACTACTCCCACCCGGATTTTAAAGTATGAATATTATGTTTACTTAAGGCCATCTTGCCATATGTGGAAGTGGCACTGTTTAAGTGCTTCAGGTATCTACTGTAACCCTATTTGGGGCTCTGTTTATTTATTAGTACTAATACGTTTATTATATAATTTATTAGTACTAATAAATATAATAATTTATATTATTAAATTAGGGATAATAAATTTTTATTTTCACTAGCTGTAAGCAGAATTGAGTAGGATAGCTCACATTTATTTAGTTAAAAGTATTAATATTATTAATATTAAGATAAATATTGATACCTAATAAATATACATAATTATTTTCAAAACGTTAGTGAGGCGCAGTGGTGTACAGGTTAGCTCGTTCGCCTCACAACAAGAAGGATGTGGGTGTGATTCCCGGTTTCTGTGCGGAGTTTGCATTCCCCCCCCACGCTTGTGTGGGTTTCCCCGGGCTACTCCAGTTTCCTCCCACAGTGAAAACACATGGGCATTAGTTTGCGATTCCATAGGAGTGAGTGTGAGTGTGTCTGGTTGTTTGTCTATGTGTTGCAATCGACTGGTGACCTGTCCAGGGTGTACCCCATGCCTCTCGCCCTATGTGTGACCCCTGTGACCCTGAGCTATAGAATAAGCGGGTATAGATGATGAATAAATAAAATTAAATATAAAGAAAAGCTTTCTTTAGTTATTCTAAGTAAAAATTGTATTGTTAGCATGGCTAAACTGAACACTACACACTTGATGACCAATAGGATGCTATCTACTACCTTTAAAAGAAAGCTTTAATGTCATATCTCCGACAAACTACTATTTACGTTCTTTATACAGTCAGTTATGTGAATGTAAGCATTTATTTGGAATTTACTGTATATTTCAAATAGACCTAATTCTAAAATCAGGCATTAATTGTTATGATTTATTATTGCGGTAAATCTGGACTGAAATAATCAGGCCCACGGTCAGCCTTTTTTTCTTTATCCTAATTTACAGGGTTGTGCTAGTGTTTGTTTAGTGTTATTGCCCAAGTTAATCTGTCGTGCTCTTAAATTAATTTGCTACAAAGACTTGGGTGAAACAGAACAAAAGTTGATTTATTGATTCAGTGGGAGTGTTAATTGATTTTAATTAATTTTACTTTAAAATTGGATGAGCATTAGCATTCCCTGAGGTATCGTCTTAGCACATGCCGCAGGATAAGACACCTAATTATCTTATCAACAAGCAACTAAGTAGTTGCTACTGAAAGCCATTTCCACACCTAAGCATATTTAATTTACACACAACCCAGTCCATTAAATAAAATATTAAGATTTGACTACATAAGATAGGTGTAAAAAGCCAAAAAAAGAGTCATTCTGTCAGTTTTTATAGTAATTTATGATAAGGTTAACATGGCCATTGTTGCAGAATCACCATCAGTGTTGCCAGATTAAGTGGGTTTCTGCCATAATGATCATATCGGACAAAAAGAATTTATTAGTGTGGTTGAAAAAATTAAACAGATGGGAATATATATATATTCATTAATTCATTCATTCATCTTCTATACCCGCTTATTTTTGAACTCCGGGCCACGGGGGTCCGCTGGAGCACCTCCCAGCGCGCATAGGGCAAGAGGCAGGGGGTACACCCTGGACAGGTTGCCAATCCATCTCAGGGCTACACACAAACAACCACACACACTCTCTTATGGTCAATTTAGATTCATCAATCAATCTAATCCACATGTTGGACTGTGGGAGGAAACCAGAGTGCCCAGAGTAAAACCAAGCAAGCACGGGGAGAACATGCAAACTCTGCACAGAAAGACTACAAGCCCAGGATTTGAACCCAGGACCTACTTGTTGTGTATATACTCATTCCTACACTCATGGAATATGACAGGAAACACAGGAAGAAAATGCAAAATCCACACAAAAAGACCACTGCCTGGTAATCAAACATGATCAAAGGACGTCTCTGTAGTAACTAAAACTTGGATTTATCCTATGTTAATTATTTACACCATTCTCAGCCTAAACATATTTTTAGCATTGGAAGAAAAAACTGTCATGTGAGTCTTGTCATGTGTTTTAATCCTATCTGGTTATTGGTTCTTCACCCAACGTTATCTATTATTTTTTTATTTTTTTGTTTAATTAATTAGTTCCCCTGCAATTAACTGTCAAATTGTCCAGGTGGGATAGGCTTCAGTAAATCCCTGTGACCCCGAGTTGAATGAATGAAGATGAAAGAAGAACTGCTTTTGGGAGCACGTTGAGTGAAATTATGTTATGTTTGTCAAAAACAGTTGATTCATGTAAACCACTTAACCTACTTATATAGTGCGTTATGAATAGACTTATAGCTATATTATCTGCGCTTTAGTTTTGGTTCCAGTATTCGTGCAGTGCTAGTGTGGAATTTCTAAAGCAAAGGTTATTAATGTACTGCTGTGGTTTTTATGTATGTGCAGGCTTTAGGCTCTGTTTTCCTTTTTGTCTCATTTCCTCTGCTTTTAAATGAGTTTGGGCCCAATAGTAGTCAGCTCTGCAAACACAGACCTGATATTGATCAGCATAATAGTTGTTATTATTACTGTCAGAAACGCATACGCATTACCAAATGTGGGAAACAATATTTTTTCTACTGTTTGTGGAGGTGTATAAATAAAGTGGCTGAATTGATTTTGCCTGATATTGTTTTTTCTTGTTACAAAAAATGATACAATATTCAAAAGAATGTGGCAATAGCTCAAGAAATCAAGCCTTTTTAATATTTTCTTGCATTAGTAAATATGAGGTTACTACAGCATAGGGCGCGGTGCGCTGGTGTAGTTGTCTGCACAATCACCTTACAACAAGAAAGTCCTGGGTGCGCCGTTTGCATGTTCTTCCTGTAATTGCGAGGGTTCCTCCGGGTACTCCAGTTTCCTCCCACAGTCCAAAATCATGTGCATTACGATAATTCTAAATTGTCAGTGAGTGTGTGGTTGTCCGTATGTGGCCATGCAATGAACTGGTGACCTGGCCAGGGTGTACCCCCCTGCCTTTTGCCCTATGTGTGCAGGGATAGGCTGTGACCCCGAGTTTGGAAATAAACGGGTATAGATATATGAATACAGCGGAGAAAAATACCAACAGTGACAGACAGGCTATTTGTGTTTTTCCCCTATTCACTTCCTCCTCTATGCAGTCTTTCTTCTAAAGGTATTGTGCACTAGACATGGTGTTCACTATATGTGCTGCAGGGAAGCGGCTCAAGGTTTCTGTTTTTATACCCTACAACCTACTGTCGATTTCTTTTGACAGACTGAGACAGAGAGACAGGCGGAGAGAGAGAGAGAAAGAGACGGAGGGAGCTTACATGCCTACCAAAGCTCCCCTCTCCATCAAGATAAAAAGCGACCATGCCAGTGACTGTGATTCCCATCGTCTCTCTTTTCTTCCCCCTTTTTACTTGCAACAAAGAAAAAAAGAGATTGAGCATTTTATGTGGTAAAAAGAAGACACTGAGTGGAAGTTGTGACGGAACTGACAAGGGGAAGATAGGCAGAAAAAGATTTGGAGAATATATTCAGGAATCATTGTGAAGCACAGAAAGTGTGTGAGAGGAAGTAAGAGAGAGAGAGATAGAAAGATAGAGAGAAAGAGAGGTAGTAGCGTAATCACATTAGCATGCTTCTTCGAATGAGGTTTGGTTCCGCTTCAGTATTAGCCGCTCTTCAGCAGTAAAAAAAAACTTTCTTCTCCGACATTTATTATGCAAATTGTCTCGAGGATCAGAGCTTTTGTATTCATTTTGGCATTATGTTACATTAGAGGAATGGCAATAAGCTTGCTGGCACCCCCTGGTGGTTAAACAGAAGCACATTGCAGACATGGGGCATATTTTATTTGTTACATCCACATATAACTTGCCAGAAACATTTAACTTGCCAGACAGTAAATATATTTTGGGACAGAATTAACAGTGTAAATGTAAATGTAACAGTGTCATTTACAGAGATGATAGAAAGTAATGTATGCTACTGTTATTTATCAAGGGCATTAGTGGATACAATTTTTAAAGCAGTTCTGTTATCAAACAAGAAAGTAAATTGGTCCATAAGTCAATCCCTGAGGTATACCAATAGTGGAAAGCATTTATTTCTATCCATATTTTATGGATGTAATAGATGGATAAAAATTTCTTTTTCACACCAATTCAGATTTATTTTATTACATATTTATTAGATATAAAATACAATTAGTAAAGTATTCATTGCATTTTATTGTATTTAAGCATTGCAATGGCATATCGCCTTACAGCAAGAAGGTGCTGTGTTCGATTTTTGGACAAGGGATTCTGTGTGGAGTCTGAATGTTTTTCCACATTTGTGTGGTTTACTTCAGTTGCCTCCCACAGTCCAAAAGTATGTACATAGGGTTGATTAGTGACTTTAAATTACCCAAAAGGTTGATGGTGTGTGTGTTGTTGTTTATCTATTTGTGGCACTGCAATGGACTGGCAGCCTGTCCAGGTTATACCCGTGTCTTTCTCCCTATGTGTACCGGATTCCGCTCTAGCAGACCCCCCTGACCCGGAACTTGATATTTTACAAAGCTTTGAAACTGATATATTTTTTTATTATTTGGTTAATGAATTTGTAAACATTCATATTTGTACCACCTTAGTTTAAGAGGAAATTTAATGTACAAAAATGTCTATAAGATATTGTTGTCATGAATATTGCAAATATCCAAAAGAAAATTCCAATTGTAATTGTACATAATTAAAAGAGGTTATAATAGGTGGTATAAATAAGTATTGCTGGTACTAAAAGTGAAATTTGGTACTTTATGAACTCATTCAGTACATACTTTTATTCATTTTATATAACAGTCAAACATTTGGTCTAGCTAGAGTTTTTCAAATGTTTTAATAAATTCTGCTAAGATCTGACAACATCTCACTGCTGCCTAATCTATATGCAGCTGTTTTTAGATAATTATAGAAATATTTTCTAATCCATATGTATTTTACTATACAGGACAAGGCTACAAACGATGAGCAGCATTCTTGGAACAGCTTTAAAACAATGACAACCGAGCCATCATTCGGCTCCGGCGGACAAAATATAGATCGAGTAGAACTGCAAAGTAAAGCCTGGGACGCTTCTGCTGTGAACACTCCAGACACATCTGAGGGAGACTTCCAGACTGAGGTGTGAGGAAACACGCAAACAAAAGGAGAATAAAGACATCAATGGAAAGGGATTTACCAAAAGGAGAGTCTAAAAACAGATTATACATTTGTTTACAAGAATAGAACAATAAAAAAAAGACTTCTATATTTTCTCATAGACACTTTCAGTGACTGGAAATGGGGAAAGTAACTGGGAGAATTTTTAACAAACTGTTTCTGAATTGTCTTGATTTTACTCTGGAAGGGATTCTCTTTCACACATTTGGAAGTTTAAAAAATATTTCTTTTTATAGATAAAAAAATACTTCCCCCTTCCGAAAATCCCCCAAGAGTTTTGCACACATGATCGACACTGTAGGGAATTGAGTTCACTTTTTTTGGTCCCGTCTTTCTTAATATGTGACTCTCTCTGTATTTGGGGATGAAGGGGGGGGGGGGTAACCATGATTTATTAATAGGATAAAAAATCAAACCTCCTTTGAACTTTTTCATTCACATTTTAATTTTCCCAACATTGTTCAGTTTGTTTGTGAAACAGTCAAATATAAAAAAATAATATCAGTACAAGTATGGTTTTACTCCTGTGACTGTGTGAATGTTTTCTCCTATGTTGCTTTTTTTTAATTTATAGCAATCTTATGTTATTTTTATGTAATGTTATTCCAAGCCAATTACATAAAGAAAGATTAATACTCATGAGTGGGAAAAG
>JAOTQW010000009.1:6450068-6461875 GCA_026260075.1 Sisor rabdophorus
CCTTCGGGTACTCAAACCCCCTCACCACGATAAGGTGGCAGTCCATAGAGGGGGTGATTGGGTATCTACATATTTATTTCCTAATTGTAATGAATGGCACAACAAACATCTATGGAATAAATGATCAGCCCTTGATCAGCGAGCTTGTGGATTTCATCTCTATGAAATATTGTAAAATTTATTTGTGTACAACACATAACGCCATGATGATAATTTCTTTGTTTATTAATCAAATTTTAATAGATTTAATTACCACAGGCAAGGAAGCATGCAAAGCTTTCCTGTCAGATGGTGTAGTGTTTCTGGGGTCTCTGTGTGTAACAGATATAAATAAAAAAATATATTAAATAAAAAAATTCATTCATTCATTCATCTTCTATACCCACTTATTCCCTAACTCAGGGTCACAGAGATCTGCTGGAGCCTATCCAGCGCACATAGGGCAAGAGGCAGAGGTCCGCCCTGGACAGATCGCCAGTCCATCGCAGGGCCACACATAGACGAAGAACCACAAACACTCACTTACATTCACGTCTTTCTTGCTATAAGGCGAACGTGTTGAATTACCATTTCAACGAAAAATATATACCTTGTAATAGCAATTATTTAAAAAATGCATCCCTGTCATTTAAACTTCATTTGCGAAGCTTATTACGAATGTTCTGGCAAATTGAAGCAATATATTGATAGATTTACTTTAGCACACAGAAGCCAAGCTTTTGTTTCACTTTTAAGAAAAAATGAGATTGTCTTTGGAAGAGAAATGAGTCTCATTAGGCACTGGACATGTACAATATTCCTGGTAAATTATACAGCAAGTTGAGAATACTTTTATGGCTCCATGTAGGAGCCAGATATATCTTTTGATCCAAGGGATCGACAAAAATCCATTTTTGGTGTTGTTAACTATGATGTTTATTAAACCAGTAGAGCGCACAATAAACCTCTGTCACAGACTTATGTTTTGGAGGGTTTTTTTTTTTAAAAAGCACAAAACGTAAAATATCAATTATATGATTTTAGACAAAGACTTAGTTGCATTATAACATTAGCTTACATAAGAATGTCTTGGGAGCCAGAGCTGGGCTTGAGTCATCTATGTTGAGGTCTTTTTTCACAGCTTTTTTTTTTTCTTTTCTCACATTTCTTTTTTCCTAAAATTGATCAGAGCTTGCTGAATTGTTGGGGTTCAGAGAGCTGTTTTACTCCCATAGAGCTTCTGCCTACACAAGAAAAGCATCTAGTCTCCTAAATAACGACTAGAAAGAGTGAAAAAGAGTGTCTAAACACTTCCTGTATGAGAGGAAAGGAGGCCAGCTAAGAGAAAAAAACCTCTTTCCTGCTCAGAGGTTTGAAACTGGGTGTGTTGTACGATTGAAAACTACATAGAAAGCTGCTGATGCAATGAGTAGTGGATGTCAACGACTTGTGTCCATTTCGAATTTAATTAAGACAATACAGAAAAAGGGGCAGCTCGGTGGCGTAGTAGTTAGCACCGACGCTTCACAACAAGAAGGTGCTGGGTTTGAATCCCAGGATTGTGGTCTTTCTGTGTGGAGTTTGCATGTTCTCCCCGTACTTGCGTGTTTTTCCCCCGGGTACTCCGGTTTCCTCCCACAGTCCAAAAGCATGTGCATTAAATTGATTGATGACTCTAAATTGCCTATAGGAGTGAATCTAAGTGTGTGTGTGTGGTTGTTTGTCTGTGGCCCTGCGATAGACTGGCGACCTGTCTAGGGTGTACCCCCTGCTTCTCGCCCTGTGTGCGCTGGGATAGGCTCCAGCAGACCCCCGTGATCCCGGAATCAGGAATAAGCGGGTAAAGAAGATGAATGAATGAATATACAGAAAAAAAGAAAGTGAATTTTCTATAAAGACAAAAATGTTTGTTAATTATTAATTTGCATGTAATAGGCAAGTTATTACTTGTTATTGCATAATTTACTTGTTATTACATAATTTTGTCAAAGAATTTTTATATATATTATATATTTTATCTTATATAAATGTTTTTATGTAACAATACATCTTCATAAGCCTGGCATTACTGCAGAGCTTTCAGCCTATCTTTGTGCCCGAGTTGTTGCTATAGAAATGGTAATGGATTGGAGCCAGTGCATTAATGTAACCTTTTTCTTTAGGTTATACCATAATTTTGTCAGGGCTGCTGTAAAAAAATTAATTCACACCTTCTAATTTGGGTATTCAACAGTGCTGTGGTTCAACAGCAAAATGATTTATGGATCCTTATTTGGGTTTGGTCATTATTTGAGAGGGCGGGCATGTTCGTTCTAACCGGTGACGCTAAACAACTCCATTCAAATGTTTTAATGAGCATTTATAATGAGCACTGGATCCTTAGCGAGTTGTGTGTTGGGGTATATGCCCAGAGCTTGCTGTGAGCAGAGCTTAAAATGGAAACAAGGGCAACATATGCCCCTGAACTAACTTCATAAAAAACTCAACAGTTTGTTTTGACAAGTTTTAAAAAGGAAAGAATGCAGTGTCTGTGTTACATGATGTCAGGTTTAGCAAATGGCAGGTTTAGCAAATGTTAGCAAAAGTTAGTTCAGTATTGAGAACCTCAACAATCAATTTTGTATGTTGCTCTGGATAAGAGCATTTGCTAAATGCTGTAAATGTAAATGTGTTTTCAAAACCACTCCAAACCCAGGTGGTAATTAAAATTTTCTTTTTAGTGCCCTCCAGATGCCCCGAAGAGTCGTAGAGCAGCTGAGAACCTGGTGGAAATTCTCCCTGACCATTTTAGCCAGGTAAGGACTGTCTTTCTATTTATCTATCCATCTATCTATCTATCCATCCACCTGTTTCTCTGTCTGTAGTTTCCAAAAGGAAAACTTCCATAAATGTTAAACACACATCTCCTTGGAAAAAGCTTTACCAAACAGCAAAGTTTAATCTATTTATTCGGTCATGTTTTTATAATATTAAACTAATCTCCATAATATTAGGTTATTTATATATATATATTATATATATTATATATATTATATATTACTCATTTTAGGTCATTCAAAATTCAACAGCGGTGTGATGGTGGAGGAAACACTAAAACCATATTAAAAATATATTTATCCGAGTACTTAACTAATGATGATGTGCATAAACTGAATTTAGTTAAACAGGTAATAATCCATTGGCTAAACTGTCACACTTATTTGTACAATTGTACAAGTAATAATCATTGGCTCTCTTTCTAGTAATTTTTGCTCCAGACTTATTAACCATTAGTCAACAAGATATTGTTGTACATTTTTACTTCACCATGGAAACAAGGGCAAAAATCTGTCACTTAGATTACACCTCTACAACAAACAACGTAAATACAGAATTCAAATAAGGCGGATATGCAAATAAAGTACCGCAATTAGAGTTACATGCTGATTTACAGCATTATTGTTGCCTAATGAAATGGTGGTGGAAAGAAAACATAAACACAAGACACCATTGGTCTTTTTACATTAGCCACTGATAAAGATTGTTGAGTACAGTGAAGAGAAAGAAAGAAGGACAAAAGAGAGCAAATAAAAAGACAAAAAGTTCAGCCGGTTTCCATATGCTAATAACTGCTGAGCTGAACCTCTGGATTGAGAAAGGCATGTTAGGAGCAGCATTATTTGCAGTGCAAGCTGAGCCATCGAAGAACAAATAGATTGCATCTGGGAACAGGGCACACACTCAAGTCATTAACAGAAGGGGAGATGAGCAAGGAGCAACAATTCACTCTGAATGCAAAATAGACAATGGCAGCCAGTGGTAAATGCAAACAGACGGCCAAAGAATGCAAAAAGGAAGGAAGGAAGGAATTGAGAGAAAACAAAAAAGATATAAAAAACTATAATCTCGTCTACGCATTACTGGAAAAGCAGATGATTTACCTGCTAGCATGCACACCTGTAAATCAGATTATAACAGTGTACATTTACATTCAGCAAGCACATTATCCTACCTCAGGGTTATTAAAGATCACATCACAGTGGACAGTGTGAATTATGTTAACGGAAACATAGACACAGCTTTGGGTTTACAGCTCTTGTTCCACACATAATCAACTGCAGATTTTTCTTTCATTTTAAATTAATGTGAGCTCAGTTTCCTGGTATTCAGCATAATCAAATGTCTTTACTGGTGGAACAGTTCTAGATAGCTTGTATATTATTGTAAGTGACTCTATATCATTATCAAATTATCTTGTAAGCAAAACCTCTGCAATTTCATCACAAGGAAAGGCAAGTTTATTTATATAGCAGATACTATTTATAAACGGTGTTAATGCAAAGTGCTTTGCAAAAGAAAAATAATTAGCATTTGAGAATAAAACAAGGATAAAAAAAACAGTTAAGAATATAAATTCATTATGTTCAGTTCAGACGTATCACAGGGCTTGTACAGTAAGTTCAGAGTCTGGATTTAAAGATGATTTAGCACATCTGATTTCCTATAGTAGCTGGGCTGAACTGTGGGCAGCATTATAGCTAAAATCAGATTCCCCTTGTTTAGCTTGAACCCTTAGTATGTCTAACTGACTTGATCTCAATGATCTGAGTGATCTAATCGAGATGGCTTTTATTAGCTGAGAATATCTAAAATGTTCATGTCCTATAGACCAGCGAGTGATTTACATATGTATGAAGGTTCTTCCTAAATGTAATTAAACAGTGTAAGGACCTGAAGGCTAATGTGAAACGGTGTGAAAATCCCGGTGGCAGAGTTTTGTCTTTTTGGTAAGGCCAGGCAGGAGTGTGTTATAATAAAGTCTACTGGTGATGAACAAAAATCATAAATAAGAGTCCGGTTAAGTCCTCTGGGAAAGGGGTGGCCTTGTGGTTAAGATGTTGGACTGCTACCAAAAAGACCGTGGTTTGATATCCCAGAACTACCAAGCCACCACTGTGGGATCCTGAGCAAGGCCTTTAACCTCCAATTATTTAGCTGGTTAATAAGGATACATGTTTCTAAGAGATTTATGTTGTTACTATAACACAGCCACAAGTGTACGTTATAATTCAATTTTAAACTCTTTTTCCTTTTTTTTAACTATTTTGCTATTTGAGTTAGCTCCATTCTAGAATTCCACTACAATTTGAAGACACCAATGTTAGTTAAGTGTCTTCAAAATGGTTCTGGGGCATTAGCTGTTAGCATTTTAGTTGAAGCTAAAAAAGTGCTGAAGTCTCTTAGTCCCAGTAAAGGAATAATCTAATGCTACAACATACAAAATCATTCTAGATTATTCAACTGTGTGCTTCCATATTTCTGGAAACAGTTTAGAGGGGGGAACATATGGATCTGATGGTCAGAAAACTTTTTTGCAATATACCTTAATCAGTTATAGAGCTTTTATACAGACTTAAAATTTTGCAAAAAAATGTTTTAAACTGATGACATTTGGCAAACATGATTATTCAAAGCAACTTCCATTATTATGTACTGCTGAGATATAGGTGTCCATCAGTTGCAGCTTGGTGGAAATTGGACCCATAACATTCCCATCAGCTGCCCAAAACCTAAACTACTTATCTACAACCAGTTGTCCCTATTTTGCATATTTTTCCAATCACCTCTAACATTCTTGTACTAAACAAATAAAAAGACCAAAGTTAGAGCAAAGTCTGTATTTCGCATGGATAATGCTAATTATTTTTGGGGTTTTTTTGTGTTGCTGGGTTACAACAGCCTTGCAGTTGAATCTGGACATATTTTAGATAACCGCCTTACTACCAGCATGAATAATACCTACATTTGTTTAACCATAGAGATTTTTGTGAAGTTTTACAGTGTTTATAAAATGTTAAAGAAAATGCCAGTTGAGAGTTTGAATATTTTCCATAATTTCCCAGTAACTATGAAATGAGCAAATGTCTGTGCCATTCTTTGCTATTCTGGTGTGGGTTGCTTTTTAGCTTTGTAATAAAGCTGTGTATACTGTTATTTTTCTATTAACAAAGATGTAATTAAAAAAAATTATAAACTCCAATATTTTTCAAAATGATCTCTGTCTAGACAAACCAGATTATTATAACTTACAACAGTAAGAGTATCTCATTAAGTGTCTTGTCAAAAACTTCAGTAATAATAATGTTACAATCATGTAATATAAAAGGCAACATGGGAGAGCGTATTGCTGTGGTTAAGGTGGTTGCATTGCTTATTGGATGGTTATGGTAAAATTTTTACCACCAAGCTGCCGCTTTTGGGTTCCTAATAAGAACCTGATTCCATCAACTACCCAGGCGGGTTCATTTGTTTATCTTCTATACTGGCTTGTTCCCAGTCACGGGGTCACAAAGGTCTGCTGGAGCCTATTCCAGTGCACATAGGGCAAGAGGCAAGTCAGTCTATCACAGGGCCACATACAGACAACCACACTCTCACATTCGCTCCAATAGGCAATGTCACTAATTAACCTACTGTACGTCTTTTTGGACTGTCGGAGGAAACTGGAGTACCCAGAGGAAACCAATGAAGATGTACACTATGCACAGAAAGACCCTGTGCCCAGGAATCGAACCCAGGACTTTTTGTTGTGAGGCACAACCACAAATATATCGGTGATTCTGTCATTTAACGATGAGTTGAAATTACTGCTTGCAGTTTTACAAGAATAGTGTTGCATAATTTGTTTCCATATTTTATACAAAATCTCCAGCTGATACAACCACTAGAGTGTAATAATAAAATCAAACCAAATAAATGTTTGCAAACAGCTAATCAAATAGGAAATCAGAAAATCAGAAAAGTAACACCTCCTTAGATGTGCAATTTTACTGCAGTCTTCTGAGTTTTTGATGCCATACAATTTTTTCACATCCATACAAAACAGTAAGAACATAATTCGTGGCAAATTACTACCTACATAAAACACTGTTTGTGGTTTAAAAAAAGCACACTGTGAGAGTGTCCCCCCTCCCCGCCCACACAAACACACAAACACACACACACAATTACACACTCAAAGGGGCGGCGTGGTGGCTTAGCGGTCAGCATGAAGGTTCTGGGTTCGATTCACTGGCATGGGGTCTTTGTGTTTCTACTCAAGCTATTGTAGGTTTACTCCGGCTACTCCGGCTTCCTCCCACAGTCCAAAAACATGTACATTAGGTTGATTGGTGGTTCTAAATTGCCGATAGGATTGAGTGCGTGTGGTTGTTCATCTATGTATGGCCTGCGATGGACTGGCGAGTGTGTACCTGTTCAGTGTATATCTTCACCAGACCGCTATGACCCCTATAAGTTCAGGAGTAATGAAG
This sequence comes from Sisor rabdophorus, assembly GCA_026260075.1. Classification (NCBI taxonomy): domain Eukaryota; kingdom Metazoa; phylum Chordata; class Actinopteri; order Siluriformes; family Sisoridae; genus Sisor; species Sisor rabdophorus. The sequence goes on from JAOTQW010000009.1 coordinate 6,457,340, forward strand.
ATCAATAAATGATTGAATTATACACAACATTAGCCAACATACTGGGACGTTTAAATATTACATCTAAAACATCTTCATCCAGTTAGTCTTTGTATTTGTTCTGTAACAAACTTTCAACTTCTGAAAAAGTTTCTTAAAAGAAACATATAAATAAAAAAGCAGACTTGGCAGTTTTCCAAGACTTCTTGGTCTCCTGTTCAACAACTCAGCACCTTAACCATTTTAGCCACCACTGCCCTTATGCTGCCAAGCAGGAACAATTTTTTCTACAGTTATTTTTGCTCTGGAATATAGAAACATCGACAACTTTGTGTTTCCACCTTTATGTCAGCAGTCTGAGAATGACTCTCTTAGAGGTCATGTCGGATATTTTTTTGGATTTATACAGTTATAACTTTAATCCCATCTGATTGGTTTTCATAGAATTCCACTCATTCCACATATAGCCAAAAAGGACATAATAAATCCTCCTACTTAACGTAATCAAAACTTTTAAGAGATTTGAAATGGCCAAATTTTTGCTCAATGCTTTTCCATTTTAAAAGTCTTATCGATTCAGTCTTATTTTGCTAGTAATCACAGTCCTAGGGGGGTATCCATCACAGTTTTGGTGATTTCCCTTTTCTAGGAGCAATAAATAAACTCACCAGGTAAACACTAGGCTGTGAAAAGAAATAAAATCAGTAAACTGCTAGACCACTGCCATGAAGGATTCCATCACCAAGAGTGATGACCCCCCTGATCTGGAGAGAATTATTTAGCATAATAAAAGGCATGAGGTGTTTTACGGTGGTGTGCAAATGCTTTGTGCTCCTGCATGTTTTTGCTTGTTTGTCATTGCTCTTGGATATGATTATTTTCTGTATTATCTCCTCTCTGGTTTATATCCTAGTAATTTTCTAAGGAAAAATTCCTTTGAACATGTTAGTTTTCTTTTCACTAAATGCCTGCACATACATGCTCACTGTCCTAAACAGCAGCTGCAATGTGGCATTCGGTGTTGCACAGCACATGAAATCCGTACACACAAATGTGTTTCCGCAGCTAATGAGATGCAGGCGGTGTGTTGGGGACTAATGTATTCCCAGCGTCATTGCATTAATCGCATCGTGGCTGCCAAGTCGGCACGGATCAAGTGTTATCATCGCAGCTAACGAACAAAACGCTGTGCATTATTAATGCCTACATTCCATACTCATACATTTTCCAGTCTTGTGCATGCCCGGAGCTGCTAGGACTGTTGCCTCCTGCTGCAGTGTGTGTGTGTGTGTGTGTGTGACTGTTGCCTGTCTTGGATCTTAATATGTTGCTTGGTCCTGCAGGCAGAGCTGGAGATTAGGTGCTCAGCTTTATTTGCCAATGTGTCTTTTACTTTCTGCATGACTTTAATTTTCAAAATATATTATCTAAAGAATAAATCTCTGAGTCATTTGGAAAAACATTTTAGACTAATAATTAATGAAATCTCCCTGCCTTCAAAATATTAAATCAAAGGTGTGAGCTGTTTTTACTCAAAAATAGAAGAAAAAGTAGTCCGTCCTGACAGATAGATTTCATTCTATCCACTACTTCTTTACTGGTTTTTACTTCTTATTCCATTTTCCTGTCCACCTCATCCTTCAAACGCTTTTCTTTTTTTTTTGTCATGATAACATGTCTTTTGTATCTACATCTACATATTACTGATGTAATAAAGATTTTAGTAGGGAAAAATTTGTAGCATTACTTTATGCAGTTAATTTAGTGAGCCAATCATGTAGCAACAGCTATGTGTGTAAAATCATGCAGATACAGGTCAAGAGGTTCAGTACTCGACGTTCTCATCAAAAATCAGAATGGGGAAAATTTAATGTGGGTAATTTAGAAACTGTTAATGTGTTGATGTTTTTACATGTGATCTTTTGACTCAACATGAAATATTGAGGATTGAAAAGAGAGGGCCATACTTGGCATTGCAGAATACATAACTTGTCAAAGCCTGTAGCAGCTCTGGAATATAAAAATGTTGTCTGGTCTAATTTTTAAATGTTTATTTTGGGTTGTGTATACACTGTGCAATTTTGGCAATAGGTTGCAATTGGAGTGTAAGTGTGTGTGAGAGACCCTGTGATAGGCTAGTAAACTGTCTGAGGTGTATCCCTTTTGCACTTTCGCCATTTCAGAGAGTTAGGCTCCAGCTGACCACTGTGACACCAAATTAGGAAATAAGTGGATATAGAAGATAAATAATTTAATGAATGATTGTTGCAATTATTGCGTGTCAGACTGTACGAACACAATCCTGTTCGTGAGGGTTTATCACTAAATGGCAAACAGCATTGCAGTAGTGGCAAATATTAAGGTGCCATGTTGTTGATTAAAAGACCAGGATGACTGGGGTTCAAGCCCCAGTTCAGCCAGCCTGCCACTGTTTATTTCTTGAGCAAGGGTGTTTTTACACCTGTAGATCTATTTCTCTGTTCTGAAATTGGGGGTTAAAGAGCCACAATATTGCAATTTCACCATGGTCTATTTCGCATTTACAAGGCAATATTCCCAAGGCAGTGGCTTTTTGGCTATTATATAACTTCATTATCATGAGCAGGAAACAAAACTTGGCTGGGACATTCTTAGACATTCTTAACCTATTGCGGATGCGAGTGTGATTTCTGTGTTTACATATTCCTAAACGCACCGAACCATGGGAAAAAACACACCAGGTTTCAAAACAAAGGGGCGCTGTATCTTAGCAAATGTCGTGGTTGCTTTTTGGTTTGACGGTCATTGTAGAAAAAGTCAGACTACAAGAAAATGCTGAAATCTTTTGACACTGTCAGAAGTTGATTGGAGGAAAACTTGAATTTAACATTTGTCTTGGATGATCAAATCCTGGCCAAAATTTTAGGGATAGCCTGTACTGTTGTAACCTCAGACTACTTTTCATTGACTGACAGGAGTGCAAATTGATGTGGGTTTTTCTTTTACTGTTGTTATTTACCTGAAGGTTTGGTGTGATTTGTATTTCGAGATGCTTATCACAGTCTGAATTAAGCAAATAATCACTCAACGAGCCAGACTTATTTACTTCATCATTACAGTTTTTACTTTGTAGATTTGTGTGGAAATCAGAGGGTAAATACTCACACCAGCCAGTGTGGCATCAGTAATCATGCCACTAATCACATGATCCATTGATCATAATATTACCATGTTCGAATATTTCCTTAATAGAGTTTGATTATTGATATGATGCCACATTATGGAACAAATTTGCAGATGTTTCTATATAAAGCATTACAAACATGTAATTTGAAACATCTTATTCTGGATTTATTTCGATTTGATTGAGCTTCACTCTTCTAGTAGGACTTTTCACTCCAATTTGAAGCTTGAATGTGAGATACTCTCCTCTCACAGTATTAGTGAGATCAGACACTAAGTAGGTAAGGAGGGTCTGGGGTGCAGTCAGCATTCTATTTCATCCCAAAGTTGTTCAGGGGACTTTGTGCAGAACACTGGTGTTTTATTCACTCCAATAATAACACAGCATGTAATAATAGAGATTATGGGCTTTGTGATGGAGTCTCTTCGATACAGTAAAGAAATAATGTAATGCTACAACATACAAAAACATTTTTAACAACTGTGTGCTTCACGGTAACAACAGTCTGGAGAAAAACCACTTATAGATCTTATGGTGAAATGACCACAAACCTTTTTTTGTTTTTAGAATCCCGAATTTCTTTTCTTGTTTTTTCTCAATTACAGCCAGTCTATGGATCACAAGACTTGGCTGAAAAGTAAGTCTTATAACCAAATTCAGGAGTAAAGACAACATTTAATCCTATTTTCAGAAAAAAAAATCTGCCATGTGTGCTCTATTAGTTTAAGCTCTATCTGGAAGCTCTTTTTTTACACACCAGCAGACCTTTTGACTTGCTCTGTAATTCAGAATAAATGGGAAGTAGATAGCTGAATATTGAGGTGCAGCAGAGGAGAGAGAGTGAATTTGAACCCCATCCGAGATTGAAAATTGAGATAATACACTGACAGCAGAATGATTTGTATGTTATTATGCAGCACCGATCTTCAGGGGGCTTTACTGGTTTTCTGCCTGTTTTGTCGCTCATGTGCAATAAAGGAGTGGTGCTTCAAATTAGCATACTAAACATCTCCTGTCTGTCTGTTTCGCTCTTCGGCTGCATAGACTCTACATTGCTTATTTCTCGGGTAAGAGGAAAAGCAGGATAGTGAATACGACATAATGTATTTGAATGGTAAGAGGGGTTTTGTTTTAGCCACCTAATTTCGTGGAATCAACATGCTACTCTATATGAAAAAATACTCATATTAGAGAGTAACTTCATATAAAAATGTTATTTTATTATAGAGTAACAAAACATGTCTCTAATGTGGGACAAATGAAGTATATTTTATCTTAACTTGACTATAATATATGTAGTTAATGACTGTGTTTAATACTATAGTGTGGGGCGGCGCGGGGCATAGTGGTTAGCACCGTCGCCTCACAACAAGAAGGTCCTGGGTTCGAATCCC
>JAOTQW010000009.1:6467832-6483209 GCA_026260075.1 Sisor rabdophorus
GTCACCAATCAACCTAATGTACATGTTTTTGAACTGTGGGAGAAAACCGGAGTACATGGAAACCACGCAAGCACAGAGAGAACATGCAAACTCCGCAGAGAAAGACCCTGTGCCCGGGATTTAAACCTAGGACCGTTGTGTTGTGCGGCGACTGTGCTAACCACTATGCCACCGTTATAAGCGTATAAATAATAATGTTCTAACAGATTATTACAGGTAGTCTACTCATAAAGATGTAACACTGATATGTCACACAATTACATCTTCAAGACAATTTATTTTGCTTCTTTTCTTTTAAACTGTTTGACTTTGCGATTCATTAAACCATCAGTATTCTTTACAGTTCATAGTCATGACTAATCCAGATTACTACACTCAGTCATTTGTTTTTAATAGACAAGCTTTCCCTTTGATTGCATTTTAGTAATGTTAATCTAGCAGACAGACTGTAGAAGGCGGAGCTTTCAGCTTACAGCATCTGGGTGCAAGCTAAAAGCTTTCTCCTAACCGTGAGGTAGTTTGGTGAAATTTTGAAATATAATGTGTTGAAACGCATGGCTGACATGCAAAAGTAAAATCAATCAATCAATCAATAAATAAATAAATTGTACTGAAAACAACATTACACAATCAAAAGTGTGTAAGAAGTGATAGATAAGTCAGACTAGAGATGATGTTGAAATTGTATGCTGCAAGAAGCCCTTTGCGACAGAATGGGTCTATGCCCTGATTTGCAGTAAAAGGGCAACGAAAAATAAACAAAGATTTTTAAAAAAGTGCTTGCTGATACTTTGGTCTGTACCTCCCTCCCTGATTTCCCGCTGCTCTCTATCTTGCTCTCTTATTGGCTGTAGGTCCTTGCAGATGTATGCAGGATTTTAAATCTGCTATGGCTAGTCACTTAGATCGGCACTATTATAATCCATGCAACATCATAAATTGTGAACGATTTTCCTTTGGTTTTAGCTGTTTGTTGCCAATTCTGCTGAAATTGTGCAGTATAAACGCAGAACTAACTTCTCAAGTGCAGTTCTGTTGTAAAAGGTCTAAGACAGTTTAAAAAGCATTGATGCGCCATTGCACTGATGTGCCATTGCATCTTATGTCTTGGTAAAACATCAATTAAAAATATCTTTATATAACGGTTGTTTGCTTAAACCTGATTTGTAAATAATTAAAGTGTTGTTTTCTAATAACAGAGGTTCGTTTTATGAACACGGCAAATGCGAGCCACATTAGGCTTTGATTCTACTTTCCGCAGTGCTGCAATGTTCTCCCTCTCCCATATGTGCTTCCCCTTGTGCTGACCTGAGCTTCATTCGTATCACTGTTAAATTAAAACCATGGATCATTTTATTCCTCCAAACAGGAGAATACAATGTGGACAAAATAAACTTTTATAAAAGCCGTTTTAATTATTTATGTATTCTTTGAACATATTTTAAGGGTGAGCCATGTGAAGTTTGTCCTGTGCTGCCAAAGGATTTAAGTGATACCTTGACCCTTCAAGGGAAGCCTGGTCCCAAAGGAGAACCTGGAGAACCAGGAAAAGCAGAACAGGGCTTGCCTGTAAGTTCCTTTGATTTTAAACCAAATATCTATTATGAATGAATTTATCTATATTTCTATACATATAACTTTTTTAATGTTGTAATGTTTAAATGTTTATTATGTCTAAGTAGCTATTTTAATTATTGTTAAGGATTACATAACTTGTGTGGGTTTTTAACTTTTAAAGGTTTAAAGTAAAATTATGCTACTAATTTTTCATGTAGAACATAAATGAGTGTAAATGTTAAATATTAATCATAAAATACGTTTATATCAATTAACTAAGTATAAATCTTGCCTCAGCTTGCTTCTCTTTTACATTCCCTTTTTTAGTTATAATACCTTGTGGGAGGTAATCCTACTTATTTGCCTTTTTTTCTTAACGGACAGAACGATGCTTCAAGCTTGCTGGGTTTATATCCAATGAGTAACGACGCCCTTATTTTGCTCACCACCAACCAAGTCATATAATCATATTCTATCTCACATAATTACAGCCACTGGGAGCGTTTTTATAACTCATCTGTTAGGGCCTGGTGAATTTTCTAAACAAAACCACTATTCTGTTGTCAACAGCAGCAGCAGGTTTCCCTTTTGTCACTTTCTTCAGGCTTTCTTGTTTTAAAATAAATTTAAGCGGTCTAAATGTGTTTTTATGTATCTTTATATGGCAGGATATTTCATATTACATATTCTATCTTCCTGTCAATATATTTATAAAAACCTATGTGCACCAATTTCACTTAAATGGGTGTTGCATTTCAGGTAGAGTATGAAAGATGATTGCTGCAGTATTTCTTTTGGACAGGTTGGAATATTGTGTGTTTTTATATTAATGTATACCTTATGAAGTTTGTTTACCGTTATGAAATTGTACAACTACAGAAGCAGCATGTAATCACTTTTATTTAAGTACTTTTACTAAAAGAACTACAGTGTTTTTTCAAGATGACTGACATCATGTATTGTAGTTATGTTGTCTCATCTAGACTATCAACTTTCATGCTTTTAGGAGGCATGAGGAAACAGTGAGGATAAAACGTACATTTTCAGTGCTATCAGGTTACAATTATCATTTTCCAAGATGTCCTGCTGCACCTCTAACTTCAGTTGTGCTGTTTGTCCCTCCGTGTAAGAAGGATACAATCTGCAGAATCAAAGTCAACTTTGCCAACCTGTAGGGGTTATAAAGAGGAAAAAAAGAGTTGATTCTTTATACTCAAAGTCTGAGGTAAAAAGGGAGGACAGGTTGGAAGTAGCAAAGAAGAAATGAGAGATGAATGGTGTTCAGTAAATGTGCCTGTGTGCAAGTTTGAAAGAGAAAGAAAAAGGGAGAAAAAAGAGAGAGAGAAAAGGGTAAGAGAGAAAAAGTGTAAGAGAGAAAAAGGGAGAGAGAGAGAAAAGGGAGAGAGAGAAAAAGGGAGGGAGAGAAAGAGGAAGAGAGATAGGGTGTAAAGTGATAAAGCATTAGGGACCCAGAGATCAGTTCCATCTTGTAAAACACTAAGACTGGTTTAAATCTTTTTTTCTTTAAGGGCTCTCCGGGGACAGATGGAAAACCAGGAAAAAAGGTTTGTACTGACCCAATGCTGTAATGTCACCAATTAAAAGGACAGTTTGTAATCATTAGAGCATGAAGCTCAAACAGTTATGCAAATTGTTCATAAAACCTCAATGCATTCAAATTTGAGAATGCTATACTCGCATTATGTGTACTGTGTATAGAGACAAAATTATTAGTACATTTAAATATTCCAGAATTTCCTTCACATTTATACTCTTATACTTATACTCATACACTTAGGAAAAGGTTTTCACCAGAATTTGGAGTGTGGCTGTGTGGATTTTTATTAGTGAAATTAGACAATAATGTTGTATGAGAAGGTCTGGGATGCAATTTAGCTTTTAAGTCACCCCAAAGCACTCTGGTTAAGTTGCAGGATTGCTAACTGCAAGATTGTAGTTGCAAGCTTTTGTTGCACCACTAAAGTGCCACTGTTGGGCTCAGAGCAAGGCCCATAATGCATTATATGTTAATGTAAAATGTTCACTGTGGTTAAGTCTGAGTCACAGCTTTTGGCTTTATAGTGTATATATAACGTACATATATTATGTATTCAGTCAGGTTCTAACACTTTTATTGTTTTTTTTATTGGTTTTATTGCTCTTTGAATTCTGCGAATTCTACATTTAGTCAGAAAAGTTTACAAATTTGCCTATCACTCTGTTTTTGTCTCTTCAGCATGTATTAGTCAAGTTGATGTGTAAACATACACAATGGTATTCTTCTATAGTTGTGTAGTTCATACACCTTTAAACAAAGTCTAAAAGTCCTACGTTTACCTCCCAAAACTACTGTTATTTGATCATTTATCAACACCCAGACTTGACACTTAGAAAGTGTTTTGACATGCCGTGCATGTCCATTGTGTCCCCTGTCTTTATGCCTCCTGCTTTTAGTTGTAAAATGTTCACAGAGTGAGCCGAATGTTTCATCAGTGTTTTTTCACAGGGAGAGCGAGGCTTAGAGGGGGCCAAAGGGGAGAAGGTAAGTTTGGACTTTTGGAGAATTACAGTCTGAAGATGAAGCATCTCTGTTTAGGCTGAAATGCTGGGTTCCAAAGCCATCTGTCTTGTTTTGTCCTTGTCAGGGGGAGTCGTGTGCTATGTGCCCCATGAACTCTATTTTGAGCCATCAGAAACAGCAGATAAAAGGGGAGCAGGGAAAACAGGTAAGTTATGTTATCATTGTGTGGAGCTATTTAAATTATAGAAAAGTACTTTAAATCAATTCTTATACAAACAATCTAATATTTACATATGTATGTATGAATATATGTATGTATGAATAAAATGTATGCATACATTGGATAAATATGAATGAATGGAAAAATAGATGCGTGGGAGGATGTTTAGATTCAGTAGATCCATTTAATAGGTGATGAGTAGATATATATATATATGCATGGATGAATGGATGGAGTAGAGCGAAACAATAGATTGGTAGGTAGGTAGAAGGTGGTTTGGTAAATGGATTTGTTGATGAATGGATAGATGGATTAATAGATAGGTGGAGAAATGGATGGATACAGTAAATCAATAGGTAGGTGGACAGATAGACATTTTTAATTAAGATTTGTTTTCTTTTGTTATCAGGGAGCACCAGGTGAAATTGGCCTGCCTGGACTTAAAGGAGATAAGGTATGTCTTGTGTAACATGCTTACTTTTCAATATTTTCCTTCTAATAATTTCTTTACGAAGCTGATGAGAAGAGGAAAACACTTCATAGAACTATGCATCAATTTTGATCTCATTCATGTCTTGCTAATAATACTATGATAAGATTTAAAACAAGGTGTTGCAACATCTCTGTAAAATGGATATTGCTGTTTTAAATCGCAGACATTTTACAGTAAAAGCCATCTGGATATTCTGCATGAACAATAATGGCCATTAAAGTAAAGCCAACTGCAAATTGTGGTTTCTTTAAAATATCTTTTTGGGAAACATCTCAAAGATAAAACCCAGTATGAGATCACTGCTAGAATCATGTAGCAACAAGCACTAAGGCTAAACATTCCATATTTACTGTTCTTCCATAATAACCAGTTGGAAAGACTTTTAGATTTTATAATATGGCTGCTGGGATTTGATCATTCAGTCAGAGTTTTTTAAGGTAAGGTAAGCAGGTCTCGGGTGCAGTGGGTGTTCCAGCTTAGTGGGTATGAGTCAGTCAAATTTCTTAAACACACCATGTCATAATGTAGTTCAGGGGCTTTTATGCCCAGGGTCATTGTCAAGCAGGAACAGTGGTGAGGTCTCTTAGTTCCAGTAAAAGAAAAATGAAATGCTACAACATAAAGACAAAGTCACACCGGTCAACTTTGCACTTTAGATTTTGTAGAATCCATTTTTCTACTTAGAATACCCGTCAATAAAATTCGGGTCAATAAAATTCAATAAAAATACTAATTTACACTAAAGTTTATACTAATTATACTGAGTTTAGTATTAGTGTTAAACTCCCTAAGAGGATTATAGCAAAGCTTCTTGCCGGACGATTGTTTACACTCAAGTCTTTACTATATGAAGTATGACTCAACAGACCTGACGTGCACTTTAAACCTCAATCAGACAAAAGACTATTGTTTTCCACCGGATCACGGCTTAGCTATGTAATGTTTCTAAAATTAGAGTTAATAATATAATATATAATAATATATATATATAATAATATAATTTATAGATTTTGCCTTCTAGATAAAATGACTCGTCTTTCTTTTTTTTCACCTCAGGGTGACGCAGGAAGCAAAGGCAGTGATGGGAAAACTGTAAGTCTGCCTTCATTTACATTGATATTTGGAGCTACAATTAATAGATAAAATGTGCTTCTATACTGTTAATGGAAAATCTTTTTTAGGGAAAGTCTGGTCCCAGAGGTCTCGGTGGCAAGGATGGACCAAAAGGAGAAAAGGTGATAAACTTTTGTGGAATGAGTTGAGAGGACATTTTTGCTGCATTGCAGAGTGAATTCGCAGAAGGAATGCAACCTTGGGCTCCTGACTTCACAGTGGATCAGGAAATTAATGCGCATGGTTGCACTGACTGTAAATGAGTAGATGTGTGGTAGCCTGGAAAAACCCTATACCTGGTGAAAGTTCGTCACTTCTAAAACTAACATTTTTTTCCACTTTAATATATTTAATGAATATATATAAATCTTCAATTAATTCAAAATATACAGCTTATAAATGTAATTTTATTTGTGAATTGTGAATGACTAGATGGATAGAGGGATAGCTAAAAGGATAAATAAAGTTATAGAAAGAAGAATAGATAGTTGCATGGGTTGATGTATATGTAAATCGATGAATACATAGTAACGGGTGGATGGATGGATAGATAGATGGATAGATACATGGATAGATAAATGGATAGATATGAAGATAGATGGGTGGATATGTAGATAAATGGATAGTTAGGTAGATAGACATACAGATGGATGGGTGGGTGGGTAGGTAGATGAATAAATGGGTAGATGTTGGCTAGAGGCACGGTGGTGCACACGGTTGCCTCACAACAAGAAGGTTCTTTGGGTGAATCTTGGGCACGGGGTCTTTCTGTGAGGAGTTTGCATATTCTCCCCATACTTGTGTGGGTTTCCTCTGGGTACTCTGGTTTCCTCCCACAGTCCAAAAACATGTGCATTAGATTGATTGGTGTTTCTAAATTGCCCATAGAAGTAAGTTTGAGTGCGTGTGGTTGAGTGTGTTTGGCCTTGCAATTGTCCACCAACTTGTCCAGGTGTACTCCCTGCCTTTCGCTCTATGTGCGCTGGGATATGCTCCAGCAGACCCCCGTGACTCAGGTATAGGAGATGAATAAATAATTGTTGGCTAGATGGAAAAGTTGTATGGAAATACTTAATGTTAACAGCTTTTTAATTAATTATTTTAATAATAAAAAATAAGTGCTTAACAGACATTATCACTTTAACACACATTTTATATTGTAAAACAGCCCATAAGAGGAGATTCTATTTTTAGTTTGAGAATTAAGAATTGAGACATTTTTTGTTATTTAACCTGTACTAAAAGTACTATTACTTTGGTAATAATGGTATTTAATAACAAATAAGATCATAAATACGACTACAAAAAGGTCCATATACATCCTGTAGTTTACAGGCATTTTATAGTTCTAGTTCACATAACATTCTTCCATGTGTGACAACAAGCATTATTTTATTTGAGATCCATAATTTGATGTCCACATCCACAGGAAAGGGAAACACAAGTTATAAATTTTAAGATGAAGGAACACGTAAGTGTAAAAAAAAATTGAAATAAAACACAAAGACAGGAATTACGGGAATTTGGGAAAGGGTGGCCAAGTGGGGAAGCGTTGGCTTAGTGGTTAAAGTGTTGGACTGATACCAAAAGATCAATGTTCGATTCCCAGCAGCACCAAGCCACTACTGTGGGCAAGGCCCTTATCCCCCAATTGCTCAGTTGTAAATCGCTCTGGATAAGAGCATCTCCCAAATGCAGTAAATATAAATGTAAATTACAAAACAGATGGTAAACAAAGATCACATGACAAGACAGGTAGTAGATGAAAAGCATAAAATAACAATGAAATTAAAACATTAACGTTAAACATAAGACAGGAACACCAATCCTTTCAGTTGGAGGTATTTAACATCAGTGTCAGAATTTTATTAGCATTTAAGCTATTAGCAGTTATATTAATCTAATTGGCAACACTTACCTTTCTTAGGCTCTCCTACATTTTCAAAGCAATTTTAATTTGCTGATCTTAGTTTTAGTTTAGCTTTTAATTTTCTGCTAAGTTCCACACTGCAAAGTGCTAAAATAATAATGATAACATGATTTTAGTATTTCACATTTGCATCGGATTGTGTTTTGTGTAGGGAGATGCCGGTCAATCAGGTTTACCAGGGACCAAAGGTGAAAAGGTAAGCTTGTTTTTTTGGGGTTTGTGTGTGTGTGTGTGTGTGTGTGATTGCATGTGTGTGTGATTGCATGTGTGCTCTAAAAAAAGCTAATTTTGCCTAAATGTAATATGCATGTCGTGTGTCATAGGGAGACTCGTGCGGTGTGTGTTCGGATTCTCTGTCTGAGGTGAAAGAAGGCAAGATCATAATTAAGATTCCTGGAGAGGTGTGTCTTATTTTTAAATAATTTTGGTGTTTTATTTGTATTAATATGTATGCAAATTTTGAATGATTACAGATTAAAAAAAAGATTTTAAAAAATACATTTAAACTGAATCTTTTTGGCACGAGGCTAGAAAATGCATAATAAAAGGATAAGATTAAATTCTTGAAAAATACATTGTTAAGTGCATTTCTCTCTCTCTCTCTCTCTTTATTTGTCTCTCTATCTCTCTTTCTTTCTCTCTATCCCTCTGTCGCTCTTTCCTGGTTTGTGTTGAATCAGCAACATATTTTTTGTTAATTATGTAATCATGCTTCCTAATATTTTCTCCTCTAAAGAATATACATGGTCTTCTTATTGAGATTTAATCTTATTCACATATCAGTGAGTGAATCGCTTTTAAGTTAATCCCACTTTCAATTTATCTCGACAGGGACCTCAAGCTTCTCAAGGACTAAAAGGAGATAAAGTAAGTTTGTAGAGCTAGAGGAATGACCTTTTTTACATCATGTGTCGGATCATTTTTGACTTGTCTATATCAACAGGGTGATCAGGGTTTACAGGGAGAGCCAGGTCTAGCAGGTTTACCAGGTGCTTCAGGACTGCCAGGGCAACCCGGTAAAGATGGATTCAAAGGACAGAAGGTAATATTATAACAGCAGTGTTGTTGAAAAGTGTGTGTGAATAAATATAGTTTCTGCTGTTATAAATTTAATACTTGATACTTAAGTTGTACATCTGTAACTACAAATTAATGACCTGAATTAAATTGTTTTGTTCCAGAGGCAAAAAAATAATACTTTAAGCATCTTTTTGTTGGCCACGGGGTCTTTCTGTGCAGAGTTTGCATGTTCTCCCTGTGCTTGCATGGGTTTCCTCTGAGTACTACGGTTTCCTTCCACAGTCAAAAAGCATGTACATTAGATTGATTGATGACTCGAAATTGTCCATAGGAGTGAATGTGAGTGTAAGGGTTGTCTGTATGTGGCCCTGCGATGGACTGGCAACCCGTTCTGGATGTACCCCTGCCTCTCTATGTGCTTTGGGATAGGCATCAGCAGACTTTACTGTGGTGGTTTATGTAAGGTTAGACACTATTCGATTTTATATCTTGTATATCTTGCAACTACAAGCCATTTTTAAAGATATTTTGGCTAATTTTTCTTTTATTAATTGAACAGAGTCTGTAAATATGGATAGAGGTGGAATCAAAAGAGACCTAAGCCGGGAATCGAACTTGGTGCATGTAACACTCTACACAACGGCAAAGCCCTTTTTTAATCCAATCAAATGCATGTTTTCTTAACATTATTGAATCGGCCTGATTAAAAGACGTTATTCATTTATTCATCTTCTATACGCGCTTATTCCCGAACTCTTGGGGGTCTGCTGGAGCCTATTCCAGCACACATAGGGCAAGAGGCAGGGTACACACTGGACAGGTCGCCAATCCATCATAGGGCCACACACCCAACCGCACACTCACACATTCACTCCTATGGGCAATTGTAGTCACCAATCAACCGGAAACCGGTGTACTCGGAGGAAACCCACGCAAGCGCATTGAGAACATGCAAACTCCGCACAGAAAAACCCTAAGCCTGGGGGACCCCAAAGACCCCAGGACCTTTTTGTTGTGAGGCGACTGTGCTAACCACTAAGCCACCGTGCTGCCTAAAAGACATTATTGTAAACATTAATAATATGGTGTATAGATATAAAAATAAAAAAAAATTATAAAAGCAATCGTGTCAGGGGAAATTCTGGATGGCCAAGGAAGGCAAATTATGTAAAACAAGAATGAATAAGTGAAAACAAGTAAATAAACAAAGTACATTTATTAGAGGCACTTATCCAGAGAATGTACCTCTTCATACAAAGAAGCAATTGTTGGTTATCAGCCTTGCTCAGGGGCCCAACAGTTGTAACTTGGTGGTGCTGATAATCATTTTGTATATGTATTATTTAGGCATGTGACATTATAATTCTATTGAGTTTGATTTAGACTTTATAGAGAAATTATAGTTTTAATTAGCATTTCTGACATTTGCCTTATACAGAGCAACATACATTTATCTTTTTTTTAATCTTATCAAACAGTTAAATGTTGCTCAAAGGCCCACAGTTAAAACTTAATGGTGCTAGGATTTCTTTCAAGCATTAGTCCAACACCTTAACGATTGAGCTACCACTTTCCCACAATTTAATAGTTCATTATTGTTTAAGGCCATACCAGCACACACACAGTAATTTTCCCCTTATTGACCTAACATACATGTTTTTGGACTGTGGGAGAAACAGGAGAACCTAGAGTAAATCCATGCAAGCACAGCGAGCACATGCAAACTTCACACATAAAGACCCCTTTCCTGGGACTCGAACCTGGATCTTTTTTGCTGTGAGGCTAAAGGGCTAACCTATTTCATAGTACCCATTGCTAAACCGTATTGTGTGTGGCCAGAGTTTATATGGCTACCACTGGCCATCCGTTGGGGGTGTCTCAGGAAACTGGCACCTTTTTTTATTTGTAATATTTTTTTAAATATTTAAATAAGAGTAGTTCCTTGATGGGTACAAATGAAAAAAAAAGCTTCAAAAAGAAATCCTGACAATACTGCCTGTTTCTCTTAACATTATTTAGAACACACTTAATATATTCTTTATCATATAAATAATTCTTTTTGCCCTTTTTAGCAGACGTGTTAAAAGTAGTGTTTTTTTACATTTTTCTTGACTCCTCCGTGGTCCAAAATATAGCTTAGACATGTGGCTGAATACACTGGGAATTCTCTTCTAATAAGCACTCTTGATCCATCTGTCAGCACTGTAGCGCATCTTTGGAATGATTAAAGTCATGGTGCATTGCTATCAGTGTGTGTCTCAACATAAGTTGAAGGCAAAGCTGAATTCAAATGAAGTCAGGATGGGGAATGTAGTAAAGAGTAAATATGATGTGATCACAACTAAGATTTTGCATCCCAAAAATATTTTCAAGGGCATATTAAAGAAGCTCTATAGATATACTGGCTACAATCTAGTGGCTCCTTTTTTAGAATCACATAATAGTGATTCGTCTCACAGCAAGAAGGTTGTGGGTTCCATTCCTGGGTCTTTCTGTGCCTGTTTTCTCCGCGCTTGCGTGGGTTTCCTCTGAATACTCTGGTTTTCTTCCACAGTCCAAAAACATGGAGTGAATGTAAGTGTGTTTGGTAGTTCGTCTATATGTGGCCCTGTGATAGACTTTTATTAACTATTAACTATTAACTAATTCAGTAAAATTATTCAGAAAACCAGAATCTTATACAAATACCAAAACTTCAAGCATGCCACTGCCTGACTTCCAGTATTTTTTACTTTAAATTTGACCATTTACCAGGGGTAAAATTGTTTATAAATAAATGCATGCAAAATTCTGCAATACAGCTGCAATAGTCCAAATCTTATAGGACATGACTTTTGCAAAGAGTGTTGGTGAATCATGGGCTTCTATATGCAAAACCAGAACTAAAAAATAGGCTAAAATTTGCAATAGTAAACCAACATCTAGAATGAATAGTAAACCTTAATGTTGCTCCGAATTAAGACAAATTCACCAAGAGAAATATGTTCTTTTTAAAGCAATTGATACTAAAAGATTTTTAATTTGCTAGTAACATTCCAAAAGACTGATCTTGTTACTATGGAAACAAAAACAGCTGGCACAGTTATATGTTCTGTAAAATATACATTTCAGTAAAGTACCGTAAAGTACAAGCGTAAATAACATAAAGTACAAGCGTAATTTAATAAACATGTGAAACCTTTGCGAAGCAAGACACCCTCAAAAGTGTGTTTAAAATGATAACATGTATTGTTTATTCAGGCCTGCTGGCGTGGAGGTGTTATATACTACATTTCGTTTTTGGTACATTTAACATAAGCAGGAATATACACTGTGGACACACTATAATACACAATCTACATTTCAGTAATGGGTAAGGTTCACTTTACAGTTTGACCTAGTAGTTAGGGAAGTCCTTTGACTTGAATAATTATTTTGGCCGTATGGCGCCCTGAGACGCAAGATTATCTTTTTACTAACTTCTAAATAGAACAATTAGAAAATAAAATGCTCATGTGCAGCTTTTGTTGGATCTAATTTCTTTGTTACAGTGTTTAAAGCCGATCGGCGCATGATCAAACAGTAGGAAGACATGCAATATGCATGGCACGGAGTGTTTATTCACTTGTAAAAAGACTGAACGTGACGTGAAAAGTAAACCACTCATGAAATATTAAAATGGACTCTATGCTGAACAGCAAATGCTGACAGATAATGCTTTCAGAAGTGTAAACAGAGACGATGGCAGCAAATTCACTTGGGACAAAAAAATTAAAGTAATGAAAAAAAAAGAAAGTATGACAGCGATGAAACTAAATGACTTACATCCCATTTACATATCCCATTTACACATAAGTGGCAGACACCCGCGCCTCTGAAGTAGCGTCAAAGCTGCTTATGCTAAACACAGAGCCCTGGGGTCCTCTTCTCTTTTTTGCCTCTGTTGCCAGGGCGACGCCTGTGACAGCTGTCCAACACTTCCTGTAAACTTACATGGTGCTTTGGGCTTACCTGGACCAAAGGGAGAGAAGGGAGAAGCAGGTGAACCTGGAGTGGGAAAAAAAGTGAGTTTCTCTATCCAGTTGCTATATATTAGGTATAGGTGATATTTTAAAATAACAGCATAAGGCTACTTTTAAATCTGAGTAGAATCGGAGTGATTTTTACACTACTCAATAAAATCAACTAGAATAAGTGATGAATCTTTATTTTTAATACACATACCACAAGGTAATATAAGAAGTAAATCTTGTTAGTGTTAATATGTGTTTGGCTAATGCTTTTTTGGGCACACACCTTTGACTGATTTCTGAAGCCATTTTACTTAAGATATTGGATAAATCTAAAAACTGCATGTGATCCTAAATCATGGTGTTAGTGAGGACTCGGCTTATAAGCTTGCTTGTCTGTATTGATCATTGTAACCTATTCTAAGCGAGGCGTTTATTATTTTTCTTTTCTACTTATTTTAGGGTGAACAAGGACAGCGAGGTGATCCTGGACCTTCTGTAAGTGCACTAAACAATTCTTCAGTTGTAGCAATTGATTTACAGAAAGATTTGTAATCATTATAGCAACACTTTACTTCATGATGTGTATTGCAATGCTGCAGGGTCCCGTAGGACCTCAAGGACCGCCTGGGCTTTTAGGAGCGATTGGACAAAAGGTACAAGACTCCTAAAATGAGTTTGTTTGATCTTTGGACATCTCAGTTTTAAGGATGCACTTTTCCAAATATTTTATGTGACCTCTACAGGGTTCTCAAGGGGAAATGGGGCTTGCAGGGTCTCAAGGACCAGCTGGCATCAGCATAACCGGACCTCCGGTAAAGAACACTGCGAGTTTAATTAAACAAGATAAAAGATGTTATTTAATATTGTATTTTGAGATATATTTTATGATGCAAATTCAAGGTCAAACCTTACAGAGTTTGCATGTTTTCCCTGCGCTTGCATGGGTTTCATCCAGGTTCTCCCCGGATTGGTGAATCAAAATTTACATTTACAGCATTTGGCAGACGCCCTTATCCAGAACCCCAGTTTTTCTGGTATCAGTCCAAAACCTTAACCACTAGGTCACCCCCTGAATTGCCCTTAGAAGTGTGTGTGGTTTATGTGTGGCTCTGCAATGGACTGTCGACCTGTCGAGGGTGACCCCAAGTTAGAGAATAAGGGTATTAGAAAATAAATGAATAGATGAATTAAACCAATTTTCTACTTTTGTTAATTAAGCAAAGGTTAGAAGGATGGTATTATTTTTATTGAGAATGATGATTTTTGTCCATGGGCCCAACAGTGGCAGCTTGCTGGTGCTGCGAATTGAACTTCAATCGCCCAGTCCACTTCAACCATTGTGTTGCCATAATGAAAGTGCTTACAAGTGGTAACTCAGTTTTCACGGTTCTACACTGTATTCCTAATTATTATGCAAATTGGATTTTTTTCTTTTTTTACAATGGATGGTATTGTGTCTAAGTGCTGTTTGAATAACTGAAATCAATCTTAGAACCCTGTGATAATTAGTTTTCTAGGTGAGGCCATTTACAGGCAAACTACTTAAGAAAGAAGTATCACATTAATAAGCAGGCTACATGTTTCAAGCAGTAGGGGAAAAAAGGGAGCTCACTGCTGCCGGAAGGATGGTAATCATCATACTGTGAAGAGATTTGTGCCTGATTTAGAACACAGACAGGTTTGTGCACATGAAGGCAGAATGAAAAAGGTTTCTGCCAGACAAATTCATCGGATTATGAAAGCATTTGCTAAAGTGGCATTACAAAGCAACAAACAATTCTTTGAAGCTGCTGGTGCCTCTGGAGTCCCACGAATCTTAAGGTGTAGGATCCTCCAGTTGTGCATAAACCTACTATTTGGGCACCCCAATACTTACCAGCAGAAACAGTTGAAGTGGGCCTATGAACATAAAGATTTACTAACAGTCTAGTTTACTGATAAGTGCCATGCAACCCTGGATGGTCCAGATGGATAGAAGAGTGGATGGTTGGTGGATGGCCACAAAGTCGCAACAAGACTGACATCATCAAGGTGGTGGTGGTGTCTTGGGGAGAAAGCTGGTAGGTCCTGACCAACCACTGTCTTCTATGGTACAAAAAGAAGAAGTTTGCCTTTCAAGGCAAAATGATATTCATGCATAACAATGCATTATCTCATGCTTTAAAGAATACCTTCGTGGCACTGGCTGCTAAGGACATAAAAGGAGAGAAACTCATGGTGTTGCCACCATCCTTCCCCAAACTGAACCAGATTGAGAACCTTTAACCTTAAGTAAAATATTGATGAGGGTGGGGGGCAGTTAACAGTTAGCTCCATGGGTATATTCTGACATCATGCAATAAAATTCAAGCGGAAACTATTCAAAAACTTAGAAATTCAATCGATGCAAGAATTGTGAAGTTTGATTTCAGTTTAATTTCAGTAAATATGAACTCCTAATGGGCGGCGCGGTGGCGCAGTGGTTAGCACAGTTGCGTCACAGCAAGAAGGTCCTGGGTTCGAATCCCGGGCACGGGTCTTTCTGTGTGGAG
>JAOTQW010000009.1:6495659-6515709 GCA_026260075.1 Sisor rabdophorus
ACAATAGAGTTACCCAGTTAATACAAATTCTTTAATATGTCCTTAAAAATTGTTAAATTCCATGATTATATTAAGGCTTAAAAATACCTATAAATTAAAACTGTTAAAGTGTCCTTGGATTGATAGAGTTGTGGGTGAAATGTCTTTTGGTTTGGTATATATTTAAGTTAGGATTACAGTAAAGTGTGCTGAATAAAGTGCTTTTTATAGATGATAAATGGTTTGGATGGGCACAGTATTGTTTAATAAGTGAAATTTGAAAGAATTAGTAAAAAAATTACAACCTTTTAATCAACATTGTGTTTAATTCTAATTATAGTACAACATACTTTCAATACACAGAATTGTATGTAATTTTACCTAGTGATAGATAAAGTAAATTGATTTGTTGTACTGGTATTATTTTTATTATCATTGTTATTATTAGTTGTAGTAGTAGTACTACTAATAGTTAGTAGTAACAGTATTAAAATTATTATTTTTATTGTTATTATTATTAGATAGTAGAAATTGATAGTAATTCTAGGTAGTTTCAGTAGTAATAAGTGGTAATAGTATTAAAATTATCATTTTAATCCTTTTTATTAGTAGTAGTAATATTACTAGTAATTTTAGTAGTACTAACTAAAAATAATAATTATTTTTTAGTATTAGTGGTATTACTATTACTAAAGTTTTAGTTTAGATTTTTTTGGGTAATAGTAATAAAAATAATTATCATCGTAGTAGTAGCAATACTAGTATTTAAAATATTATTGTTATCAGATGGTAGAAGTAGTTGGCGGTGATAATAAGTTGTTTTAGTAGTAATAGTTTTAAAAATGGATCATGTTTTTAGTAGTAGTAATAGTATTAGTAGTAGTAGTAGTAGTGGTAGTTGTAGTAGTATCATAGCTGACCCTGCACTGTATTTAAAATAATAGTAGGCAGATCTACGACCTCCTGTATTGATGAGTGAAATAAAACAACAGTTATTTTGTTATAAACCATGATTTATATTATATATTTGATGATATACATTGTAATCTACATAATGTTCAATAGCACCTGCTATAAAAAGTGTAGTCCAACCATTATTAAAAGGTTATTTATTTTGTTATGGTCAAAGTAACACTTCGGATTGCACTAAGTATAGTTGAAAAAAATAATGTGTTTTGAAATGTTTCTGATATGTTTTTCTGGCTCTATTTTGTAGATTCCCTTAGATATCGAATCTCCAAATAGCAAGAAGGTTAGTATGATTGTAAAAAAAATCCTTTTATGTTCTCTTCTTTATCTCTGGTAAATCAGAGCCTTTTCCTACAAACATTCTCTACACTGACCGTTTCACAGCTTTCAGCCTGTCCTTCATCCCCACGCTTTCGCTCTATAATCGGCCTTGATGTAACACTGCACTACACTCTGGGAATCAGCAAGCTGAAGAAGCTGATCTTTCACATTCTGTTCTCTAAAATTCAGTTCAAACTTGTGAAACTTTGAACTGTACACAGATCTAAAATAGAAACATTTCTTTTTACTAGCAAATGTAAAAAAAGTCCAAAAGAAGAAGATAACGTTTTGATTAGATTCAATTGCTGCCTTGTTGTAAATTCATAAACACGTTGATGTAGAGCTAATAAAATAAGGTGAGAATATAGCTAAGAATATTTTAAATCAAAATGTCTCTTTTAGGATGTTAGTAATTTTTTTTTTTACATTTAATATTTCATCATAAAGTGGTAAACATAAGTAATTAACCATACATTATTCATAAAGGAAATGATTTGATTCCTCACATGAACAACCATGCATGTAGTGAAATGTCTGTCATTAATAAGAATAACTACATCAGGTCAGGTAGCTCAGTGCACATGGTGCACTCGGATGATTGCATCATCTACCGGTTCAGTATTGTTTTCGATTTTTAAGGAGTGGCAACTTGTCCAGCGTGTACCCTTGCCTTTCTCCCTATGTGCGCTGGGATAGACTTTAGCAGAATCCTGAATAAAGGGAATAAGCGGGGTATAGAAATTTAATAAATAAATGTGAGGACGTGTTACATGTTCAAACTTTTATTTATTAAAATTAATTTAAATAAATAAAAGAACTGCAGCTTGTCTTGTCACTGAGATACCAGACAAGCATGTAGTCTTAAAGCGTTATTAGTTTCTTATTGCAGTCCACAAAACATTTCAAAGAAAGTTAAATAAACAACACAATTTTATTTTAACTGTTAGATTTGACAATAACTACTTAAATTGGATTTGAATCAAATGTCACAGCAATGCTCTTATAGCTTGAAATGCAACATAAACTTAGGGCAGTGTTGGCACAAATGGGGAAGTCACTGAATTGTTGATTGAAAAAACAGGAATATCTGGTTAAGACCCCACAACTGCCAAAGGTTCCTGCCTCAACTCTGAGAAATCTGCTACTGTTGGATTCTTAAGCAGGACCCTTAACCCTTACTGCTAGATGGGCGCTGTATAGCTGTTATAGCTGACCCTCTCTACACTCTGACTCCAACCTTCCAAGGTGGAAATTTAAAGAAAAACATTTTACCTTATGTTATACTGTGTATAATCATGTATGTGACAAATAAAATTGGAATTTATTAATTAATTGTTACTTGCAAACTGAGCTATAATGAATATAAATAAAAGGTTTATCACTTTTTTGTAAAAAAAAAAAAAAATACCAAGTAGCATTTGCATTTTAGTCCCAAGAGGCAGCAACTTGAGTGACCAAATGTAATTATTCATCTCATGTCATGGGGTCACTAGTCATTCATGCATTAACGCCAATAATGTTTGCACGTCTTAAACTTTAACTTAATCTGTTCGTCATGCTTTGCTGTACTAGTGATTCTCTTGGTCTCAAAGCTAATGTGAGTGCATTTTATTTGGTTTCTGTTCATGCTTGCTGAACTGTTTAATGAATAAAATACTCCCATGGGCATGCCTCAGTGCCACTTTAGTTGCTTTTTTCACAAATTTCCCTATATGCTCTGGGTTGTTTTCCAAAAGCAAGCAGTATGAGTATCTTTTAGTAGTTGTACATCTGTCATGCGTGTTCTCTGTCATAGATGGACTGTGGTGACTGTTCCAAAGGCCTGCCAGGCGTACCTGGTGTACCTGACACCAAGCCTGATAAAAAAGATCACGGCAAGCCTGGTGTTATTTCTTTGGATGGATGTGAGAAGGTGAGTGGAGTTTTTTTTATTGCTCCTCTGCAGTGATATTAAATATGTATTATGAGTTTTTCACACAACAGTAAAATAACATGAGTCAAAGGAATTTAGACAACAAACAAGCTGAATTTTTTTACTCTTGTGGGAATATACACCTATTTTTCATCTAATCATTTTGAGGAAATTAAAATAAGTTGTAAATAACAATAATAGCAGTAACTTGTGATTGAGCAAATTGGAAAACAACTGATATTAATGAGCTCTATTATGGGGAGGGGCCACGTTCTGTGACAACTACATCACTGATTTTAGCCCTACAAAAAAAAAATAAATAAAACAGACCTGACCATGAAAATAGTGAAAAATTGTTTATTTGTTGAAATTCAAAATTCACTGCAACATACTGTAATTTACAGCCTTTATCAAATGTCTCAGCAATACGTTTAAAACATTTAATTTAAACTGAGTTAAAATGTTATACAAATAATGTCCAATCCTCATAATACCATGTGTATAGTGCAGAAACGATTATTGGTTAGATGACAGTCAGCATTATTTCATATTATTTCATATAAAATGTCCTATACAGTCTAATATATGATATTGTGTGGGAGAGGGTAGCACAGTGATTAAGTTGTTGGACTACTATTTAAAATATTCCCTTAGGTTAGATTCCCAGCACCACCAAACTACAACTGCTGGACCCCTGACAAAGGCCCTTTATCCCCAATTGCTCAGCTGTATAACAGAAAATCATGTTAGTTGCTCTGGATAAGGCGTCTGCTAAACACAAGAAAAGTAAATAATATAAAAATAAAAATGGTCAGTTTGGGATTGAAAAAATCGCTGTAGCTTTTGCCACTTGTAGTCTTCTTTTTGTTCTAATAAGAATATATGAGTTAATTTTATTTTTGTAATGTAATTACACCTGAAAGGGTGCAGTACCTATGGCTATGAATTTATTTATTTAGCAACCGACTCCCATTTAACACAGCCACACAGCCCTTGGTGCACTGTTGTGCAGGTTTATTTTATTTACTGATGCATACGAATGAGTTTGTAATGTAACGCCTAGTTGTATCTTTTAGTGTCTCGAGAGGCTGCAGGAAGAGGAACCGCAGAGACCTGTAAGTATTCCTAGAACACTCTACTGAATACAGTGTGCATATCTAAAATCTAGACACAGATCTTTAATATGTTTAAACACACCTTCTTTTATAAGTAAGTAAATCACTGCTTGCTGCAACATGTAAGTTTGTCAAAATAATATAGCACTGTGTCTATTTCTAGAATTCCAACAACAGCCCTGGTGTGCCAGGGTCGCCAGGAATCCCAGGGCAACCCGGGATCAAAGGAGATCCGGTAAGAAAATGGACAAAACTTTTTTAATTATACAACATGGTGATCTTTTATTAGAATATCTTACAGGTGATCAAAAACTACCAAATGCTACATCTACTACAATTTTAAGAATATATGTAACTTTACTAAACCTTCCTGCACTGTAAAAATGAAACTTTTTAGAGGTTATTTAAAGATGCTGGGTTGAGTGTGTTGCATCATTTTATTAGGTAGTTAAAGGTGCATTTAGGGATTTTTGAAAAACGCTTTAAGCCTTGTCCCAAAACACACCAGCAGCAGTGCTGCCAGACTGGATTGAAGATCTCCAGCCCAACTACAACATAAAAGATCTTTATATAAAAGATTTATTAACCAGCCCAGTGCATTTATTTTTTCAATCTAACATGATCAAAAGAAGCCCTAATTAGACCAGGGCCTGCTTAAACTGTGAGTGTAGTCTTCTTTCAATCATTAATAGACTTGCTCTTACTGCTTACTGGCTGCAGGTCATTGTTGCAAGATTAGGTGGGTTCCTGCCCAATTGGACATCTGTTGATCACATCAAACCAAAAAAGTATTTTGGCTGTTTTTGTTCCACAACAGACAGGAGTCATTTAATTTTATTATCCTAATTAAAGACTACACATTCCAGACTGGTATTTTATGCACAAGTTGGGAGGAAGTTCTTTAATCCAATTTTGAAATACTGACCTAATTGCATTATGATGTATTTGTTTTGTTGCTTGCAAATTTCAATATTGTCTGCAAAAATCGCTCATCGCATACTAGCAGGCTAAAGAAAGCTGTTCTCATGACAGTATCATTGCAGAGGTCAGTCCTCTTGTTAAGTAATTTTATTTGCATGGTAAAGATGGTGAGAAATGGTATTTGTGTGTATTGTGATAACGCCAATACAACAGTGCAATTGCAAAATTAGGGAAAAATGGTGCGCAACTTCCCCTTGTTTTATTTGATATTTTTAAACCACAACAACAGCCACCATCCACAGTGATACCTGAATACTAAAAATAGATATCACATGTACCTTTGCTGTACTGTAGAACAATTTCTTGCATTCCCAATAAAATGGATAAACATAAAATTTATAATTAAATCAAATACCAGAAGATTTACCCCAGAGTATTAAAAGTTCTTAATGTCTGCCATTGTCATCTACCTGTTCTTTATTTTATGTGTTCCTACCATTAGAGACAGGTTTTGTGGCTGACAGTGTCAAATTATTCCATAATTTTGAGCCAGATATATTAAAATAGGAATCTGGCAAAGCATACTATCCACTAGCAGCAGTAAAAACTAGGTTCTTGTAAGTTCTTTGATGCAGGAATACTAGTTCTACTACACTGTGGTTTTGTGACCTGTCGTTTTAGAAGCCAGACGTTAATATAATATACACTGAGGCCAGTTCATAGACATAACCTTGCAGAATCTTCACCTCTGCCAGAGATAAACACAGTCAACAACGTGACCTTGCCAAATTTGCCATTCTTTCGCAGTTGACTTTGCACATACAGGCTTGCCTAAATCATACTGGCAAGCATAATAATGTCTTGGACAACCATAAGTGACCAGGTGACTAGTATTCTTATTATATCTCACTTCACACTCGTATAGTATAGACATAGTAACATAATGATTACAATTTTACATTGTAATGCCTATAGTGATATAAAGAATAAGTAGGATTGGAATTGGATCTGAATTGGCAAGATTTATTCCCCAAGCAAGAAAGCTTATCCTTGAAAAGCAAACCACAAAAAGCATCTGTGCTTTAGCGATATGGGGGCAGGGACCATGCAGATCCACTGATATGAATCAGGTGTGTGCTGCAGGCATGAATAGCAGCTGATAAGTCCTAACATACTGGACAGGATAGTTTTAAAAAGCCAATTCGCTTCCTTTTAAATTAGACAGAAGGCTACAGCCCAATATCCTTGTTCTGAAAGGGTAAAAGGATTGAGAAGAACCCTTTTGATGATGGTTGTGTTTAAGAGGGCACAATCTTCATGATGCACATTGGCAAACCTGAGAGTACAGACTATTTGGCTGTGCTGTTTTTTTGTTATCCGAGAGCTATATTGTTCTCTTAAGGGACCTTTTGGCCATACACTCAAAGACCAGCCCTGGCACACGTATGGGTAGAACTGAATGTGTCTGGCAATACAGACTGTGCAAACCAAACTTGGCATTAAGCATAAACAAAATTGGCAGAAAAATCCAATGCATCCTGGCCTTGACATCCATCCAAAAGCCAGAATGCAAGGTGTCGATTTGGTCCTTCAGAGATGGGTCAAAAGCTGCAAACTGGTTTGCTTGTTCCGGTACAAAATACCTTATGTTCTGCAAGCTACTTTTAATTAAAGATACACCATATGGATCCTGGACACCTGTGTCTAATAGTCCTATAAAGTTTTCTATAAAGTCTGCACCAGGCATGCAACATGATTGTGGCAAAAAAAAATTAATCCACATCTATGTCATCTATATACCTTGAAAGAGACTCTGATTGCTTTCTTGGCGTTTTGTTTTACTTATCAGTTGTTGTATGCGTGTCGTATGAATTTGTTGCCATTGGCATCACAGAAAACATCTAAACCAGGGACTAATTCTTTAAAATAGCCAATGCTAAAGCAGTGGACATGCATAATTTGGTGAAGAGAAAAACAATGGTTGAAAAACAATGGTACCATTGTGGTCTACCAAACCAATGGTCTGCTTTTTAATAGTGTGAGTTTCAAAAGTAATGCAAAAATATAATAATATAACAAGCTCAGCAATAGGGCAGAAGTAGTATATTGAGGTAGGCAACTTACCCATTTTAAGCTCACTTATCCACAGGCCCTCCAGTTGAGACTTTGAGGAGGCTGAGGACTAAGCCAAATCACTGACGCAGCTTTTAACTGCAGAAATCAGAAAGTTCTTTCTCTCTTTCATAAGACAAGGGTTTTATATACAGTGTTTCGTACAGGTTTATTTTTATAGCAACAATTCGAACATCAGGTTTAGGCATGCTGGATGACTTTAGAAAAACGATTTTTATGCTAATTTAATTTGATGTAATGCAATTAGAAATGTAATTATTGAATTATTTGTTTATATAAGGTACACCGCTCTGTGTCAATATCTGTCTCTTAGGGGGACAGGGGTGAGAGAGGTCCTTCTGGTCTTCCTGGAACCCCAGTAAGTCTGTGAAAGTCTGTGAATTATTTGATTATAGAAAACTAGCAATCTTTTCTTTCCTCATTCTTTCTTTCTATATTAGATGTTAAAAAATATTGACAATATTTTCATCTTCTTCACGCTTGTCAAAGACCAGCTGGTGGAAACGTGTATCATTACAGAGCAAAAACCTTCTTGTTTTAGAAGTGGAGCGGACACTGGAGTGCTCTTCATGCCTCAATTTGGCCATTAACATTTTGTCCCAGTGCATTCCGCTTGTTTACGCAGGCCAGTTTGTTTCAGTTTGCCTGTTTTTTTTTGGGGGGAAAAAATATTAATAA
The DNA here is from genome assembly GCA_026260075.1 of Sisor rabdophorus. Lineage (NCBI taxonomy): Eukaryota > Metazoa > Chordata > Actinopteri > Siluriformes > Sisoridae > Sisor > Sisor rabdophorus. The sequence goes on from JAOTQW010000009.1 coordinate 6,503,688, forward strand.
AAAAAAACATGCCAACGGTTTTGCAGTGAGACCACAGAGCCCTCTTGTGTTTCACTTTCTAAGTGCAGTATAGCAATAAGACATTTAAGTAAGAATTATTTAATGAATAGAATTGTGTAAAATGTTATGCTTTATATAAATTGAGCATCATTTCTCGGGTTTTATTTGAGTGTTTATCTTTTAACATTTGAACATCTCTCTTTATAAATCTCTCAATTTCTTTAGGGTAATATTGGTTTTCCGGGTCCTCAAGGCTCCCCTGGGCTCCCTGTAAGTGTAGTATACACTTCACTAAGGCACCAGTACACACTATTTCAGTCTTTTCTTGTTCAGCATTCCTAACCCGTAGTGTCAGTAATTAAAATGTAAATGACTTACTGTATGTTAAAGAAAAGCATGTTCTTGGCAAACAACTTTGTAGCTCTACGATGAATGTTTTTGTGTTATATTTTCCGATATCAACATATAAGTGCAGCTTATGCCAGCATGATTTGTGTTTTTATTTCAGCCAACTCTTTTATTTACATCAATAGATGTTAAAATGACTGAAATTTGCCAGTGTGACTTTTTTCTATTAAAGCAAAGTAAAACAGGAAAATGTGATGGTTCATGAACTAAAATTTCCGATGGCATTGATATGCAAATTGGCACTTATGCCTAGCCTCTAGGTGCTTCAACAAGCTTTTGGATTACAAGAATGTGAGGCCGTCAATAACATAGCTGTTGCAGGTTTTTTCATTTTACCTTTTGCGTTGCAAAGAATAGGTTCGAGTATTGCATATAACCTAAAGATTGACTTGTTGGACCGTTTTTGATCAATTACCCACACCCTCTTAAAAGAGTTGGCACCATTTTCAACTTACTGTGCCTGTCACTTTATTACAAACTAGCTCGAGTCATTTTCAGCTGTTCTAACCTCACTGTGGTTTGAAACTGATCTGTTATGTGAAACTGACTATAAGCACTTGCAAGCTTCATGTTGTTATCTTTGCATGGTAAGGTTTTATCGATAAAACCATTAGCATTATACCCATGCTGGAAGACCTTTAATAGATAATGTTATCTGGTATTTGTTCAGGTGTGCACATCTTTTCTTATACATCTCCTATAGCCAGTAGGTAGGTTTTAGCTTCTGTGATGATAAAGGTTATATCTCTGCATCATTTATTTGTTTACATGAAATTTGTTGGGGGAAGGGATCAATAATTCATTCACCCCATTAATGAGTCTTGATTAGGAAGTAAATAATGAGATGGTGTCAGGATTCAACGCATTGCATTAGCCTAAGCTCAGCAGAAATGACATCTGAATGGTAAGACGCCATTATGATTGTCTCAATTTTTGATGCTGAAAGCCATCAGAGAAAGAGGCTTTAAAGCTAGGATAACTGACGGTCACTTTAATGCAATGCGCTACCTTCTTATACAAACTGTTATTTCAGCAAGGTAGCAAAAATGTACATTGCCTCAAACCAAATGGTGTAAAAGTTCTATTCGAAGCGAAAGTGGGTTAAGCATTGTATTTTTATACAGATTTATTCAGTCCTGAAAATTTCTGTAACAAATATTTTTTTTATATTATATGAATAAAATGTTTTTATGTTTTTAAAATTTGTAGGGTCAGCAAGGGGAAAGAGGACCTCATGGACCCCCAGGACAGAAAGGTGAACAGGTAGGTTTGTTTGCATAAATGTATGAATTTTCCCTATTATTAAGATAATCTCATTGCTTTATTTTCTTCCTTCTCTTTTCAGGGACCAACTGGAAATCCTGGATACCCAGGAACCATGGGGCCACCTGGACTTCCAGTAAATAGCACCATTTATCCCTAAATACCATATTTTGCTAAAAAAAAAATGTTTTCCTGTGGGTTTCTTTTTTTCACCCAATAAGAAAATGGTTCTGTGTAAAGGATCGGTTTCTATTAAGGATGGTTTCAATAAGCTGCACATGACTAACCTTACTAACACATTTTTATCTCTGTTCCTTTAGGGTCTTAAAGGAGAACGAGGAAGCCCAGGCTCTGTAGGGCAGAAAGGAGAATCAGTAAGAATTCATCTTTTTCTATAATAATTGAAAATGAATCACATCTGGACATGCTGACAAGTAATATAATTAAAGCAGTTACCACAAAAAAATGAATTATTTTATTATTATAATTAAATCACTTTCTATTATTCCACAACAGATTACCAAAGGGTATGTGGTGTAATGGTTAGCATGGTCAACTTATAGCAAGGGGTCTTGGGCAAGGGGTCTCCAATTTATCTAATAAATGTTTTTATAACCACTTTTATTATTCTCGCACAGAAAGACAGTAAATTATGGCTGCTAACTTCTTATTGGTTTGTACCTTCAGGGCCCACCAGGATTTCCAGGTCACCATGGACCACAAGGCCCAGCGGTAAGAAAGCAGTCCTCTATATGATAAAGATGAAATAATGTGTCTGTCATCACTGTACAGTGTTATTTTCTCAGGTATACAACTGTTATTTGTTTTATCTAAGATTTATTTCAAGATGTTTGCATGTCTTTATCTGTAGGGTCCTAAAGGGGAAGCAGGAATGACAGGACCCGTGGGACCCAAGGGAGATCAGGTAAAATAGTATTACTCAACTTAAATATCAAACAGCTTGCTTTTCAAAAGATGTCTGACACATTTTTTGGCATTTTAAAAACTGAGCTGTGTCTTTTATTTTGTTATTTTATGCAGGGTTTTTCAGGACCGCCAGGCTTTCCAGGACAACAGGTAGAAATGGCTTTCTTATATGTTGTTTTTATTGTATTGCTATATCTATAAATCTCCCAGGGACCAACAGCTATTTGCATGTTTAGGGAACTCCAGGAATCCCAGGAAAAATTGGTCCCGCTGGACCACCAGGACCAAAAGCAGATCAGGCAAGGACTCCTTTAAAAAATTTTTTGTTAGTAAAATAATGTTTCATTATATTTACTATTTTTCTGACTGTGTAACTTTATCCGTCATTTTCATTCTTTCAGGGGAGTCCAGGGCTTCAGGGTCCACAGGGACCTACAGGCCCTCCAGGGCCTTCTGGGTCACCAGGATTGCAGGTATTATGTCAAGAAAATATCAGAAATTGCAGCCTCCTTAAAGCTGACATGGCATTGCATTCTTTATAGAATTACCAGTGCCCTGGGGATGTATTTAGTGAAGCTGTACTGCAGGGATCTGCCCCAGAGATATCTGTGGCTAAATGTGTTTTGGTATTTGTTTGCACTGTTTATGCATGTGTGTGTGGTATGTGTTTGTGTTTCTGTATTTTCTTTCTTTACAGGGAGCACCAGGAATGGATGGTCTTGATGGGAAGGATGGAAAACCTGGAATGAGGGTCAGATTGCTCTGTTATTTGATGTATATCCTATACTCATTCTGACTGTTTTTTTTAATTTAGCAGGAAAAAACTAAAAGAATAATATATAAAATGTATTAAATGTTTTGCTTTACTTGTTGTTTATAATTATTTGTTTAATATATAGTATATGGTATAGTATTTGGCATGTATTAATGATATCTATCATCTATCCATCTATTTCCTTTTTTATTTATTGTTATTATTTCTCTTCAACATACAGGGTGATCCAGGTCCTCCTGGTATTGTTGGCCCTAGAGGAATCCCGGTAGGTGTGACATTTATATTTCATATTTTAAGGTATCTGTTCAAAAAAATCTATTTGATTTTAGCAAATTATTGAGAAATTAACATCTACACAATCCAAGATTGTTCTGCCTGTTACATGTTAATAATATGGTGATTTTTTTTTTCCTGGCAGGGATTCAAAGGTATGAAGGGACACACAGGTCTTCCCGGACTTAAAGTAAGTAATGGTTTATAAATTCGATTACCTTTTTTAATATACACACAGACTTCATAGATTTTAAACCAATACCCTAAAAACTGTTATTATATTGGAAATGTAAAGGTTTTTTCGGCTATTTTCCCCACAGGGAGATCTTGGACCTCAAGGGCCGCCTGGAGCAGCAGGGCGACCAGGACTTGAGGTGAGTTACATTGGCAGGTGTCAAATCCTGAGTCAGATTGACTTACATTATTCTCTGTTATACAACTGAGCAATAGGGGATTAGGTGTCTTGCTCAGGGGCTCAGCACTGGTAGCTTGTTGGTGCTGGGAATCAGACACCAGTGTTCAATTTATTACTCCTACACATGGACTTTTCCCACATGAGTTCTGCTTTGTATGTTTTTTAGTATTGTATATGTATTGTTTTTGGAGAATGTTTTTTTCTGAAGCAAGGGTCACTCAAGCAATGTAAAAGCACTTCAGTTTAACAAGCAGTGAGCATCGCGACAGGATCAGATTCATCTTCTCATCATTCACATTTATTCTTAAGTTGTTTTGGAGACTTTTGGATGGGTATAAAAGGGCATTCTAAAGTATGATTGGTTGCTTTTAAAATACCAATTTCTTTTGGCAAGACTAGAGAGTAAAATAAGTGCAATTTAATATTGGATCAAAGTTTTTTTTGGCTCATTATATATTTTTTCTTTGATAGTATTCCACAAAGTGCACTTTATTAATGATAAGCTTCAAAGTCTTAAATTAAACCTGAGCCTATAATTCCTAATACATGATTCAATATAAATTTTTTTAATAAAATACCAGTTTGTGTATTTCAGTAAAATATAAAGTTCATTTGTATTCATTTGTCATTGGACTTTTTTTACAGGGTGACCCTGGACCACCAGGACCACAAGGACCACCCGGTGCACCAGGACATCTGGTATTTGTTATACAATGTCTTCCATGCTTTCATTAAAAAAATAAATAAAAACACAAATGACAACATATGTGCTACTAACTGTTTACTTAAATGTTTGTGTAGGGTTCTGCAGGTCCTCCAGGTCCACAAGGACCAGCTGGAGCTCCAGGCATAGTAAGTGATCAAGCCAAACAAGACTGTGCTAAAAATAGGCCTTTGTGATTAACATATAATACACATGTTTGAAGAATGAACCTACAGACTCTCCTTTTGTTAACTTGCAGGGTATTCAAGGTGACAAAGGAGAGGCTGGAGCGAGTGGGCTGCCAGGAATGCCAGGGCCTCCAGGGGCTCCTGGGCATCCAGGACAGATGGTTTGTACTTGTAATTATTTAAAAACTGGTGATAAATTGTTTACACTTTATGAAACCTAAGATTTATTTATTGATTGTACTTTTGATTTTTCGCAGGGAGAACCAGGTAGCGATGGTGCAGCGGGAAAAGATGTAAGACATATTTCTTATTACTCTAAGCTTGTTTTTTTTACTGACAATTAAATAGGCACTCTATTTGCAAGTTTTTTAAATATATACATTTTATTAAGATTTTCTCTTATGGACCTTTTTAATTTTGTGTTAAGGGAGGACAGGGTTTGCCTGGAGAGGCTGGTACACACGGACAAAAGGTGTGTATGTATCTTTTTGCGTGTTTCTTCTTTTCCCTTTTGTATACAGAAGACCTATTACCCATTTCCCTTATCTGTTTCTTACTGAATGATTGTGCCAAAGTACTGAGCATTTTATATGTTTGGCATTAAAATGCACTCCGGTCTTGCTATAAGTATGATTAAAATGCAGAGCCAGAAACTATAGATTAAGGTTTAGATGGATAAAAAAACATCTTAAGCAAAAGTAAGAAGCAGGCTGATCAGAAACCAGCACAAAAGTGTGTTACTATAATCAGAAAATTATCCAATGCTGTAGGAAGTATGACATAACATATTTTCTATTATGTAACAAAGTGACATTATTAACTCAATCGTTTGCATAATGTTTAAAAATATTTTCATGTTGTGGTGTATTTTCTTCTGTAGGGTGAGGCAGGTACTCCAGGCCTAAGGGGTCCTCCTGGAGAACGGGGACGTCCTGGACCACCTGGAGGAGGAGGGTATCAATCTAAAGATTCTGGGATGGGAGTAATGGGTCCTGTTGGCCCCCGTGGTGAGAAAGGAAGCCCCGGAGGCCCCGGACAGGCCGGACCTCCTGGATCACCAGGAATTCCAGGAACTGATGTAAGACACTTCAATGTTCTTAGAATGAAGCTGGTCCACGCCTGAGAATCTTCTTATGAAAAGAAATTAGTCTTGAAGAAAATGTGCCGTTTGTGATTATTGCACTGCACACTGTGGTTGTAAAAAAATTTTCTCCTTTTAGGCTGTTGTCAACTATGATGAGATCAGGTCTTTTATCAGACAGCAGGTTAACAAGATCTTTGATGGTAAGACCATCTTGCTAGGAATTAAAAGAAAAATGTTATTATTATTTATTTTCTTTTATTTTAAAATATTGTTTAAAATGACAGTCATGCTTAATGATAATACAGTCATGCCTAAATTAATGCCGAAATGATTTAGAAATAATCAGTAGTAGGTCTGGTCGTGTTATATCCTGCTGGGAGCAACAGCAAGCTGTATTTTGCAAGTGTATTACAGTAATTTGTCACTGACTAATGCTTACTCATCTGCACTCATCTCCTCAGAGCGAATGGCCTATTACATGTCACGCATGCAAATGCCAGTGGAAATGGTAGCACCCGCAGGCCGACCTGGACCCCCAGGCAAAGATGGCACACCAGGAAGAGCAGGAGCTCCAGGGCTTCCAGGCCGTCCTGGACAGATCGGGCGAGAGGGTAGACAAGGACCTATAGGCCCTCAGGGTAAAAACACACTTATTTAACATGGATTAACAGACTACTCACTATGTTGATTGCTTAACTTTTGAATAGACTAAATGTGTTTCTATCTGCAGGTCCCCATGGTGTCAAGGGAGAAAAAGGAGATAAAGGTGTGGGCGAGATGGGAGACAGCGGACCTCCTGGTGCTCCAGGTTAGAATGTGATAACCTGTAAACTAAAGAATGCAGAGTGTAAACATATTTTTTAGTTATGCAATAGTTACTCAAAAAGCTACATATTATTATCACTATTTATTATATATCTGGATTTATAATTATTGTATTTTTAGGTAAAATATTGTATATACATTACACTTGTGTTTTTTTATAAAAACATCATGAAATGTTTTATTCCAGGTGTTCCAGGACCACCTGGTTATAGTAAAATGGGACCACCAGGCCCCATGGGTCAACAGGGAATTCCTGGAATCCCTGGACCACCAGGACCACCTGGATCAAAGGGTAAAGATGGTCGTTGCCATCCATCTGACTGCATGAGTGGACCTGTGGATTACAATCCAAAGGGCCCACAAATTAAAGGACCCATGTACTAGAGAAAGTCTTTCAGACTTGGGGTGGGGAGAGGGTATGAAATAAAAGAAGAGCCAAAATGAATGATAGATTATAAAATCTACCTGTTAATTGCCTTTCCAAAAGAATCTTTTGGAACAAAAGGGAATTTCTGTAATAACCATGGCTGGGCCAGATCAATATAAAGCTATCTTTCAAAGCTACCCAATTGCAACAGTTTCCCTACAATGACAAGTACTAATGCTAGCAAAGCCCCTTTGTCTGATTTTAACTTACCTGGATTTTAGGGACCATGAGCCCCGGTATTTTCACTACCTTGAACATATGATCTATCCTATTAGTCAGACAGCAGTCATGCTGTTTCGCTAAGAGAAAGATGGAGGAATGAATCAAAATGTCTTTTCTTTTCTCCAGAGATGCATCCACTTTTGTGAACAATTCATTGAAACAATAGCCATTTGTCACAACTTCATCCACCACCAAACTTCATAGTGTGAAACTAGCTTCCTCTTTTGTTATTAATTACTCTTTGCACCATCTTTTTGGTAAAGAAATGCTTATGCTGATTTCTCTCCCTTAATATTTTGTTGGGTTTTATGGCAGCTGCTAAATATTGTGCTGTTTTTTCTTATTATTTTAATGCCCCAAACTGACTTGCCCCAAATGGTCATTAATTCAATTTAAGAAACAATTTTTATGACAATCTTTTAATGTAACTTGATGTAAAGTCACAAATGAGATATAATTATTTCTGTTTTTTAAGGCCTTGTGTTGTACAGATTTGTATTTATATGTAATGGCTTTTTTTCTGATACATTTTTAATAGATTGGCATTTCAACATTTTGGTTCTTTCAATCTTTGCATTGTCTTAAAAATATAATATTACAAATTTCTCACCTTATGTGGTATTTGTATTAGCACTTCAAAAAGACATTTTTGTAAATTGGTTAAGTAAGTAACTAAGAAATAACCTAGGCGATCTTATTTATTGTATGCCAGGTGTGAACTTGTACATCGACACATTCCAGACCTCTGCCACTTTATACAGTTTTAAAACTTGAATTTTATATGTTTTGAGATAAACTTGACCACTTTAAGGAAAAACGTTGCATTTCGTTAGACTGAGATTATATTTTGTTCTTTAGCTTTTCCTCTGCTTTTTTTCATCTTGAAAAAGCTTACATTTACTTTTATCTACGTTTTTGCAAGTTTGCAAGCCACAGTCCAAAAGCTTTTCTGATCCCATCTCATTCATTTTACTGCTGGTGTCAACCAGACCCATATGCATTTCACATTAGCACCTCACCCTCCCTGTCAGACCTTCACTGTGTGCATTTCTGTACTTATAAAGGTTTTAAATGTTAACAAAAAATTTTACTAAATTATCTGATACTAAATGTATCAGATTTGAGTTTTCTCTTCCTTTAAATAAGAAAAGTAATATAGTGTATTTTATTTTTACAACACAGAGGCCGTATTTACACTGCATGTCTTGGTACCAAATTTAGATTTTGTCACTATATCTGATAACTTTTTTTTTTTTTTTGATAACTTTTTGACCCATATGCGATGTTTGCATTTAAACTATACCAAACAACCCATCGTAGACGTACTGGCATTAAAAGGAAGTCATTAAAAAGAGAAAAAAATGATTATTCAGTATTTTGCTCTCTGCATCATGGTCAAAGTTCAGCAAAACATCATCGCTTATTCAGTGACGCATTGAAAGATGAAAATTCTGTCTGCTTACAAAGCCACATATTCAGTTTACATGATTATCCCATTGTTGACAAATTGAAAGAAAAATCTAAATTGAGTCACTTGATACATGCAGTGTAAACACGGTGTAAATGACTTGTGTGATTTAAGGTAAAAAAATATTACAGTACGGTAATGCGAAAATGTCTGTGGTTGGTCAGATTTTACCAGACCTTGTACTAATTTAATATGCACCGTTGATGGTGTAAATTGTAATAAAAGGTTGGAATCCAAAAACTTTTTTAAAAATTCAAAAATACACTTAAACTTATAAAAATACACTTAAACTGTTTAATTTTTACCTAAATTTGTTTTAAATGGGCATAGGTTTTAAATTAAACTTTTCTAATTTGAATCTTTAATCACATTGTGTGAGAATTTTAATCATTAGTTTTGATCTTAAACTTTCGGCATAGTGCAGCTATAAATCCCTCTTGTCACACATCATCACCGTCATCAACTTTGTCATTTATATGTTGAATTCGAAAATTGGTCAAATTTACGTAATTATGGCCACCAAAAGCATGGTAATTGGAAGTAAAAAAAAAATCACATATTGACATTACATATAGATCCATTTGCTGTTTGTGTACAATTAAATAATTTTTTTTGGGGGGGACATAAAGATAAGAAAACTATGAAAAGCATTGAAATATTGCTATGGAATTGTTTATTGGAATGTCATGAAACAGTAGGCTAGGAAAGTTTTGGAAGTATTTTCAGAGCTCAGTATTTAAAGTACAGTATTGCTAAAAATAGCGACAAAACCAATATTAAATAAAAAATACACAGTGGTGTCAGCAAGATTAGTAATTTTTATTTGGCCACTTTAATGTCTTGTTAATTATTTTTTCTTACTTTCTATTTTAAGATAAGAACCAAAAGTAAAAATTAAAAAAATATATTTTGTAAATATATATTATATTACATTTATTGAATAACTTGACTATAATTAAAGTCTATTAATTTAAAAGTATTGAACTGTAAAATAATCTTTGGTAAGGCTTTTCCCCCTTCATTTATTCCTGTCATGTTTTTCTGAATTTATTTTTTTTTTGGTTGGATGGTTGGTTTACTCTCCAGACATACTGTGATGAAATTGCAGTTACAGGACTTTTGTTGAAATACACTGTATTTCTTCATAAAATCTTGGAGGTTCTAGAGTACCAGAACATGGAATTTTGGGATTTAACTTATAACCTATCAATGGGTACAGGTGTTATATGCTTGTACAAGTGATATACCATCTTGACATTTTTCTATTACTTACTAGGAAAAAAATACATTTGTACGCTTACTTAAATTTTTTCACATATCTTCCCACCACAACGCTCATCCCTGAGGTCCAGGCATTTAATGACCTAAATCTGGATATTTTCCATCATAAAATGTATGTAGAAGAACATTCCGTTTTACAAAAGGTTCCCTCTTTATTGATTCGATTTTCATGGAACATAAAAAGAGAAAGCGTTTACAGATGAACCACATAAATAGGCTGTCCCTGTGAAGAACAGTTTTTTGGAATTAAACTAGATTTAATTAGATTTAATCTACAGTCCATACTGTAGATCCACTTGATTTATTATTATTATCATCACTACAAAAAAATTAGCACACTAGAATCATTTACAAAGATTTACAGTACTGTTGGATCGGCAAGGTGTAAAATATGTTGTTTTTTTCTAGGCTCATACAGAGGGGCGTAATATACACTGCAACCATAGCTTAAAAATATTTCCATGAGCTTAGAAAAAATAAGTTACACTATCGATATAGAATTGTATCATAATTATTTTTTATTTTTGTTAATATGGGTAAACTTTGTGCTGAAGTCTTGACCATGTCCTATTTTATTAATATAACACATTAAATTGTCCAATTTTGTTTATAATATAATAAAATATTTAGTGACCACTAACAAGAAACAGCACCAAGGAAGTGGATTCATTGTCTGAGTTTAGGCTTCCCTAGGACCCGATTATCTTCTTGATGTCCTGATGATATTTTTCACATTGTAGTGTGCTCATGGTGACATGCTGCAGAGCCTAGAATACAGTTGTGAACCCTAGTCAACACTTTTTCACATGCACACACACACAACACACACACACACACACACACAATGACAAACTAAACTATTAAGTCAGCCACTCAGTATTTTTCGCACCATGCTGATGTCCCAGAAAGGAAAGGGCTGTGTGGTCTGTCTTATATCTCTGATGTTTTAAGTGGACGGTCCCTTGACTGTGCCAGCTTCCTGGAGTCGTGGGGAGGTATAAGCTGATGCAGCCAGGCAAGCTGCCATTTCACAGAAACCAGGGAGGCCAGGTGGACCTGCTTTGCCTGGATAACCTGGTTGACCCGCTGCACCCTGAGGTCCTCTTTCACCTGGCTTGCCATCTCGTGCAACTCCATCCGGACCAGGAGGACCTACCAATGGAAATAGGTGGACTATTATAGAAAAATGGGTTCTTCAAATAACATTTGAACATAAGTTGCTTCATAAGTTTACATAACATAAATAGATCGATAAATCTTGAGGGCCTCACTTAGGAGCCCAGCAGTGGCAACTTGATGATGGGAATGGGAGGTGATGAGAATTGAAAATCTGTATAAATGCTGTATAATAAAGCTAGTAATTCAGTGATTAAGATCTTGGACTGCTAATTGAACAGGGGTTCGATTCCCTCTGGCAGATGCCCTCATTTTGTAAAAGGACATCTGCTTAATGTGTACATTTTTTAAAATAATGTTTATGTTTCAGGTGTGAATACAATATATTTTCCTTAGCAAACCTAAAACATACCTGGAAGGCCAGGTGGCCCTGGTAGACCTGGATGAGGGCGACCGGGGTCTCCTCGCTCTCCTTTAGAGCCTCTCTTTCCTGTAAGATATGAAACGGAAATGACTACCAGAATTCATCTTCTTTACCTGCTTATTCCCGACTCCGGGGTCACGGGGGTCTGCTGGAGCCTATCTCAGTGCACATTGGGCGAGAGACAGGGGGTACACCCTGGACAGGTCGCCAATCCATCGCAGGG
>JAOTQW010000009.1:6529729-6549169 GCA_026260075.1 Sisor rabdophorus
GACCCCCGTGACCCCGGATTCGGGAATAAGCGGGTAAAGAAGATGAAATGAAACAATTATATATTTTCAGGGTAACACAATTTATAATAAATAAATAATTTCATATCACAATTCTATATATTATTGTGTGTAGTCACAGCCCTAGTCTGTGGTGAACTTGGTTTACCCAAACAGTGTTTAGTGGGGTTTGAGTCAAAGTCCTGTGCTGGCCACCTGAGATTTTCCACTCCAAACGTCGCAAGCCTTTGCTTTATCACATATTACTTAACTATGCACTGGATTTGAGCACATAATTTTTGACCGTGTAAAAAGTATGTTCAATATAGTATGACTTACTACATTCACTATATTCACATAAACATACAATGTCATGTGGCAGTATCATTGCCATGTGACAATGTGACAATATTATTGCAGTCTCGGATTGCAACATAAAAAGAATCTCTAGATTAGCCACCTTTATCACACTATTTTAAAAGATAGAAGTCATCTCTTCCAGGGGATAGTAAAGTGTTTATCATATGCAAACTACAGAATCCACCCAGAAGTCATAGATTATCTGGGAATTTTTTTCATTTTCACTTCTTCTAAACTAAACATTTATTTCACTAAAAGTAAACATTTGAGTGAAAAGCTACACAAGGGTATCTTAGATTCCTGTATGTTTGCTCCACTTCCCCTTTTTTCATTATTTCAACTTTTGTTTTGCAGTGACGCATGCATGTCCTCTTTCAAATCCTTTTCTCTGTGGGCCTGTGTGCATCTTTGAAAAATAGACAAACTGTGATTAAGAAAAACAATCAAGAAAGTGGTTCTAGGGTTTGCATTTTCTGTTTAAAACACCTAGAGCAGCTCATGTGCTTTCCCTTGTTGTCATAGAGCCCTCAATACAGATTGGTAGTGGGGATATATTGGTTTCAGCACAGTGGTCACAATTCAACACTGCCCAATCAAATAAAAGACCATACAGCAGCTGTAACTAAAATACACTTGTGTGTTATATAAGCCAGGAAGCCTTTACTAATTCACTTCAATGGTGGAAAGCATTTATTGGCTATGACTAGTGATGTCCGCTGAAGTTGTGTACTTTGAGACTGTTCAAGTTAATTGATAAATAGTGCTAAACCCCTCTTGGCTGCATCTACTTAAGACATATTGGACTATGTTAGACGTCAGAGATGTTTTGCTTGGTTTAAATAAAGAATGCAAAATTTTTTTGGAACTGAACTTTGAGCAACTCAAACATTAACATAACTTTTGGACTAAAGTTTAGTGCATATTTGAATAATTAAACAGTGTCCTAAACAGGGCTGTGTTGAAAAGTTGTGAAACTAATAGCTAAAATACAAAGTAGGAGGCGGCCTTATTTTTCGCAATGTTTGCGTCTCAAGCAATAGCTGTGACTCAGAAGACTACCACAGGAACTTCAAAAGGTCACAGTTTTCTTGTTAAATATAAACGTGAATGTAAAACAGTTAAAGACAATTTAAATATTTATTCATACTTAAGGATTCAAGAATGAGAATTTTGATACAATATTGTGTAAAATGTGATTGCTGTATTAATTTTTTTTACACAACCCTGGCCCTAAACTTATTTATACTGTTGAAGTTGAATGAAGTTGGAGGTGTTTATGATTTGGATATGTATCACAGTCTTATTTTATGTTCATTGGGGAATTTAGGGTTTAAAAAATTCATTTGGCAGTAAAAAAACCTACTAGAATCATTACTTACTAAAAATCATTGTTTACAATGGGCCATAAAATACCCAATTTTTTTATTTATACTTTTCTCTGAGATCTGCTTAGAATCTAGAATCTATGTAAACGCTCACATATTTATATGTATATATAAAATATATTGCATTTGCACAGTTCTACTATTTGCACTTCTGTTAGATGCTAAAAGGCACCTTTCTCTTTGTCTTTTGTAAAGACAGAAAATTTGAGTTGTAAAAGTTACAGAAAGTTTCTCTAGCCATCATTCATCTTCTCTACCCACTTATACCCTGGTCATGGGGGTCTCCTTGAGCCTATCCCAGCACACATGGGACTAAAGACAGGGTTGCCAGGGCTAGATATCAACTAAGAATCACCAAAAAAGATAATGTACATATTTTCGGATTGTGGGACCCTACCTGCAGTAGGATGTGGGTAAATTTCAGTTATATGAAGGTTTGTGTGTCTGTGTGTTGGATTGCTAATTAGACAGGTTAGATTTCCTGCACTGCAGTTGCCGCTGCTGGGCCCTGAGCAAGGCCCTCAAATGCTCACTTGGATAACTTAGATAAACGTAAGCCGCTATAGATAGGGGCATGTGCCAAATGTTGTTAATGTAAGTTTGTGTGCGTGCCTGTTTTCTTGAACCTTTACAAGGACCTTGGCTGTCAATCACCGGTGTCTGTTTTTTTTTTTTTGCACCTATGTAAACGAGTCACTGGGTAGAAATACTGTAAACGTGTGTGTCTGTGTGTGTCTGTGTGTGTCTGTGTGTGTCTGTGTGTGTGTCTGTGTGTGTCTGTGTGTGTCAGAAAGTCACTGTTTCTCAAGTTCACATGCTTTTTCCATAAATCACAGCATACATCAGCTTAAAAATAGCAAAGGTTTATGTTGTATGGTGTATTTTACTATGTTTGCCAATTCATGGTGCTTTGAGAACCATAAAGAACCTGGTAGCTGAATTGTTGAAACCTTGTGTTAAGATAGTCAAACATACAGCTGTGAACTTGTAACCTAAAGGCAAAGTTTACCCACTGCTTTGTGCATCACTTTTGTTTTTAACATTTACATTTATAGCATTTGGCCCCAGAGCCTAAATTTATCTATTTTAAACAATTGAGCAATTGGGGTCTAAGGCCTTTGCTCAGGGGCCCAGTAGTGGCAACTTGATGCTGCTGGGAGTCGAATCCCGATCTTTTAGTTAGTAGTTCAACAACTTAACCACTCTGCTACCACTCCTCTACTTCATCTTTTAGAAGCCCACAGAGTCTGATACACACTTCTCTGTCAGGATCGATCTAAAAAGACACTGCATAAGACCATCCGTGTGTCTGGTCAAGTCAGCATATAGTAGGTGTTATTGATCAAGACTACACAGCATTAAGCACAGGTCCAGTCAAATGGGAAGCACAGGTCCAGTCAAATGGAAAGCACTGATTGAGGGCCAGATTGCATATTGCAACTTGCAAGAAAATCATTGATGTAAGATCCCATTTGCAGGAATGGTTAGGTTAATAAATCTATATGCAGAATCTGTGGTGTTCGGATAACAGGTTACTTCCTTTTACAGTATATAGCACAACACGGTGTCCAGTTTCGCTTCTGCCAACATGTGAGTCAGACCAAAATCTGCAGGACTTCATGTGGGAGTACATCTGAGAAGCACACATACAGTCACACCTCTCCTCTTTCTGGCAAAGTAATCCTTAACAAAGACACCCCATCGGCCCATGATGAATTGGCATACATAGTAAAATACACCATACAACATGAACCTTTGCTATTTTTAAGCTGTCGTCTGAAGTGATGCCACCAACAGACTGTATACTTTGCTAATGCCTCTCAGTCTAATTACTCTAAAGAAGTCTTGCTGTTTAACTGTGGTAGCAGAAACCGCTGATGGATTTTCTGTGTCTACAGTTTTACAACTGTTATTTACACAACTGATTCTCTTAGGCTCTACCTGCCACAATTAAAAGTCAAAATAGCCGCTCATTGAAGCTGTCAATCTCTTGCACCTGTGGTATGGTTACTATAGAAAAAATGCTATACCTCGTACAATAAAATTTGCTTTCAGAAAATGCTGTGGGTCTCAGAATGATATTTTTCTTTACAGGGATATATTGGAAGGGGGTATTTCCACTGAAATTACTGTCAGTCAGTGGTTGCCAGGCAGCACATGGACAACAGCAAGCTTATACCAGACCACAAATCCAATTCCTGGAAGAATGTATTCTTTTAGTATGCCCCTTTTCTTGGATTTTTATCCTTTCTTGTTTGCAGTGTAATCTGAGCTCCTGCATGACCATAAAGCCAACACAACACAACACTGGATGAAGCCATTATTTTCCTTGTTTACCCACAAATATTTTACATCTTTAAAGTCAACACAAAAACCTGACGAGAATCATACTTCAGAAATGGATAACACAGCTATGAGATTATTTTTCTATTAATGCATTGAAACTGTAGTGTGTCAACATTTTTGCAGCTCTCTTTACTGTCCCTGCCATAATTTTGTGATTACAGATGCCAAAATCAGAGCTCCAAGTATCAAAGAATGACTATTAGTGTCTTGCTTACCAGACCTTCCAGAGGCCACACATTTGCAGTGTGTTATTAAGGTTGTGTTTTCCACAAACCCACAAAGACCAACAAAGAGAAATGTAGCCACAGTGCTCCTTTGTGTCTTAATGACCTCACTTACCACGAGGCAAAGCACCCTGGTGTGGTATGCTCAAGTCGCTTAATAATCAGCAAGATGGTGCTGCCATCTAATGGCTGCTTTATTTTTTTTAAGAGATAAACTGATAATATCCAGTGGTATCTTTTGAAACCTAGCTTAGAAAATGACACTTGTATGATTTGTTTCAGGAGGTTAAAAACAAAGAGCAAAAGAAGCTGATGATTATTTATCCTATAAAAACCTGTTGCCTCCTTAGCTGAGAGACAAATTCATCACCAATCAGTGGGCTCTTTTAATGCGAGGGCCTGTAAAGTTAGTCACTTGGTGCTAAAATGAGTCACTTTCTCATTTACTCATTTGCGTTCTTATTCAGAATTTCTAGCCACGCTAACCCACGGAGGCTAAAGCATGATGCTCCTTAACAGTCATCATAACTTTTTGCTAATGCATGTGGAGGGACGTATCCTCCAACTGTTTTCAGTTTAAAAAAGACCTCATAGTATGTATTCATTCATTTACACAAAATGAGCTTGTTCTTATAGCGGCTATTAGTTTAATAGCTAGTTCCTTGCATTCAATCAAATGACATCACTAGAAAGCCTAGGATGTTCGGTGTATACCACATGCTTTCTTAAAGCATTTTAAAAGTGTTATTCTAATTTAAGTCACAGTCTTTCTCATGCGCTCATAGGATAGCAAAGTTATCGTTTGTGTTGGTGCGAAACCAGCCGGGAACTTTAAGTCTACTGTAAATTTTTTTTGGCGCGCTAAAGATTCATACATACTTCTCCAACGTGTACTGAACATAGTATTTATTTTCTTATTTTGTTTGTTTTTCCTCATCTTCCTTTTCTCATTTTTCCACACTCATTTACAAGGTCCCAGATGGGCATCCTGGAATTTGGGAATCTTCATCTGTATCCGGTGTGCCGGAATCCACCGAAATCTCGGCGTTCACATATCCCGAGTCAAGTCAGTAAATCTTGACCAGTGGACACAAGAACAAATTCAGGTCTCTATGCTATTCTATATTGTTGCCTCAAATATGAGGTGGTTTCTAATGTCAGCACATTGTTACATACACTATTAAACCCTCCAATATTAAACCCTAAAGATTTACATTTTGGTAGTGATGTTTTACAAAATCGACAGACTAGCTGCTTTTAAGGTTAGCAAATCAATGTTTGTCAGGATTATATGTGAATGATTTTTTTCTTTGTTTAGTGTATGCAGGAGATGGGAAATGCCAAGGCACGCCGCCTCTATGAGGCATTCTTACCCGAGTGCTTCCAGCGTCCAGAGACAGACCAGTGAGCTTTTTTAATATTATTATTAATTTTACATCACGTTAATCATTTATTCACAATTGTGATTTTTACAGTGCTGGTTTTCTTTAACGCTCTTGTTTAGATCAGCTGAGATTTTTATTCGAGACAAGTATGAGAAAAAGAAATATATGGACAAATGTATTGACATTCAAACCTTCAGAGTAAGCCTGGATTTATCATTTCTACTAAAACATGTAAGGATATCATAATTATGTTCATCAGTAAACTGTCTTCTGTTTCTTCCAGAAAGTGAACAGTGAAACAGTGACCAAAGAGCCACCTGTTGTTTTCGAAAAGATGAAGCTGGTTAGTTATGTTTGTTTATGTTTTCAGGCAATAAATCCTGCTATGTTTTACAGACAATAAGAGGTAAGTTGTTGTCTTATAGAAGAAAGAGGATCCTCAGCAATGTAGGAATAGTCCAAAGAAACAGTCGCATTCGGTTAATGACCTGTTTGGACTGGGTAACGATTTAATATTATTAAATAATATTTACCGTAATAACAAAAGCACAACATTTTACAACGTTTTGTATATTTTACAGATGCTCCTGTGGTGGCGGCTCCTGTGGCAAATGGCAGTGCCAGTCCAGAACAAAGTCTTGGCTTGGATCTGTTCAGTTCTCTACCTACAGCCAGAAGCACAGTAAGGCTTTTGTTAAAATTAAAGAGGTTTACTGTGATGAAGGATTTTGAAGTGTAATAGTTACTCAAAGCCATTTGGGTTTTAAATGGGGATACATCATTAGCAGTGCAGAGCTTAATTACTCTTATTCAGCAAAAATGCTCAGATGGCAGCATCTGATACCAGGTGACAATTTAAGTCTCCCTTAGCAACAGGAAACAACACTGATCAAAACCTATTTAAATATTATTAGGATTACGTTTAAAAGTAGTAATCCTAATACTAAACTATTAACCAATTGGTCTTACCAACAATTTACTTGTCTAGATACTGGAGTCAAAGAAGCTAATATATTTAGTAGTGGAGAGAGTGATTTGGATTAACGAAATAGATTAAAACCATGAATTTAAGATGGTAATTTTAGAAAAGAACACTTTCTTTTCCATATAGATGGACATAAATTGTCCATCTATAGTTTCAATTTCCTAAATAGTAGTTTTCCAAATAGAAAACACCGTATTACATACTCAAAACAAGAACTCCTCAGGGTATCATTCTCTTTCTCTCTGTTCAACATTAAAATGAATATTTATGCAAAGACCATTAAAACCACATTTCCTGCAGCCTATATGTGGATGATCCTTGTATCTCTTACAGAGGGAAAAAACATGAGCACGTTTAAAAGTCAATTTCCATTATATATCATTACGCCACTATGTGCCATGCTTTTTAAAAAGGATGGGCTTAGGATTTTTTCCAAAACTAAAAGTCTGCACACTTTTTTGTCTTGTGTTTAACTTGATTCAGAATTTCTGAGACCAAATAAGTCTTTAGGTTAATTTAAGTTTTTAGGTCTTAACTTTGCTTACCCTTACCTTTAAGGCTTGAAGATAATGTTTTCAAGCCTTAAATATAATTAAAGTGTTGTCTAAATCTAAATAGGGAGCAACACACACTTTCCTCTTGTGTAGAGTATCGATTCAGTCTCATTTGGAATGTGGAAGAATAATTTATGACTGCCAGGAAATCATACCAACAGATGCCCAATACAATACATCATCTAGGAGAATTCTGAATGTCTTCAGTATAGACAAGCCTACAAACAAGCAAGATTTCTGGCTCTCACAGACCTGTAACTTCTTCTGTAAGAGGCTCTTCTGTCCTCCACACATTACCGGTATTTATGGCAACTCATTTTCAGTAAAAAAAACACCTGTCCACAACCTCAAACACTCCAAACTATGGCCATCAGACAATGTGATTTTCTGGATTTTTTTTCTCATTTTGTCTCTCATAGTTGAGATTTACCTAGAAGGAAAATTACAGGCCTCTCATCTTTTTAAGTGGGACAACTTGCACTGACTAAATACTAAATACTAGTTTTGGGTTGTTTTTTTTTCCCCACAGCCTGGCTCTAGTTCTTTGTCTAGCTCTATACCTAAAGGCCGGGGTGCCGCTTCAGTACCAGAGAACCTAAGCCTCTTTCTTGACCCACCTATTAGAAATGAAGAAAACAGCAAAAAGATGTCCAAAGACTCTATTCTGTCATTGTACAGCAGCGTGACACCTCAGACAAATATGGTTGCTAACGGTAGGAATATTTAATAACCTGTAAGTATGAATCCTTAACATATAGCTACTCAGCTTTTTTATAACCACTGCCTATGAATGATTCTTTAATGGACATGAAATATTTCTTTAATTACTCTATTTAATAGGAAGAACTTGTGTAGCTTTTCACCATATTTGTATTAAAAAATTTACAATTAGACCAATAACAATCATAAAAGTCAATATGATTGAAAATGTCTGTTAGTAATCATTTATGGAAACCTTTTTAGACTAATATGTTAATTAATTTAGCAAAATACAGATGATAACGTAATTATGACAGTAGTAATAATGATGATGTAATAGTAATAAATGTTGTGTGTTGTTGGTAGCTGGCATGTACATGGGTGGAGCTCAAATAGGATATGCACCTGCACCTGCTTACGGGCACTTCCAGACTCTGTCTTCACAGCAAGGAGTGATGGGAACTATGATGGCCCCTCAAGTAAACATGCTGGGACAACAAGGTGTCATGGCACCAACGGGAATGACCACTTCATCTCCTTATACTACGGGAGTGCAGGGAGGAATGATGGGTGTGCAGGGGGGCATCATGGGAGTAGTCGGGGCTTTGTCACAGCATGCGTACACGATTCCGCAGTCTCAGCAGTTACCGTGGAATGTCACCCAGGTAAGAACTATTTATTTAGCTTTGTTTTTAAAGACAGGACCCTGCATAAACAGCAAAAAATTTATAAAATAACCTTAAATGGTTAGGTGTCACCGCCAAATTAGCACTGGGAATGTCGTTTTGCATAAACGCGGTACCAGAAATCTTGAAAAATTGAGTGTGTGTGTGTGTGTGCGCGTGTGTATATTTCAGATGACTCAGCAAGTTGCGGGTCTGAATGTTTACGGACAGAATCAAGTTACAGGGTACGGACAGCCTATGGGCGGAGCCTCTGCTCCCAGCACCAATCAGACCCTTGGCACTCATGTATGGAAGTAAACACGTGCAATGTGTAGGTTTGGGAGCATCGCAATAAACAGTAAAGTGAATCCAGAAAGGCTTTTACACACACCTTGTTTTACACAAGGCTTTTATTTTAGAGGATCAACCTCAAGAGGAAGAGTTTCTACCTCCTGTGTTTTTCATAGCTATTTTTCAAATCCAGGGACCAGAAATAATGCAATCTAGCATCTTTCTCTCCCTCTCTATCTCTATCTCCTCACTTCTCCCTCTCATAGCGTCTATATAAAAATACAACAGCTCTGCTGAGTTACACCAAGGTTTTTCACTTGCTCAGATGTCTAGTAGGTGTAATGTTTTGTTTGCATGTAGATTCTGAGAATTTGAGCCGATCTTGTCCGCTTTGCCTAGTTGTCCAAACTTAATAAACTTGCATGCACTGATTAATAAGCTATATGAATAATGACTAGTAGAGACTATATAAAGAGCTAAAGAGATAAGATACAGCAAATAATATTTAATAAGGTGTAAGGTCATTCTGGTGTAGGTCATTTTTTTTTTCCTATCTCCTATTACCCCTCTAAAGCTGCTGTGAATGTTAAAGCCTGTATTAGGACAGCTGGACTTTATATCTCTTTTCTATTTGTGTGATCTTGGTTACTGTGATGGAGCTGTAGTCAAGCTACTCTCCTTCTTACCACTCAGGAGGGAACTGTATGAGAAATTATAGCCAAAGAATGCATAATTATTTATTTCTCAAAAAAAAACTAACTACTTTTAACGCTTGTTAAAAACGAGTCCTGTGATGCAACTGTTTATCTAATGTATGTATACGTGTTAAGCTGAAGTACTCAATGCCACATTTGATTGTATAAACACTGTATATAGGGTGCAGGGTTTTGAATCATTTCAAGCATACCTCATGGCTATAGAGACCAAATGAATGTTTCTTACTCTTCGCTCACACCCTGTGTTTCAGACGGCAGGTATCACATGGGTGTATTTGATCCAGGTTTATTAATTCACTGGGCCTTCCTTACATTAATGATGCATGTAAAGCACAGATATTAACTATAAGGCTTAAAAATCACTGACACTAAAGAAATTCAAGGCTTTTTTGATTATATATGAGACACACTTTGCAATAACATAAACAGGTTTTTTAATTGTCAGATTCCTTAACAGCTTCAAAAAATAAAATCCTTTAGACATTATTGTAACAAAATAGTACTTCTGCTCTTTATAACATGTGGAACATACACATTCCATGCTAGATTTTTATTTAACCATCTTGATTATGAGAGTTTTTCATCAGGAAGATTTTCAAAGAATAAATGATGCTTTCTAGAATAATTTATCGAATTAGTACTTTAGATTGTCTGACTGTACTGTCAGTTTTAAACAAATCAACACTAGAAGCAAAGTCAAAGCAGCTACGTTGTATATAGCGACAATGCTTTCTTGACCTTTCGTCTGCTGTTTTCACTAATACTATATTTATTTCTAATTAATATGACCTTAAATTTTACTAAAAAATCTTAGAAAAGTTGCAAAGAGAAAATTGCTTGCTTATTGCTTATTGGCTTTGCATGCGCATCAGCCACAAAAAGCTTGGGCTGTTTAAGACAAAATTAAGCTTTATAATAATCACGAAGTTGACAAATATAAACAGGCTAGAAAACAGACTTTTGTGTGTAAAACAGACTATAAATCAACACCGGAATTAACAGTGAGTATGGTGAAGTATGCCGTGTCATTTGTTTGTTTGTGTATTACATATTTGTAAACAGTGCAGTCTGACGGCGGCGTTGGACTGTGTCTGTCTGAGGTTATAAACTTTTTCCGCTTTAGTGTTCTGGTGCTAATGTATGTCATTATAAGGACCAAGGCGTTCCGGATGCGATTGACTTCTCTGTAAATTCCTTATTCCAGAGCAAAGGATTTAGCGTTATGAATGCATACGTTTGAGAACTACGTGTAAATGCTTTCCTTTCTTTTGATATGTTTTAGGGTTTTTAAAATGTGTATATAATGATGGCTGAGTTAAGTAACGATGTAATAAAGAAATGTATTTTATCCTCACTGCATCTGTACCATTTGTATGTGATTCATACACATTGACAGTACACAGTGAAATAAAACAGCGTTTCTCCAGGACCCTGTGCTGCTGTAGCTAAAATAATTCGTAAAGCTACACACTTTCACTTCTGTGGTCTACAATTAAAACGCAACACTGATAATAATTTGAGTTTTCACTCTGTTTTGATCTAACCATTTATTACACAGTATGTAAACATATCCAGTTGGTGTAAACAGAGTTAAGAATATATAGTGTTCAGACCGAACACTTTGTACAATTATTTCTTAGTCTTCTTAGGCCTTTTATTTATTCATCTTCTTTACTTGTTTATTTCCTAACACGGGGTCAAGGAGGTGTGCTGGAGCCTATCACAGCGCACAGAGGGCGATAGGCAGGTCCACAGATAGCTCGAAAACCACACACATCCACTCCTATGTGCAATTTAGAGTTGCCGAACAACCTGAGGTACATGTTTTGGGACTGCGAGAGAAAACTGGATTACCTGGGGGAAACCCACACAAACACTGGAAGAACTCTGCACAGAAAGTCCCCATATTCGAACTCAGGATCTTCTTATTGTGAGGCGACCATGATAACCACTGGGCTAACTATTACACCTTTTACAGAATATATAAATACATTTATGACATGACTCAATGGTCGCTATCGGGATGTGACGACACTTCCAACCAACAGAATTAGTATAGTTTTTAAGACCGTTTCCTATTTTATTATTCATAGTATACATTAGCAGATGAATAATAGTGTTTTATTGTTTGACTTGTTCATCTGTGTGTTTACACTTTAAACATGAGTGGGTGTAAAATAATTGTTGTAGATTATCGAACAATACTTTTATATTAATAATTCATTCAGTCATCTCCTATATCCGAACTCTGGGTCACGGGAGTCTGCTGGAGCCTATCCCAGTGCACAAAGGACGAAAGGCAGGGGGTACACCCTGGACAGGTCGCCAGTCCATCGCAGGGCTACATACAGACAACCACATGCACTCACACTGACTCCTAGCTCCTAATGCACGTTTTTAGAATATGGAAGGAAATCCGCGTACCTGGAGGAAACCCACGCCATCGCGGGGAGAAGATGTAAACTCTGCCCGGGATTCGAACCCAGGACTGTTTTGTTGTGAGGTGACCGTGCTTACCACTATGCCACCGCGCTGTTCTGCAAAAGTATAGTTATGCTAAATAAGTAAAGATGGAGTAATGCTCCATTTTTGTTGTGCAGATGCTGAGATAAATTGTCTTTGTTGCACAGGTTTATATCTGACAACCATAATTTTTATTTTAATTTCCTGGTTATGTTTTTAGTTGTAATTTTGTAGTTATTCTAGACACCATTTCAGTTCTAAGGGCCTGCCACATACCTTAAATACTCAGGTGTTGTTCATTTTTTCTTACCTAGTCAATGTTCATGTATCTAGTGGAACAAAGACCAAACAATATCATCAAGAATCCAGGGGAAGTGGTTCAATACAGTGGTGCCATATATGGTTCAGAGACAGCGGAAAAGATGAGGCAGAGTTGGAGTTGGAAGAGATAAAGATAGTAAGGTTTGCTTTGGGTATTTTGAGAGAACAGAATCAAAAACAAGTGCATCAAAGGGATGATTCATGTTAGTCATTGTTTTCTGGTCAAAGTCGGATTAAGATGGTTTGGACAAGTACATGCTGTAAATGGACCTGCAGGCAGGAGGCCAAAAAGAAGATATATGGATCTGCTTAATAAGAACATAAAATTAGTGGCTGGTAATGTAGAGGATAGGAGTGAGGCAGATGATTTGCTGTGGTGACTTGTAAAGGAAACAGACTAAAGGTTAAGATGATTATCATCTCACTCCTCCAGCACTGCTGAATATTTCTCATTGGTGGATTGTTTAATCCCCGTTCCAGTGCCATTACATTCCATTAATTAGATTCTGCTCTATGGTGTTTTTCTGCTATGTGTCCACACATGCACATAAGTTAGATATGTTAAGAGATGAGACACAGTAGCAGATGGGATATACTGAGTAATTACTTTCCTACAAAGTATGATCCTCAATGTACTGAAAAGTATCTGAATAATCCAGCAGACAATGCATTAACTGTAAACATCTTGACCATCTTGAGCAAACTCCCGTGACACCCCGTGAAGAGTTAGGGAATAAGCGGGAATTGAAGATGAATGAGTGAATTTCATGTACCAGTGAAATTCGAATTTCAAGTATTCAAATTTCATGTACTCGTGGCGGCCCCTAGTGGCCATAAGGACCTTAACGCAGCCACAGAGCTTGGTGCGGCTCTGTTTACAAATAATTTTAAAAAATACTTGTTTTTTTACATACTAGGAAAAAGTTTGTGTGTCGTAAAAAAACGGCCAGAGTTCCTTCTTACGCTGTGCATAATAAACTTGTAAACAGTCATGGGGTAGTTTCGCCACACGACCAGCAGATGGAGACAAAGCTGCTAATTTCTTTGTTTACCTACCTAATGGGCATTGTTTGTCTGCGTGTTTATAAACCCCTGGGTTTTATTCGATTTGTTTATTGATTATGCTTAATGCTCTAGTTTATGGTGCTAGTTTCTGTTCCGTGGTTTCCGGAAGTATTATCCATTCATTCGTTTATCTTCTATACCCGCTTATATATATATATATATATATATATATATATACAAGAATTTACTCTAAATTATTTCTTAAAATAAAAATTACCTTGTCTGTTCTCCACCAGATGGCAGTCTAGATCCATTAACTGGAACGTCTTAGCTTTATTGCTTAAAAATATTTCTTATTTAAACACCTTTTTCAATTTCATATTTAAAATGGAAATTATAAGGGTAAAAATCCAATCTTTGCGTTTCATTAATGATTGTTGATTTAATGAATCCTACGCAGAGTTTAGGCGTGTAATTATCTGTTCAGATTGTTAGAAACGACCCCTCCCTCCCCCTCCCCCGTTGTGAGCATGTACGGGAGCTGGAATGATCGTTTATGAAAATTTTAACTTAAACAGTTTGATATCATAATGCTTTACACTCTCATTCTCCCCTGTTGTTATTTTATTTATTTGGAAGCAGAATATTTGGCTCGGTTTCAATTTGCGTTAATCGGCTTTGAAGGGCAACCTTGCTGCTTATTCTCACTGCGTAATTTAACAGACGCACACGCTGAAGTGAGCACAATAAAAAGGTAAAACTGGCTTTTTAATATCTCGTTTCTGGAAGCTAAAAGCTGTGTGTAATCCTGCATGCTGTGTCCCTCGCACCCGGGTCCAAATCCTGCCCAATTAATCCTCTTAACAAAACATGTTACTAGCTACAGCAAGATTATTATTATTAATGTTTGTATTTATTTATATATATATAAGGTACATATTTTTTATATTTATTTCTTTTATGTCTGGCAAATAAATTTTCTTAAATTTGTAAAAAAAAAAATAATAATAATTTATTACTACTAGAATAGAAAGTTTTACCCTAAGCCTTTAGGGGGCGCCAAGCTGAATTTTATCTGGGGGCCCTTGTGGTCCTGCCAATATAATAGTTGTTGTTCCATAATTAATCACACACACTAAATGAAACACACCAGTTATTAATTTTACCAAAGTTTTATCCTTTTCATTTCATTCATTCATTCATCTTTTATACCCGCTTATTTTTCTAATTTGGGGTCACAGGGGTTTGCTCTAGCCTATCCCAGTGCGCATAGTTCATCGCAGGGCCAATACATACATACACACACACACACACACACACACACTCACATTCAATCCTGTGGACAATTTAGAATCGCCAATCTACCTAATGCACATGTCTTTGGACTGAAGGAGAAAACCCACGCAAACCCAGAGAGACCATGCACAGAAATATATATTTCTGAGAAACTCAGCACAGAAAGACCTGGGAATTGAACCCAGGACCTTCTTGCTGTAAGGCGTGCTAACCTTTATGCCACCGAGCCGATCCTTTTGATTTATGATTTTTAACTGTAACCATAGTAAACTTGCAGTGCCATTTGATGTCGTTTTGTGGGTCCCTGTGTGACCCAATCATTGGATTGGATTAGATTAGATGGTATTGGATTGGATTGAATTGAATTGGATTGGATTAGATTAGATAGGATCCGATTAAATTGGATTGGATTACAATAAATTGTATTAGATTGGATATACAACTTTTTGTATTTCCACTTATATAAATAGTGGAAATACAAAAAGTTATATATGAATGTATAGTATATAAGTGAGCAACAGATCTGTATTTTGTAGAGAAAAGAATATGTGAATGAATGAATGAATAAATGAATGAATGAATGAAGAAAGACACAATGACTAATACAAAATTAATTAAATTTAAATTAAAAAAATAATTCGGGAATAAGCGGGTAATATATCACATGTTCTACCCGTGCTTGAGTGGGTTCCCTCCAGGTACTCCAGTTTTCTCCCACAGTCCAAAAACACGTGCATTAGGTTGACTGGTGATTCTAAATTGCTCATAGACGTAAATGTGCCCTATGTGTGCTGGGATGGCTCCAGGTGACCCCGAGTTCAGGCCTAGAACCGGGTATAAAAGATGAATGAATGAATAGTTTGCTATCACCAATGAGGAAAAGTAAAGAAGAAAAACAAGCACAAAAATAGTAGATTTAGTTATTTTTATACAACGTTCTAATTGTTCAGCAGCTGTTGTAAAATCAATCGCTTAATAATGGAAAAGCTTCACAGTAGACAGCATCGGTTTGAGCAGGCAGACTCGATACATTCAGATATCCCATGTGTCTGTATGCCTGCCATCTTGGCCCTGGCATGTCGACGGGACACTCTATTGTTTCCCTCCTCTTTTCAAGGCGGGCTAAAACGATCAAGCAAAAAAAAAAAAAAATCATCAGACGCTCTTTGTTTCAAACAGCTTCTTCGATGTTAGTAAATAAATGCATGGTAATGAAGCGTTATCATGGACAGTGCAGATGCCAGTGTGATGCCAGTCAGTCTCAATAAGCTTTGCCCTTATGGTCAGGTGCCAGTTTGATTGCGCTCCAGCAGATACTAATGCTCATGGCTCCAGTCCTTTCTTTCATCCCACCTTCTCTCCTGATACCCAGCACACAGCCTGGGCTATGGAAGGAGATCAGCAGCACTCCTACCACGTCTTTACATTAGACGTGAACAGGTATGGAGAAGGTGCCATGGTTTCTTTCTTTTTTTCCCTGACATTCTGTTTTTTGTGCAGTGAATGTCTGAGATTATGGCTTTCATTTCACATTGTGCCAAGCAGTCAAGCTACAGATCCATGATGAAGCGTTTCAGAAGTGAGAGTTCAGACAGATGTCTAAGCCAGACACATGTTAAATAAAAAGTGTGAATAATTTATTGTAACTTTTAGATAGTAAAGGGAAGCAGGGTGGCGTAGTGGTTAGTACGTTCGCCTCCCATCAAGAAGGTCGTAGGATCGATTCCCAGGTCTTTCTGTGCGGAGTTGCATGTTTGCTTGCACAGGTTTTCTCCAGGTACTCAGGTTTCCTCCCACAGTCCAAAAACATGTACATTAGGTTGATTGGTGATTCTAAATTGCCTTAAAAATTGTGCGTGTAATGTGCGTGTAATTGTTTGTTTGTGGGCCTGCGATAGACTGGCGACCTGTCCAGGGTGTTTCCCCTGCTTCTTGCCCTATGTGTGCTATAGGCTCCTGTGACATTACAATACATTAATTACTAAATTATTAATGATAAACTTACAGCGAGGTTACATTTACTGATTCCTTTATTGTATTCTTTAGCAATTAACTTTAAAATCCTGATTTTTTTTACTATACAGACCATAGACAAACATAAACACAAAGAATAATTGTTGTTTTTGCTTTTGGGAACCGACCAAATGCCACCACAAAGTTTAAACTGTCACAATGCTGTCTTTGTGAAGATATTTGGTCACCGGTGAGAAATTAAAAGCATGCATTCTCACTCACATACACACCTTTAGCTTATTTGAGTATCTTTTATGCATCTGCTTGTGTCTGGCTCTCACATGCTGTACCTGCAGCGGTGCAGAGCCGCTCTGTGCCCGCTGTCACGTCCCTGCTAATTCTGTGATAAATTGGAGCAATTGTGAATTTAACAGCCATTGGAATGAGCTCTGTGTATGAGTTAGACAAGAGGGAGCCACCGTAAGCTCATAAACAACACTTGCTGTGACAGATCAGCCAATTCGCCCAAACGCAGCCGTACCATTAGCAGCTCTTGTAAAACCACAGATGACCTTTAAATATGTGGCATGCTGGAGATAAGGCTACTATCCTGGGGGGGGGGGGGATAATTATGTATTCAGCAGCCCTTTTTAAACCTGCTGTCTACTTTACACAAAGTTGTGCTGTTTCAAAGACAGACAATGTGTTTGACAATCTATGAATCGTATACTGTAGCCTGTATATGACCAAGCTGTGAAGGTTCTCACTTCCCCTTTCATCATGTTCACTATAACCTGCATCATTAACCAGGAGTCTATTCACATGCACACTTCGGCTCGATTTACGGCCGACCTTCTCACACTTTTTATAGGCTGCAATTTAAAAACGTAGGAATTACATTTTAAAGATCGACACGCAGAATACCAATACGCCTCTGGATCCTGAAAGTAAAAAAAAAAAAAAAGAGAGAGAGAGACACGACTCTACACGCTCGCAATCGCAAAAAACTCTTCACCACACTTCTGCCCTCATACAGCCTTTTAGCTGATCCCATAAAGTCAAACCTGAAGAGACACAGAAGCAGCACCTCTGTCTCTCCACATCAGCAAACTGGCAAATCACGCTGACAGAGCTGTGAATGAGCACAGCGAGCCAATTACACACAGCTGGCCTGCATATTCGCCTGAGACAGGAGAAAGAAGAGAAAGACTTATGGCGTCGTCGTTTAGAACTTATCTGCTTTCCTTTCGGCTCCAGATTTAGTCGAAATGCACATGTTCGCTTCGTTTAGCATAACAATATTAGGCCTGTGGACTGTTTGGCTGAAGGATCGGTACAGTTATAGCAGCCTGTATTTGTAGGCAACATAGTATAGGTTATGATTATTATACCTTATAGGAGAAGATGTAGCAAATTGATAAATATTGGAGTATTTATTACAGGGGATGTGATTGAATACCAGGAAGACCTGGGCTCAAGCCCTACCATTACCAACTTTTTTTGCTCCGGGGCGCTGCATCATAACTGCCCCTATGCTCTTACCCCAACCTTCCAAGATGGGATATGTGTAAAAAAAGTTGTATAATCATGTATGTGACAAATAAAATTGAAATTTATTCATTCATTCATCTTCTGTACCTAACTCGGTGTCACAGGGTCCTGTAGGGCGAAAGACAGGGTTACACCCTAGACAGGTCACCAGCCATTGCAGGGGTTGAACAAGGGGTCTGCTGGAGCTTATCCCAGCTCTCTAAAGGATCAAAAGGCATGAGGGGTAGACCCTGGACAGGTCGCCAGGTCACCCTGGACAGGTCTATCATGTCTATCAGGGCCACACACACTCACACCTAGAGGCAATTTAGAATCACAAATCAATCTAATGTACATGTTTTTGGACTGTGGGAGGAAACCAAAGTACCTGGAGTAAACCCGCGTAAGCGCAGAGATAACATGCAAACTCTGCACAGAAAAACCCCTTCCTGGGAATCAAAACTGGGACCTACTTGCTGTTGGGCGACCTTGCTAAACACTACGCCATTGCGCCACACTGAAATGTATTCATTATTTCATTATGTCATCAGTGTGTTTAGATTGAACGCACCTCAATCCACTTTTTTTTTAAACTTTACCTTTTTTGTCCCCAAACAAACTAAAAACTTTAACTGAGCAAATTCCATCTTGCTATTTTTTATTCATTAATACTTTTTTTATGAAAACCGATCAGACTGAAAACCCTGATGCGTTAATTTGTTGTGGTGCCTGTAAAGGTTGTGACAGTTTAGAATTATTTACAGAAAAAGAGCTGATTCTAACTGTCAGCTGGAGGTCATGACAAGCATGTGTAAAAGCTTTAAAAAAAAGAATTTGTTGTTATTTGATTGGCAACACAGTAGTGTTCACAGCTGCTAGTTTTTTAATAGAGCTCATGGCCTTCATTTTGACATAACGCTTATATAATAGACAGTCATTTCAAGTGCTCATGCTATGTAGTGTCATTGAAGTAAATATACGACTTTTTATTAAGAAACCTCTGTTAGGAAATAAACAATAAATTATTTAATAAAATTTCTTGAATGTAGAAATAATTACAAAATAATTCATTCATTCATCTTCAGTACCCGCTTATTCCCGAACTCTGGGTCACTGGGGTCTGCTGAAGCCTATCCCAGCGAGAGGCAGGGGGTACACCCTGGACAGGTCACCAATTCATCGCAGGGCCACAACACACACACAACGACACGCACTCACACATTCACTCCTATGGGAAATTTAGAGTCACCAATCAACCTAATGCA
>JAOTQW010000009.1:6552682-6562717 GCA_026260075.1 Sisor rabdophorus
CGGGATTCGAACCCAGGACCTTCTTGTTGTGAGGCGACCATGCTAACCACTATGCTACCGCGGCCCCTAAGGAAAATATAAATGCAAGAAATGTATCAAACAGTGCTGTGAGATTTGTAAGTATTACTTGGATACATTACATTTAGGGCCAGCACGATATAGGACATTGCAATATTTTGTTTTCTTGTCATATATATTGAAGTGTGAAAACGTCACGAGATCTAATTCGAAATAATTTATTACATTAGAAAAGCACACATCAAAATCATGTAAATGAAACAGTGTTTCATCTCTTTTTCTCTCTCTCTCTCTCCCTCTCTGTCCCTCCCTTTCTTTTTCCTTCTGCTCTCTCTGTCCCCTATCTTTTTCTGTCTCCCTTTTCTCCTTCCCGTTCCCCCTGCTTTCTCTCGCTCTCTTACTCTTTTTCCCTCTGTCCCTCCACCCTCCCCTCTCTCTCTCTACCTTCCTTTCTCTTTCTCTTTCTCTCTCATATTAAACATGCACCCAAGGTACCAGTGACCAGTTTTCTGCCCCTTACCACGACTTTGAGGAGCTCTGAAGATGGATTGGGACTTACACTGCTCCAAATTTAGCTCCAAACAGTTTTTTACTGTTATAGCAAGTCTGTATTAAGTTGCTTTTAGACAATGTGCAGTGTTAAACGCACTATACAAATTAAAATAGAACTGTATTTAAATAAACTTTTACTCACATAGTGTATGTGTAAAAAGCTGGAGTGTAAAGTTTAGTAGAGTTACTCAAGATTTTTAAAAGACACTTAACAAATACCCAGAAATTACAAGTGCAGTTCTGACTGAATTGTTAGCAACTGTTGTATAGCTTTGATGGAGGAACTCTGAATGACAACATAATTCAAATTATAGATCGGCAGAAAAGAGAAATTCATTTAACAGGGCTTTTTATGTTGCCCCATCCAGCTGTGTCACATTTCCAGAGTCACTGTAACTTAAAGAACTTTTGATATACAACAAGGTACTTTATGAAAAATGAGCCTTTTTTTTCAAACACCAGACACTTTGTCATTGCTTCCCCTCGGGCAGATATAAATTTGTGTCTTGTGCGAGTGCAAGTGCCTGATGTGCTTGTGCCATCCACCAAATATCCCTGACACGTCTGCCAATTTTCCAATTACCTGCGGCACTGTACGTTATCGCCATGGCCGCTTGGTGCTTAAATGTCTTAGTTAGGCTAAGGCACCCCTTTTTTTCTATACCCCCTTGTAGTCTTTTTTTTGTGATTCATAGTGTGTCCCTGGGGAAGTGCCCCTGGACACTAGAGGAACTGATTTGCAGGTCCTATCAAGGGTCCCTCCTCCCATCTTTTTCTCCAGGGGACAGACGATGGCTCGTTTCGGTGTGTGAGTTACAGCTGAGACACGGCTGCTGCTGGCAGGATAGCATATAATGCGGCAAAGCTGCTCAGAAGTGTGGGGTGGGTTGAAGAAAAAAAGACAGCGAGGGAAAAAAAACGCTTTAATCTTCTATCTATTGCTGCACACTTTGATTATATGGTGATGCATGATAATAAAAAGCAGTGCAGAATCTGAGTATATGAACTGAAATGAAAGAGAAAGGAAGAGAGGGATAAAAAGAGAGAAAGAGGGGGGAATAGAGTGAGAGAAAGGGAAAGGAATAGCAAGAGAGGGGCTGAGGAGGGACTGGCTGACTGTTTATAGCTGTTATAATGTAGGTGATAACACTAACTACCTTGTCTTCCTTGATGTTCCAATACATTAACTGTAGCTATAAATGGACAATGTATTACGCGTCATTAGTTAATAAATGAAAATCTGGAACGGTTGGTGCTGCTGTAGTTTTAGGAGAATAAAACACTTTTACATCACAAAACACTGTCAATGATTCTTTGCTACTTGCTTTTTGGTTCCTTTTAAAAATACATGCCTTAGTGCATCCAAAGTTTTGTGCTCTATAAATATTTTAACAAAAACAGCATCCTAGTGAACTACACATCAGCTACGAGACACAGATCAGCTATGAGACATCAGCTACAAGACACAACAGCTACGAGACATCAGTTACGAGACACAACATGTGTCTCGGCTATGAGACACATCATCTACGAGACATCAGCTATAAGAGACATTAGATACGAGACACAACTATAGGTTCCATCAACTATGAGACACAATCTATGAAACACATCAGCTACGAGACACCTCAGCTATGACACACATCAGCTATAGGACATATCAGCTACGAGACACATAACCTATGAGACACATCTGCTACTAGACACATCAGCTATGAGACAAACCAGATACAAGACATATCAGCTATAGGACACATCATCTAAGAGTTAGTGAACAGATGCCAGAGTGATTAATTAGTTGATTTAACAAATTATTCCTACTTAAATATTGTTAAACACAAGAGAGCACTCGAACTCGTAACTGTCCTCTTAAATCAATGTTTGGATAATTGTTAAAGCTGGGTCATGCATATAAAATCTAAATGAGTAAATATATGCATTCATTCATTCATTCACTCATCTATACCCTTTTTTTTAAACTTAAGGTCACAGGGGTCTGTTGGAGTCTATCCCAGCACACATAGGACAAAAAGGCAGGGGTACACCCTGAAAAAAGGTCACCAGATCATCACAGGGCCACACATATACAAACAACCACTCACACTCACTTCTATGGGAATCACCAGTCAGCCTAATGTACATGTTTTTGGACTCTGGGAGGAAACCCAGCTTAAAGCCACACAAGTGCAAGGAGATCATACAAAATCTGCATAGAACGGCCCCCTGCTCGGGACTTGAACCCATGACCTTATTGCTGTGGGGCGACTGTGCTTACCACCATGTCGCCCTTAATAAATAAACTGAAAATAAAAATAAATTTAAAAAAAAACAAGGTAATGAACATAAACTATTTGCAATGATAATATTATTAATAATAATTATAATCAGAAATACAGACAGCTGTATTTTGTCTATTATACAATTAATGAATACATGGAAACAGACATTTTTTGATTAATTTTGTGGTGCAATGAATAAATAAAATCCAAACATTTTATCATGCTCCTCTGCACTTCTTTTAAATTTCTGAAACATAAAGCCTAAATCTTTTTACCGAAGTGCCTTTTTCCAGCCGCTGTAAATTGAAATGTTGTTGTCAAACGGGAAGTGCGATGTTCTACCTCACACTTGGGATGTTAAGTGATTTTTATGCTAAACAGTGGTTTCTGTCTGAAAGCTGGGGATATTTTGTCAAAAATGCAGGTGTCATTTGATACGCCTTCTGTTTTATATCTCTTTTCATTTAAACTGAGGACGTCTCTTTTTTTTTTTTTTGGCGAGACAGGATGACATTTCCTCCGTGAGGCAGAGCCGTCTCGGAGCACCCTGACAGGCAGCGGCATTGTGGGAAATCTCCATCGCTCTCCTTGGGGAAAAGCTGAGGAAAGTGTGTCCTGCCACTCACACTCCTGCCCTCTCGCTAGTGCAAACACAAACCAACCAGGAGGAAATGCCATGTGCTTTCTTCTAATCATATATTCTAACAGATGTGCGTCACATTGTAGCATAGATAAATTCATTGTTCATTTTTATACGACGGTGCTGTTATACACGCTTTATTACTACTGTTAGTCCAAATTAATGTTATCCAAATTAAACAAAACAAACATTAGAATGAGAATAAAATTAAAACTGAAAGAGAGATACAATGAAAATGGGAGAGAGAGGGACAGAGAGCAAGAGAGTAAGGGAGAGGAAGAGAGAAAGAGAGAGAGATAGAGAGAGAGTAATAAAAATATTAGATTAGACAAATAGCTAAAGAAAAAAAGATAGGGGCAGAAAGCAAGAAATAGAGAAGGGAATATAAAGAGGGAAAGTGATAGAGATGGATAGAAAGATGGACAAAGAGAAAAAGGGAGAGATATATGAGATATCAAAAGGGAGAGAGATAGAGAAGAAGAGAGGGAAAGAGAAAAAGATAGGGGGGGGGGGAGTGGAAAAAAAGTTCATTATAAAATCCAATATTAATGTGAAAGTTTTGTACAGCATACAGACTCAACCCTAGGTGGCATCAAAGCTTTGTGTAGTGCGTTTATTTGCTGGTGACAGAAACCCCTGCAGGGTGTACTTTGCTCCACACACAAACACACACACACACATATACACACACACACACAGTCAACTTCATAAAGTGGGATTAAACTAAAGCCGGTTGAAAAAAGAATTTAAATTTACGACGCTGCTTTGCCTTTAATGAGCTTTGGCGTCCTTTATCAAGCCGACGCAGTCCTCAAAGAATTCAGCTGGCTAATTAGTATGACGTATTTCCTTATCGTGTTTTCTGCTTTTATTGTCTTTCTTTGCGTGTGTGTATGCGTTAGAGCATTCGGTATGGCAAGATGTGGCTTTTATGTTGCACGCAGAAAAAGAGGCTTTATGGCCTCCTCCTGGCTGATAGGTGCCGCTGTGCGTTTGCGGAAGACGGACTGATTATGATGAAAACACACATGCAGAGTGTGAAACAGTGGAATAACATAAATGGGAAATAGGAAAGGCCACACATGGCAACCTGATGAAAAAACAAGTTGAGCTTATCATTTCTTAAAGAGAAAATTAAAAAGGACCCAGTGACATGACCAATGAAAAACCTCCAATACCAAAGATTAGGATGAAAAAAAAATTATTTGAGAATTGGAGGTCCCTGTATCTAAGTTTATTCATTCATTCATCTTCTAACCCACTTATTATTTAATACAAAGAATAAAGAAGAGAGAATAAAATAAAATATAATACTTGCCCATTTATTTTTACAATGAAAAATAAAAATATATAAGAATAGTCATTCATTCATTCATTCATTCATTCATTCATTCATTCCTTTCCTCATTCGTTCATTCAACTTTTCCAGTGCATTCCCGACCTCTGGGTCACGGGGGTCTGCTTGAACCTTTGCCAGTGCACATAGAGCGAGAGACAGTAGGAAGGTAATGTTACAGCGGGGGTAAACCCTGGACAGTCCATTGCAGTGTATTTAGCTAATTAAAAAAAAATTTCCTTTATGCAAAAAATGCTAAAATAAATACATTTATTTATTTTGACGCAAGACAAAAAAACTTTTACCAAAAAAATCTGGGTTGCCAAGACCAGTACAAACTTATGTGATGATAATCATTCTAGTTAGTCTTTCCACTGCAATTTGGAGCTTGAATGTGAAATATGTCTTTATTCAGCTACTTTAGTATGAGTGAGATCAGAAACTAGCGTCAGGTAAGGTCTGTGGTCTGTGGTGCCATTAGAGTTCTAATGTTTAGTGGTGTTAAAGGGGTTCATGATCATTAGATACAGTGATTCGCATTTACCCCAAGAGACTAATGATGATGATGAAAATGATGAAGAAACAAGTTCACTCATGATTCTTCATAAATATTATAAATGTAGACATATGCAAAACGTTTGCTTGCTGTAGCCATAATATATTAATATTTAAGAGATTAATTATTGTTAAAGGTTTTTTTTTATAATACAAATATAATGATCTGTACATCAGCTGTGTTTGCTAAAATAAATGTCTGAAAATATAATATAATAAAACGCTAAAAAATCAGAATCCACGTAGACTGTGTGTGTGCAAACGTTTAGTGTCTTAAGAGCATACTGGTGTTTGAAATATTGTGCTTGTGTGTGTGTGTGTGTGTGTGTGTGTGAGATTTAAAGCTCCTGTCGAATATGACACATGCACATTTAGTCATATATACTCGGTTCATTAGGCGGCTAAGGCTGTGTGTTACACGCTACATTGAACCACCTCTGGCCCTGTCCTCCCTTTTCCTTTTCCTTCATATTCTCTCTCTCTCTCATCCTTAACACACACAACACACACACATATTTATTTTTGCAGGCCCAGTTAAAGCCAGTCTCTAGAAAGCACAATTAAACTTCATGACTGTGCATATTTGTGCTCCCAATTTCCATTTATTACAAAGGGCGTTCATTAATCTGCCAAACCCCCCCCCCCCCCCCCCGGAATGAGTTTTCCGTTGTAGTGAGGCGTGACGGATACCGAGGTGAATTTAAGCGAAAATGTCTAATTAAATCAGCTGTAAAATGCACAAGCCTACATCTGATAAGCTATGATGCCTGGGGAAGGGTGGTGAATATAATGGTGAGCCAAATTTATTTCATTGTTTCCAAGATAAAGACTAATATTAAATCAAAAATTAGCACAATAACTCTGTCTCTGCAGCTAAATTAGATTTCCTTGAGTAAGCTTATTCTCACTTAAGTAACTTCAAACATTAATTCTTTTACTGCTACTGAGTCTTTATAATAGATGGGATAGTGGTAGCACATTGTTTACAGTGTTGGATAGGGTTAGATTCCCAGCACCACTGCTGGGCCCCTCAGCAAGGCCCTTAACCTTGAATTGCTCAGTTGTATAAAAGAAATAAATGTAGGTCGTTTTGGGTTGATGTGGTGCTTTCATGGGCTGTAAGTGCTGAAAACGTTGATTATTTAAAATATACAAACAAAAACAAAAATATCACAACTTTTATAGTCTATGGAAAGTCCATGTCTAATTGTTAGTTTTTACATTTACAGAATTTTAGCAGATCTAGCTCAGGCGTCCAGGAGTGGTAACTTGGTAATGCTAGGAAATTCATTCATTCATTCATTTTCTATACCCATTTATTCCATAACTCGAAGTGACAAGTATATGCTGGAGCTTATTCCAGGGCACATAGGTCGAAAGGCATGGGTACACCCTGGACAGGTTGCCAGCATGCACTCACACTCACTCCAATGGGCAATTCAGTGTCACCGATCAACCTTATATACATCTGAACAGTATTGTGTAATGCATTAAAAAAATTAATAGCAGGTTCAATTAATTTGAATGTTATATACAAATAAATAGTTATTTACATATTTATTTTTCCTTATGTGTTTATTGATTAACATAATTATCTTCTGAATATATTTTACTGTTACAGAATTCCTCTTTTATTCTTATTTAAGTGTTTAATGTTCATACTAACACATCACCATGACCATCATCACTATCTGCTTGCGAGCCATGAAAAACATAGCAGGTTGGTTAGAGGAAGGTGTAAATGCTGTAAAGAAATAGGAATAGAAAAGGCTGCATTAGTGAATACAGAAATGTAAAAAAAAGTCCTCCTTGAGCAAAGTAAAAAAATACACTAGTCTCTGGAAGAACCTGAACAAACTGGAGAAAGAAAGAAGAAGCACATTTTATCCATGTTGAACACACAGAAGCCCCACGACCCTCGTTGACAAGCTATATAGCAGCTGAAAGATGGCATCCAGTCTAGATGTGTTTGTGGAAATTTTATGGTAAAGAATAAAGCTATTATTAAAAATATATTATTTTATAAAAGAATACAAAAGTAAAAATTAGTTTGTTTTACGAAGTTGAGTAGTAAAGCATTATACTTAATCATTTAAAAATGTCATTTAATTGAATCATTTTGCTTTTACTTCCCAAAATTTGATGGCATTTCAGTTTTACTGTTAAATGTTAATATTAAAATGTTTTTCTCTGCACATGTCTAAAGTGTGTATGTGAAACCATATAATATTTTTAATTGTTCTTTCTCAGTTTGCAAAATAAAGACTAGAGAAGAGGGAGAAGAATAAGAGGGAGAAGAATGAAGCATATCAGTATAGACAGAACAACTATGACCTCATCTTCATTTGATTGTTTACACCAAGGAGTAAAACAAATTGGTACAAAATGCTATGTCTTCTATGTGATCAAAACAAGTCTAAATATTGGCGTACAACCCGAGAAAGCATGTAAGTTACTTAAGTATAATTCTGCAACTATATATATTCTTTCAACCTTGAAATTTCATTTTCGACATTTCTACGCATATTCTATGCAATGGATAGTTAGTATTGGGCAGAATGGTGGTTTCGTAGCTAGCACTTTTGCAGGAAGAAGGTCCCAGGTATCCACAGCAGGGTTCTTTCTGTATGGAGTTTGGATGTTCTCACTGTGTTCATGCGGGTTAAACACAGTGAGAAATGGTTTTGGTTTTCTCTCACAGTCCAACAACATTTATG
Organism: Sisor rabdophorus; assembly: GCA_026260075.1. NCBI lineage: Eukaryota > Metazoa > Chordata > Actinopteri > Siluriformes > Sisoridae > Sisor > Sisor rabdophorus. Next base: position 6,560,780 of record JAOTQW010000009.1, read on the forward strand.
TTAGGTTGATTTTTAAATTAACCCTTAAAGCGTCTGTGTGTGTGTGTTTGTCCCTGTGAAAGACTGGTGGCCTGTCCAGGGTATATCCCTGCCTTTTTCCCAATAACAGCTGGGATAGCCACTTTTATGAATTACAGAGTGTTAGTATTCATTTTGTTTGTTTTTTTAAATATTAATACTTTTACTTTAGTAATTATTTATAATATTAATTAACTGTACTTTTAAAAATAACTGTACTTTCTAATTAATAATAAGTAATATTTCGGGCTACTCTACCTGTTAGTATCTATAACGTGTAACAGCTGCCAAATTAAATATGCTTAAACAGATATATTTTAACAAAATACCATGTTCATGTTGCATGCTAATGTAGCATCCAAAGCAGTTGCAGCTTGGTTTAGCTGGAAATTTACCCATTGTCTTCTGATTAGCAGGCCAAAACCTTAACAGCTGAGCTACTGCCTCTGACTCTTTACTTCAGGAGCACCACATTGACCTGCGCTCTGACGCTAACCACCCAGTCTGGGATTTCGGAGGAACAGAATTTTATTGTGCAGTAATGCATTTGTGACAAATAAAAGCTTCTACCCACAGGTCTGTGCTTTTATCTGCTATGAGTTTCGCTTGTGTATGACTGATCTATGCCTCAATGCAACCACATGTAAGAGACCACCAGTGCAGGCTTATTAAAATCTGTTCAGAGCTGAGTAATGGGGCAGGACCATCACCTTCACTCTTGTTTACTCCACAAATTGGCCCCAGAGAGAGGAGGAAGGCGTATGGCTCGTCTAGTTAAAGTGATAGAGGTGACGCGGCTGCATTGATTTCCCCTCCATCTTCATAAACTCCTAGTGCTTAATGGAACAGTAAGGGCCGCTGTGTGAACTCAGGGCTAACACCCTGCGGACAGGTTCCCAAAGGTCTCCTGCTGTTTCTCTAAATCACGCTAACCTTTAGTCAACATTGTAGTCGGGGTTGCAACAAGCAAAAGACATCCAGCTACACTATGGGACTCTAGAGTCCTATTGTCCTTGACGCCAAGTGCTGTTTGAGCAAACTTTATTTCTTTCACCTTGGAAGAAGCCGGGGTGTACGGGTTAAGAGTCGAAAAAATCAGCTAAAGACCAAACAGGCTTGTCAATGTTAGATGTAAACGATATCAGCAAAAATTTGTGGACAACTGACCATCACAACCTCATTTTTGCTATAAGGCTAAGCACCAATTTTTCAAAGAAGGGGTTCAACTAAGATTTGGAGCTTGAACGTGAGGTATTTGTTTATACAGAAAGGGTATTTAGTGGTGTTAAAGTCAAAGTTTTCCACCACCCCAATCTTCACATATGTATAAATGGAACCCACAGGATTAGTTATTCTGGAACAGTGTTTGGTTCTTTTAGTTTCAGAAGTATAGAAATCCAGAAATATAGGTGTCCAGAAATGTTTGGCTTTATGTGTAACATTTAACCAAACTGAACATATGGATTAGGGCGGCGCAGTGGCTTAGTGGTTGGCATGGTCACCTCAAAGCAAGACCGTCCCGGGTTCGATTTCCTGACATTGGGTCTTTCACGGAGTTTGCATGTTCTCCCCGCAATCCAAATGTGTTGGTTTGATTGGTGATTCCAAATTGAGCTGAGTTAAAGACCTGGTTTGAAGCCACACACCCGTCAGCCAAGCCACTGTTGGGGCCTTAAGCAAGACCCTTATTCCTTCCTGCGTTAGACGCACAGGATTGCCATAAAGAAAGAATGTTCCAGGTTTATGCTAGGTTTTGTATGCTAGGGTTGATTTTTAAACTTTATCCGATAAACAGCATTGTGCATTATATATACATTATGATTTACATATTTTATCTAATCTACCAATACATTGGTAGGAAGATGTTACATTGGTAGGAAGATGTTAGCAATGGAGCTTCCAGGTAGAAGGCAAAGGGGA
>JAOTQW010000009.1:6582800-6595807 GCA_026260075.1 Sisor rabdophorus
CACAACAGCAAATCTACTAACACAACAGAACTACTACAGACACAACAGCAAATCTACAAAAGTCTACAAACACTACAGAAAAATCTACAAACACTACAGTATAGTGCAGTACATCTATAACAAATTTCACTACATTAAAACTACAGATTTTACAGTATTTTCTATTTGTTGTTACATCTTTGCTGTTGTAGTAGTTTTAAACATGTTTTGGGGTTAAGATGGATTTTCTTGTATTGTTGTTGCATTCTCTGACTTGCATTTCTGGATTGTTACTATGTTTTGCATGTAAGGCCACTATATTAAAGGGTATAAAGACGGAAGAATCCCACAGAGGGACATTTGTAGCTATTGCGACAATAAGGCAGAGCTGTCAAATAGTACAATCTACTTCACCACCAGTAATGTGTGAAACATCGTTAGGGCATGTCACTATGCCACCACCACCCTGCAATAATAAAGGCGTCTGACATGCTAAAAACAACACACACGCACACACACGCACGCACACACACGCATACACACTTACAGCTGACTTAACTTTCTAATTATCTTCCTAACTGTTTATTATCAACTACATTGTAACTATCACTTGTCATGTTGAAAGACAGTAAATGCACAGACGTGAGTAAATAGAAATTCAGCGGCAATTTTTTTGCGAACTCTCCACTCGCCTCTAACTAGTTCCACATAGCATTAGCAATAAGCAACGAGAGCAGCACAGGTTTCAGTTAAAAAGCATTCATTATGTGGCAATAAATTGAATAGACAACATTAAGGTTAAAATACAAGGGACTGCAGAAAGATGAGAGGTGAAGAAGAAGAAAGAGGGCTGCACAGAACTGTCCCAAATTGGCCAGGATTGCACGAAGGCCACTTGAGGCAGGGGTTGAAAGTTCCTCATTAGCATAACAGTCAGTTTAGGAATCCAACGCACAATTCCGCCACATGTCCAGCCTCAGAGATACTGTCCAGGAAGTTCACCAACTTTAAAGTTTCCCTCCAAAATGGCTACCTAATTGTCCTTTAGTCCTTTTACAGAATCCATTGCGGCACCCGTTAAATCCCTTTAATTCACGAGATTTAAATTCCATGTGTAATTTGAAATAAAAAGACGTTCGCTCCCGAAAGTTTCTTTGTATCCCAAAAGAGTTAACGTGTTAAATTCCATGGTTCTGAGCAGGAAGTGATGTCAAAGGTGACGGTCAGAGGAGGCCGTCGTCTGCGAAACTTCCTGCCCGGACCCGCACGCCGCTCTTCGAAACGACTTAATCTGCCTCTCTCTTTTTTCTTTTTCTCCCTCTCTCTGTCCCTCTCTCATCTGTCCCCAGAATTTTTAGGGAAGGCGCGTGGGGAGAGGTGGGAGGCGCCCGTCTCTCACGACCTGTTTAACGCAAAGATAGAGCAGTCAGTCAGGGCAGCACACCTTCACGCCACAACGTGAAAAGGCCTACAGGTGAAAATTAAGAGTACTTCATGCCACAAAAAAATTCACATTCCATGTACACTGCCACGATTCTACATCGCTGATCTTTATAGTTTTTAAATTCTCACTGGGAAATATAAGAAGAAATCATCTCATATACGACGGACAAAAAACCTTCAAAATGACACGGCTGCGAAAGTACAACATTTGACATCGACTCTCACCATGACGCGTGTTTTCTTTGCTTCTTCGTATTATCCTGTATTATATTTAAGCAGAAACGGTTTACTATTTACAGAAGAGCTAAAAAAAAACAGTATATAGTGAGTGTAAGTAGAAACAAGTGGTTCCATAGTAAAGCCTTTTTAGATAATATGCTCGACACCTGGATTGTTTGTGAAAAGAATTTAGCTACTTTTAGTTTCACTTAGTGGGCTAAGATTTGTTTTCATCTATGAAGATGTTTTTTAATTTTTGTTATTGTTTAGTCTGGTTGAATCAATCAGTCTTACAGTTTTCTGTTTTACAGAGATGAGGTTAAAGTTAGTAAATAAGAACACAGCAACATACTAATGTGTGAAACAAAGCAAAATAACAGGTTTACTTGACTAAGAGCACCAGCCTTTTATACTGGTCATTTGGTGTTTCTGCAAACAAAAATGTAAAAGCTGTGCACATATTAAAATGATTAACCGACAGTTATTTTTGTAATTTATTTATTCATACATTCATTCATTCATCTTCAAACGCACTTATTACCTAACACGGGGTCCCAGGGGTCTGCTAGAGCATAACCAGCGAACATAGGCAGGACAGGTAGCTAGTCCATCGCAGGGCCACACATAGACAAACCCAGAGAAACCCATACAAGCATGGGAAGAACATGCAAACTCCACCTAGAAAGACCCGTAAATCGAACCCACGACGAGGATCATTTCTAACACCACTGCTCCGCCCTATCTTATCCAATTAATTATTGAGTTTATCTATTGTAACTAATAAATAAACCAAGAAAAATTAAATACCTTTTTAACAATGCCGCAATTATTACCTAAGGAATAAGTTTGTACTTTAAAAATAGAAAATAATTATATAAGTATTATTTATACATTTCAGGCATTTATGTAATTTGCTGTTTGTTTATTTACTGTTTATACCTACTAATGCAAACCAGATTTAAACTTATTAAAAGCTTATCACCACTGGCACACAGGAAAATACAATGCAAATTTAAAGTGTCATATATTGTATATTGCATGAAGTAACTTTGGTTAAAGCTGTGGTTTGAAAACATTCGTTTTCAATGACTTTGTTCTGTACTGGTCAAACAGTGACTGGGCCGTTTGCAACCCATTCCATGAATAAAAAGAGCTGTGAAAAAAAAACACTACTCCAAACTCATCAGGAGCGGCGTTAAAAAAACAGTGTTCAGGGTTTTCCATTTTTGTCACTAGACCCTAAATAGCATAGATTTATAGCTTTCACATTTTTTAGAGTGACATATAAATATTTGAGGCTAATGGCGATATTTTTTGTGCCTTCCCTGCTAGATACAAACTGGGCCAAAGTACCGAAGCTAGATATTAAATCGAGAAACAATTTGGGATTATCACACTGTATGAGTGTGAGTGCACTGCCTAACAAGAACACCCAGAAAAGAGGAGAAGCTCAGTGAAATAAGCAACTGTGAAATTTTAATAAAAGAAGGCTGGTGTGGTTGCATTACTAAAAAGGAAAACCTGCTACATCATGAGAAGAATACCGAGTTTCTTTTAAATTATGCATACACACACACATACATGTCACCTACCGAACAAGGTTTTCGTTGTCTCCGGGCCCTTTGCAGGTGGTACACTCTGTCCGTGTGTCGTCAGCTTTTGGTTTTTTTGGAAGCACAGACTGCCTCTGCCGGCGTTCCCGTGGTGTCGGTTCCTATGGAAACGCAAGCTGTTAGAGCAGCGTATTTCTGAGGCTAGGAGTCTAAGAGATGTTCTCTTGTTCTTCTCTTTGGAATATTAGAGGCAGATAACATGGACAGATAGCATTAAGTTCACCTCTAGTTTTTCTTCCTCACAGATAGAAACTCTCTTCCTCTTCTGGCCGCGGGTTCTCTGTTTCAAAGAAAATAAAATCCTATTAGAGATCCGAACACTATTGAGTAAACAACAATAGCTCAATGCTCTTTTCATCACATCTGAGAGTTAATTTGCCAGTAAAAGGCTGTGGCTTGTGCATTGTGGCTAGTAAAATACAATGCTCTACAGTTCAATGTTATCACCACTTAAACCAAAGTTTTGTTCACCATTTTTTATATGATTTAAGAAGCAATACAACCAGATTTAATTGGAAGTGAACAAAGAAATAAATAAAAAACATGCATTCGATGCACTGTAATCAGTGTGTTTGGATTTCTCTTCCCAAATGCTTGATATAAATAAAAAAAGCTGACAATTCCATATACGATTCAACAGTTAATTCATTATGATTCACATGTCAAAATTTGTTTTTCCGCATATCCCAGCTTAGAAAGTGTAGGGTCAGCTATGATGTAGGGTCAGCTATGATGTAGGGTCAGCTATGATGTGGCACTCCTGAGAAAATCTTAAAAGACTTGCTAAATGACCTTATAGTGACAGACAGGCAGTGGGCCTTAAACTCTAGACTGGTCGTCCAACCAACAACTCCGTGCCTTAAACATCTAACCCACCACTGCTTTATAAAATGTGTTTAAATGCCTGAAAATTATTTTACATAATAATTTGAGTTTAAACATTTAAAAGCTCTTTTCCAGCTGTTATGTGAGAAAACATTCATGCTCCTATGTATTCAAAAACATATGCTTTAGCTTGTTGGTTAGGTTAGGGTATACAGATATTTGGTCTAAATAGAGGAATAGTTTTTGGGTTTGTTGACTCGATGGGTGTGGATAGTTGATTGGTTGGACACAGATAAGTTGACAGTCAGATAATTGGTTTGTCTGATGGATAAATAAATCAATGGGTTTGTTGGTTAAAAGGTTAAAAGAATGAATGGTTAACTAGTTTGATTTGTTGTTCGAATGGGTGGGGATAAATGGGTGCCCAGTAGGGCTGGGCGATTCAAGTTTAAATTAAAACCTTGTTTAATTAGACATTTAACTAGATTATTATTTATCCCTTACATTTTATTGTGTGTTATTTTGGTGTAACATCCTCCTGTTGCTTAGATGTTTAAGTTCTCTGCCATGTCGCTTCAGCGCGACTGATTGAACCAGTCAGTCACATAAGAAAATCAAGCCTGTTGAGAGGTTCTAAATTTCAGAACATAATTTTCTTACTCGCTCATCCCTACTATGATAGGACAGAGGGATGAAACTGAGGACATAGGGAAGGAGAGGTGGGACCCTAGCATGTGTGTGCCGGTGCCTTAACTGACTGCACCGCAGCACTGCCCAGATTATTCCTTTTTAGCTTTTTATTAATTCGGTTTCTGGTAGACAATGAATACAGGAAGCATACCCATCTACAAAACAGCTAATTAAAAACATCAGTGCAACGCAAATCAAATCAAACACTGGCATCTTAACAGGAAGCTGTGCGCCTTTTTTTTTTTAAAGGGAGAAGAAAAATCGACAACATATTTAAACAGATTGTGAAAACAATTCCATCTGTCGCCTTTGGCTTGCCATCACATGGCAGATGGAATGCTTATCATTATAAATGCTAACTGCCTCCATGCTGCCAGTTGGCTCTTGAAGCCTCTCCTGAACAAAGGCGCTCATTCATTTAGTTTATTCCGTACCGGCAGACTCGATTAAGGGAGCCTATTAAAAGCATAGCGTCTGATGAAGGAGATGCAAGCAGGTAGAGGGCTGACGCAAGCGAAATTTTGTTCCACTCTTGGAATTAAGATGATTTGGCTAAAATCGATCTGGTAATTAAATCCATCACTGCACTTTTAACGAGGCTCAAGTCGATTCTCACAGGAGTAGAAAATTTACCCAAGCGCATGGGAGAACAGGAACACTGGAGCGACATAGAGAACCGATCGCATACAATTGACTAGAAAAGTTTGCAAACCGTAAAAAGTTTTAGTGGCAAAAAAAGTTTCCTAGATTTATTAAATAAAATTAAATACTAACATTATTTTAAAGAGGATTGTGATGTAAAATAAATCAAATTAAAATAAGCCATTTTATGTAAATTTCTGGCATTTTGGCAGATGCCCTAGTAGTCTAATGTTATTATTTTCTTTAATAAGATGGACTGCGATGGACTGGCAACCTGTTCAGGGTGTACCGCTGCATTTTGCCTTATGTGCACTGGGATAGGCTTCAGCAGACCCCCATGACCCAGAATTAGCGAATAAGCGGGTAAAGAAGATGAATGAATGACGTGCATACAAAGTCATATAAAACAATTCAGTTGGATTTGCTTAGGGGCCTAGCAATGGAAACTTGGAATCGAGCACACAATCTACTATTTAACAGTCCAAGACCTTAACCAGTGAGCTACCATGTACCCCAGAATTAAAAATGGACAAAAGAATATTAAAAAAAAGTTTTTAAAAAACCCATTATTTTTTTACCAGCTATATCATTTCATTCATTCACTACTCTGGCTATTTTTTCTATTCGTTCGTACTAAAATCTTAAAAACCTGTACTGTATTTTGTCTACAGAGTATATGGACTGTGTTTCAGTTAGGCTTTTTTACCCTGACGGCAGGAACAGCTGGATAAAACATTCTGATCCATCAGCAGATGCCCTTGGATTCTAAATTAACATTTTGTAGGAAGGACTCAGAAATGATAGCTCTGATTCCACACCAGAGAAAAAGCTGTAATAAAATTTTTACCATGACATTTATGAAGTCACTCGGTCAAGCCCTTTAAAGAATGCGGGTTATGAGTGACTGGGACACACGGGGGCAGAACACGAGTGTAAAATTTTTTCTACATCGTCTAAAGTGGGGGATCAGCAGGAGGTCGATTAGCTGCTTCTGATAAATAGAGAAGTGGCTTTACGAGGGCTTTGCGCTGCTCTGGCGCCGTATTAAAAGGCATTAAGAATGCAAACGTGGGAATCCGTTCTGTGGCTGCTGCTGAAAATAAATGCTGCATTGAAAAGAGAGAGAGAGAGAGAGAGAGAGAGAGAGAGCGAATGTGTGTTGGGTTGGCAGGGGGTCTATTCCAGCTGTTTTCTGTCGAGACTCACAAAAAAATACATTAACCATAAACCAGTGGAGGAAGAATATATCAGCATGATCCCATACCCTAACAGAAACATTAGAAATATATAAATTTATATTTTTTATTATTGACACACTTCAAGTTAAGGTTATTGTATTATCCAAGACTGACACAGAAAGCACCCAATCACAGGCTGTTCTGTCCAGTGTATAATAATAAACGTTGGTAGCCACGTCTGAAATATAATTTATATTTCTCTTCTGTGTAATATGTAAAAACAGGTTTGTATGGTAAGCGGTACTGTATTGTCTGAAATCTTCCTTTACACGAAAAGTATCTGGATAATGGTACACGTGTGATGTACAGTTTAATATTCAATGAGCCTACGGGATAGACAACTTTTTTCATATTTAAAACATAGTGCAAAGTGATGACAGGATATTTCAAGTGCTTAAAGTAGCTCTATGTATTTAACTAAGTGAATAGATGGTGCTATCGAGCCATTTTGCCACTTCTTAACTTCTGATGCGTGTGCCAAGTTTTATAACTCGTTGAGCAAGCGCTGTATATTGTAATGCCATGTCTTCTTTTTCTGAATGTTATTCAATGCAATGCAACATGAAGTATGGGACATGACCCAGCCTGGTTACTTATAAGAGATTAAACAGTAGGTTCAAATCCACAGAAAACACTGCAGGAGATTTACAGAATTCCCTGTAAAATTCACTACCGCACAATAAGCACCAAGCTTTCACCGCGCTGTCAATCAATCCTTTAGAACAATCAAAGGGCTTAGTGTTTTATCTTTAGCGCTACACGATGTCAAAGATTTTGGCGTATGATTCCGATTTCAGAATTAGCTCTCTCAGACAGAAAGCAGTCTCGACCTTGAGAAGGCTCGAGAGAAAAGGCCATGGCGTTTCAATTATCTCTCATTAGCGAGGGCCGAGCGATCAATTAGAAATCAATTGACAAGGCCGCTTTGCCTGGAGAGATGCATGGATGGAGACTAGAAAGAGTGAATAGATTATAGTAGAGTAAGTGAATTAAGAGAAGCTTAGATTTCTGCAAGAAGCTATAGATGTTTAATTATTCAGTATATCCCTTCCAGCTCTTAATAGTCCAGTAATTTTTAATACATACAACAAATTCTACTTACAGAAAGACATTTATTCATTGATTCATCTTCTATATCTAGCACACATAGGGCGAGAGATAGGGGTACACCCTGAACAAGTCTGAATAAGAGAAGGGGTGGCCCAGTGGTTAAAGTGTTGGAATAATACCAGAAAGACAGGGGTTCGATTCCCAGCACCACCAAGCCACCACTGAGCAAGGCCCTTAACCCCCAATGTGCCAAATGCTTAAATGTAAATGCAAGTCGTCAGTCCATCCCAGGGCTACAGATAGATGAACCTTACACTCATTCCCTTGATTTTTAAATCACCAATTAACCCAATTCACATGTTTTTGGACTGTGAGAGGAAAGCTGGGTACCCGGACTAAACCCACACAAGTGCAGGTAAAACATGCAAACTCTGTACAGTAAGACCTTGCCCGGGAATCATACCTGGGGTTTTCTTGCTTTGAGGCAACCAACACTCCGGCCACTAAAAAACTTTGCACTGTTGCCTCACAGCAAAAAAGGCACGGGTTTAAAAAGATTCGATTTTACTGAGATTTATATTTTTTGCATTCACTAATAATAAGAGTAAACATTAACTAGATCCACACTGCCTAAAGAGCAGATTTACAGCCGGAAAGTAATCTAGTTATCCAATCCTGTAATTTAAGCAAAACTGCAAAAATAAACTTTTTTTAATATTTAATTCTCTTCTTTCATTCATCTTCTATATTCGCCTATTACCTGATTCAGGGTCACAAGGGTCTGCTGTAGCCTATTCCAGCTCCATGAAGAACTAAAATCAGGAGAAATACACCCTGGATAGGTCATCAGTCCATGACAGGGCTACACACAATCACTTCTATAGGCAATTTAGAATCATCAATCAACTTAATGTACATGTTTTAAACTCTGAAATTACTCTTGGGGGAAACCAGAGAACTCGGAGTAATCCCACAAAAGCACAGGGAGAACATGAACAGAGAAAAGGCCATGCCTGGGAATCGAACCTTCTTGCTGTGAGGCAACAGTGCTAATCATTAGGATGCCCACATACTATAGCATTACATAACATTAAAGAGTGCTTATAACAGAGGTACTGTGAACTTTCTTAGCTTATCTATTTTTACTGCTAACATTCCCCTTGTATTATTTTATGTTTTTGAATGAAAAAGTAATAAGAAGAGTTAACGCACATATGTGTCTGCATTCGTCTGCAAATGATTAGTTTTTAATATTTGGCATTGTCAGTAGAAGTTGACGAATTGTTCCTTTAAAAATTTTAGTGTTCTTCAACAAAGAAAAAAGACGAAAAATTTTCTGCCTTATCTTCAATAGTTTTGCCCTTTATGTTTACAGTTTGGTAACAAATAGTTACCACCTCAATAAGGTCAAAAAATAAGGAAATGTAGAGGCTTGCAAGAAAGTACCAGAAACATTTGTTTCTATAAACCCATAAATGTATGACAGTTCTTTTCTAAATAATAAGAAAGGAAAACTTAACACAAGAAAACTTCAATAGAAATAAATAAGGTAAAGTTAAAATATCAAAAGATCCTTTTTTTGGGGGGGGGGGGGGGTCTACAGCAAAATACCCCCAAAAGCCACAGTAGCTATCAATCTAAAAATGATAAGACTTATGAAGCTATTAGCAGTTGTTACTTTTAATATTACAAGTGAATACCCTAATACCTACCGTGCCTCTCAGCTGCAGTTTTTTAGGCTCGGGTGACATGTCCTGAGGGATGAATTTGATTGGGCCCTTGATCTGTCTCCTGGACCTTTTGGTACCGTCGGGAAGTGTCTCCATGGCGATGTCTGCCTCGTCACTACTGGCCTGGTCACACTCAGAGCACTGCCTGAAATGATGGAGAATAATTGATAACTCACTTTTCTGATATTGGTTTCTTTGTGATTTAAATAAACAGAACAAGCCATTTTCTTGCCACACGCCCAAATACTTCAATCGCCCTTCTGAGGAATGCCAAAGATAAGGAATAACAACTATTTGTTTTGCTCATATGTATTTTAAAAAGCTGCATGTATTCAACTAAAATGTCCTTAAGCTACCCAAAATATTAATTAGGATGGTTAGGATTGATTCATTTGGATTGATTCAAACCACTTATAGGATTTAGCAGTTTTGAATGCACAATATGAAACATACATAAATAAATCCACTGTTCGCCCAAATTTCTACTGTAATAAATTCTCTTGTCTAATAAAACAAATGTGTTTGTTTAGTCTCTATGAAATATACTAATATTTACTGTAATTAAATTTAACAAAGAAACATTATTGAATCCTGGGCTCAGGGTCTTTCTGTGCAGAGTTGGCATGTTCCTCCGGGTCCTCCGGTTTCCTCCCACAGTCCAAAAACATGTGCATTAGGTTTATTGGTGACTCTAAATCGGAGTGTGTGTGTGTGTGGCCCTGCGATGGATTGGTGACCTGTCCAGGCTGTACCACTGCTGGGATAGGCTGCAGAAGACCCGCATGACCCCAAGTTCGGTAAAGCGGTATAGAAGATGAATGAATGAATAAATGAATAAAATAATAATAATGATAAAGGGTTTGACAAAACAAAAACAATTTCAATCTGGGATTAATTAATAATAGTTTTCAAAAAAATAAAAAAAAAATTAAAAACTTAAATAAAGTAAAGAGTTTGGGTTATATCTTAATATTTTCTGTCTGACTGAAAAATGTTTACTTTTGTAAACAATGTAAGAAATGTGGAAATGAACTATTATTTCGTGGCCCAATAGCTGTTTTTACTTTTGCAGGGAAATATATATACATACATCCTCTTTGATTTGTATAGCTGCTGTAAATATTGACGACTATAATTATACATAATTTCACTTCCTTGTCGAATATAATTTTGCAATACCAATTCATACCTGACTGTGTGCAGCTCCTATTTTTACATGAAGGATTACATGAATTACGCGAATCAAAAGCAAAGTTGTTCATTTAATAAACACACATGGCCAGCGACTATAATAAATCAGAGACTGTCAGCTTAATCATAGAAGCAAATCCTTAAACCTGACTACCCATCAATCAAATCTTCAGCCTGCTATTTAATCAGCTTATCTCCTAACCATCTAATAAAGACGGGTGCATCAAGTGCAACTTATAGCTTATTTCCCCTTATGCCAATCTGCATGTTGCATGTCTGGGATTTTGTGAGTATATTTGGTTTGCACACCAGTAGCTATTCTTGGTCTTCTTGGGCATGCGGGTAAGAGGTGGATCCAAGCAGCCCAGGTGGTAGTGCAGTTTGCAGGTGTCACACAGTAACAGCAGATGCTGGTCTTGATTCTTTTTACAGATCCCACAACTGCGAATCAAATAAAAAACAAACATGTGTACTAATAAACAACTGTACACTCATATACATATGTACTAATAAGCAATTTTCAAACTTAGAACTGAAATGAAAATCTCAACTCGGTTGTTGACGGCAGACCTGTATAGCACTGCTGGGAGACTGCAGGACTTCCCCGGACTTCCTCCCTCTTTCTTGCTCGGCTTTCTCTCTTTGGGGGGTTTTAAAACAGCTGGAGCATTCAATTTCTGCACAAAAATAAAGACAGCAAGAAAAGAAAAAAACTGAAGAAAACATGCATTTTACAACGATTTAATTTGCAGAGAAGGCAAAAACACAATATTTGCAATTTGGAGAGATTTATGGGTTTCTTTAGGCTATGATACAACAAATTCTTTATTTTAATGAGGTTTCGAACATTCTGCAGAAAAAGAAAACTTTGATGGAGATAAGAAAAGTTTACTGTGGCGCAAAAGATGCAGAAAGTCAGAGGACTTTTTCTGGTGGCATCTCCACTGAGTTGTGGCTGTCTGGGTTAATTAGAAAAATGATCTCCCGGGTTACGAAGCCACAGGAGCTCACACTGCGTTCTCTAATCTGTTCAAAGCTCAGTTTAGCGTGCTCTCTCACTCATGGCCTCAGAGACGGCTGAAGAGACACGAAACACTCCACGGTCTGCGCCCTCGGCCACTGCTCGCTTACAGAACGTCTTGAAATTTATGTGAGATTAAAACCGAAGAGCTTTGCTGTCGTGTGCTGTACGTCTCTGGAATGGGACTTTAGACTGACTCCTGTAGCTGACAGAGACTAAACTAACATTATACTTCCGAATATGTTGTGTGTGTGTGTCCCGTTTCCTTGCATCGTAAAAAGACAGCTATAAAATATTAGCGTGCACCGACATTTGTAAGATCACGATCCGTTTCAGGATCCTGGCAGTAAGCGTGATGGGATGGTTGAGCCGAATTGCAGAGGCCTCCATAAATCATAAATTCCTGATCGTTCCGGATCTTTTCATTTTTAGTTTTACTACACTGAACTTCTGGATGAGCTGCTGAAAGCGCTCGCTCTTCCTCGCAAGCTCTCTTATGAGTGATGCGCCCCACTAGGGACATCAATAATTCAGGGCTAATGTACAGACGGCGGTGACTGATCGCGAACCAAAACGTAGCAGTTAGATGACACAAAAGCATGAGCCACTTTGAGTGATGTCGCTACTTAAACGCTGTACGTTTTCTAATTATGTGATTTATGGCTGTCATTGCTGATTCGCTTGTGCTTTTCATCCGGACCTTTTGCTCTGCCTGCTGTGCCCTTGTCCTGTTATTACTCAATTTATTTGACCTGCTCGGAAATGCCACAGTCTTTTTAATCAACTGCCATTTTACGTGTTCATTTTTTTCCTTAATGCAAATGAACGAAATAAAAACTGCGAGTGGATAAGAGTCGTGATGGAGCCGTGGTTAAAAAAGTTTTAGGTTTTGGAATATCTGTAACTTTAAAGGTAACTTGGTGGTGCTGACAACCAAATCCTGAACTTCCAATTAGCAGTCTAGCCACTTCACTACCACTAAAATACGCTGATTGAATATGCTAGAAAGTGTCAACCAAATAATGAAAACATTTACATTCACAACATTTGCCAGAAGCCCTTATCCAGTGGGACTTATGAGATATGATCTCATCATTATCATCCTTCAGTCTGTCTAGAATCACATGAAAATGTAAAATAACACTTACTACTGACACACTACAGTAAGACAGAATGTCTTTTTTTTCAGCTGGTGTTGTCATAATTTTAGCCACCATATACAATAAAAAGGGATTTTTATAGGTATGCAATAATACTTGCAAATGAACTGACAATCTAAAAAGATTTGCTGAAAACAATCAAAACATTTATTCTCTCTCTCTCTCTCTCTCTCTCTATCTCTCTATCTCTCTCTCTCTCTCTCTCT
>JAOTQW010000009.1:6629634-6644615 GCA_026260075.1 Sisor rabdophorus
TGTGTGTGTGTGTGTGGCCCTGCGATGGATTGGCAACCTGTCCAGGGTGAACCCCCTTCCTCTCGCCCTATGTGCGCTGTGATAGGCTCCGGGTTCGGGAAAAAGCGGGTAAAGAAGATGAATGAATGAAAGAAAACACTAGCATGCTCTAGCATACATAAAGTGACTGCTAGGTTTTACATAAAACAAACAAAAAAAGAATTAAGGGTCACATCCATTAGCTGTTACATAACTATGAGACTATTACAGATATAAAAGCAAAAAGGAAAAACACCACCTTCAGACTGATGGAAGAATTCTGAGAAACGACCGTGCACCATGGTATTAAGAACAAGGATACAAAGGCTGTGTTTGGAGTGAAAAAAAATCTATAAAAGCCTTTCAGAACACATGAGTGAACCAAACACACAGAAAAGGGTTTAAGCATGCTTCATCTTTAAACTTTATTTCAAGTCGAGGGTTGGCCACAAAGAATTTTGGGAAGGGAAGCAAGTAAGTTTAGTTTGCAATTTAGAATCACCAATCAACCTATTGTACATGTTTATGGACTGTGGAAGAAATCCGGTGTACCCAGAGTTAACCCACGCATGCGCTGGGGAGAACATGCATACTCTGCACAGAAAGATCAAACCTGGGACATTCTTGCTGTAAGGAAACCGGGCTAAACACTACGCCACCACACCGCCTCTGTTAAATGTATGCTACTCCAAAATATGCATTTAAGCAATAATGTTGAAAAGTAAAAAAAGCTTTTAATAACATAGCTATGCCATGTGATGAATGCTGGGTGAGCCAGCCTATCTCGATCCGTTTATTATTAAAAACCCCGGAGCAAACCCCAAATCGCTTAGTTGTATACAAGAGAAAAATGTAAGTTGCTATGGATAGGTTGTAATTGCATTTAATGTTTATCAGACCAATTACTAAACTACTTTTTCTTTTTTATATTACTAAATAATTAATAAAGAAATTAATTATTTGTGTAACCTATTTTATTTATTTATAGTTTTCCTTTCCAGTTCAACTCGAGTCTGTCACAGTCATGCCATGGTCACATGACAGTTATTAGTTTCAATTATACAAACAGTTTATATAAATGACACCAAAAATGAACTGAACTTTAGGTAAGTGAATGCAAAATAAATTGTGCATGTTATGGGAAAATAAATACCTTTATGGTCCAGATCTTAATATAGTCTCTAGGAAATCAATAACAGCAGCATGTTAGATGGTGTTCCTTTAGGCGGGAGGATGTTCATGAACACCATGGTGGCGCTTATTAGGGTGCGGCTTTGACAGCCTCCTACATAAACTTCCCAGAACAACAGAAAAACTATCAAGAGGTTTGACTCAACTCAAAACAGCTCTTCTCTTCTGTTCTTTTTATCTTCGCTCCTTTTCAGCCTTCTTTTGTCTTCTTTTATTCCCCTCCTTTTCAAGCTCCTCTTCACTTCTTTCATTTTCACTCTTTTCTTTTTCTCTTTTCTCCTTTCTTCTCCTCTCTTTATTACTTTCTTCTCTTCTCTACTTTCATTTTTATTCCTTCCCTCTTGTCTCATCTGTTCTCCTCTCTTATCTCTTCTCCACACTTCTATCCTCTCTCCTTTTTCTCTTCTTTCTCAGGTTCTTAAGATGTCTGTCTGAGGTTGCAAAGCTTCGCAATCAGGCAGTGAAGACACTTGCGTGCACATAAAAATGCGACCAATCAATGCTTACCTGTCATCACTCTTGCCACATTTTAGACTTCTCCCGCTTTTTTTAATTCCAGGAACATTTTTAAGAGCATTGCTGAACCCTAAATTACTTTAAAATGATCATTTAAAATTTTCTAAACTTTTCTTTCAGAAACCTGTTCCGACATGTGCTTAGAGAGAGAGAGAGTAAGAGAGAGTGAAGTTGGTAGCAGTCTGGCACAGCTGGCACATAAGGGTGGCGGCATCTGGCATGTGGAGAAAGTTTCTGGAGCAAAGCAGCTGTCCCCTCTGGGTGATGATCCCAATGTCAAATTCCACATGGCACAGAGGGCTGGACACGACAGAAGGAAAAGAAATCTTCTAGAAATATTTAGTTCAATATTTTCAAGCCGGACCCAAGCATGCCAAATCTATGTGTCTAAATGAAAATGGTCTGGGTTTAAACTTAAGTGAAAAATGTGTGAGTTTCATCACATATAAGGCAAAAACAAACAGTCTGAAACAGAAGAGCAGTAGATTACAAGTGACCTTGAGGTCTTTGACCTTGACACTGCAATTTCCAAAACTAGCTTTAAGTAACGCGACAACTCATGGCCTGTGGTTACACCAAGACGAGATAAGACAGTATCAATGCTGTCTAAGAATTTCCTTCAGTTTTTTCCCCATCTCAGGATTTGTCTCCCATACCCAGGAAGAGTGTCTATGAATCAGAGCATGTGTGTGGTGTTGAAGGCTGACTCTGCAACACTGCACTTGGTCCATCAGAGCAACCTGACTGTTTCACGGCCAAACTCATTCACTGCAACTGTTATATAAAACACCTTCTTACAGCAAGCTGACACTGACAAAGAAATGTGTTTGTGAGCTGTGGTTCACCTCGGTCGTGCTTCTACATCATTTTCTCCGACTGCATCACACAAAACTGCAACTGGTCATTTATTCTAACATCCACAATCCTTCAGTACAAAGTTAGTGACCCGCAGTCAGTTAGGTAAGGGGAAACATTCGCTTAATCACAGTACCAACAACGGAACTTGGTCAATACTTTTCCAAAAGACCAATCACTGATCACAACTGTTCCAAATGACCCATTACTACTGTTTGCAAAGACCGATTACTGTTCATCACTACTCTAAATAACCAATCACTGATCACCACTGTTCAAAATGACCAATTACTACTGTTCCCAAAGACCGATTACTGATCACCACTGTTCTAAATAACCAATCACTGATCACCACTGTTCTAAATAACCAATTAACAAACCACTAATCACCACATGTGTGGAAGTTACAGAAAGCAGAGACTTAACACTTTTTATGCTGATTGCTTAAAATAGCTGCTTTAAATAGTAGTTAAATAATTTTAATATTAGTGCTATAAAAAGTACTTTAAATAGTTTTAAGTGCTTTGAAGTTTTAGTTAAACTGCTAGTTAAACGTTATTCAACTTTAAATTTGTGCAGCTATGAAGTCGCACGTTACGTGTCATTAATAAAATGGCAGTTGTAGTATGTCCACATTTCATTCATTCAGCTCGTAACTATACTTTTTGGGAAGTATGTACTTATTTAAATATAGTAGACAGATAAGTATTATGCAATTTGGTATAAGGGCCATGTATTTACATCAATAGGAATTATCTTTACCTAGATCGGCTGAGCTTGTTTAGCATTTATTTACAAAACAATCCGTTTCCCTGTCACATTTTCTTTTCATCGATTGGAAAGCACTTTTGAATTCTCAGTAGAAATCAACCCGTAAGGGCGGCTACCTGGAGTCAGTCAGGCATCGGGCAAATAAAGTGGATAATAAATTAATAAATAAATAATTAAATGACAAAAAAGTAATTGGAAATTAGCAGCATCACCCTGATGCAGCAGGGCATGGCCGGCGTTAACTAGGCCTGTCTGAAAGTGAAGGCGGCGGCTAGAGGAGGATTTAAAGAGTAATTGATTTTGTTTCCAATAACTCACAGACACAATGAGCTAATAATGCGGGAGAATGAAGTTCCAATGAGTGCAAGAGCTGAGCAGAGCAGACTGTGGAGAAATCTTTGCTTGGGGGCAAGGGGTAATACTGAAAAATCTTTGTACTGGGTTGTCATTTGTCAAGCAAAAAATGTGTGACTTTATTAAACTACTATTAGATCAAAATAATTCATTTAAATCTTTTAATCCCCCAATAAAAAACACACAAAGAGGGATGAATCAACCACAATTCTGAACTTTGACATAGTCAATGTGGTTTGTTTTAATTGAATGACCATACATTTTTGATAAAGGTTAACACGGATACTCAATACCTCCCTTACACAATACACTCATTGACCTACAGAGCAGCCAATTGAAATATTTGGATGCTGTATTGAAATATTTGGATGCTGTTTGAAAGCGTGGGCACTAACCTTCATGGACGGTCACGCCACAGTTGTCGCACTGGATGATCTCGTCTGTGTCCTCGCTGTTGTCACCCAGACAGACGCAGCAGATCAGAATGTGCTCCATCCTCTGCGAGGTCCACACTGGAGTTCGTTCCACCAAAGAGTCCTAAAAACAATATGAAAAAACATCAGGATTCTGTTTGGGAGAACAACTGACCGTTCTATAGGGCATGCGATTAAGGCTGTGATTAACACGTTATTAAAACTATTATTATTATTGACAACAGTCATATTATTGCTCAGTCTAAATTATTTGTTCAAGAAATTTAAATTGTTTAAGTTCATAAGAAATCTTTATAAGCAAAAAATCACACACTGTACAAATAAATTATATGTAAATGTTTTACTTATTTCTTTTCCTTTTCTTTTATTCTATTTACTATTTTCAGTGCATCAGCCACCAACGTGGTGTTGATTACTGTCTATTTCACTGATGGGACCTTGACTGTTAGGACTGCTTTAAAAAACCGGATAAATGTTATGCATTTAGATTTCTTTCAAATGGCGGAAATATGAATGTATTATTTATATCATTATTGTTATTATTTTTGGTAGGTGTTATAATTACTCTTTTCATTACTACTAACATTTAATATTCATTTTCTAAAAACGATGAAGTAAAACAAATTGCAGTATTGGTAAGGCTGTGTAAAAATAATTATTCAGTTAACGATCACAAAATTTTTATAGTGTATCGATAGACGTTCAGTATCAATACACATTTTACTTATTACTTCTTAAATATTTGAATTCAAACCCTCAGTGAGCATTTAACGACTTTCTCCTCTGACTCTGTACCAACACATGTGGCAATTGTCTCATAAGCAAACATGGTGGAAAAAATAAGACATCCAGCTACATCTATTCTACTTTTTTATGTACTGCAATATATATATATATCTTGTTATGTATTGTATTGTGTCAGCATAAAAACTATACAACTATACAAGAAATATTTTTTGATAATTTTTCTTATCACTGACTAACAATGTTTTATTATTTTTATGTTTGATTACAATAGCAGGCTAACTTATAAATGTTAGCCTGATATTTTTATGGATTAAAAGCAGTAGACATATAAAGTAGTACATGTAATGTTCTTATTATTACTGTAGATTAACGTTATGGGGGGTCTTGTATATCTGATCCCTGTTTAGAAATAAAGGCTACTTGGGAAATCTCAAGTAGGAAATCCTAATCCAGGATAACCTCCACATTCAGATATAACTCATAAACCTCTGTACTGAAATAACAGACTGTACTGAAATAACAATGCCCTTTAAAAATATCTAAAATTAAAATTGCAACTTTTTAGACTAACAACATTTTTTGTTCTCACTGTTTGGCTGTAAATAGAATAATCAGAGCTTTTTAATAGTTTATAACGCAAATAATACCAAATACTTTAGGACAGCATTCTTTTTCTATTTGTGATTTTTTTTCATGGATAAAATTATTACAATTATAAGCTGCCTTAAAAAAACATTATATATATATATATATATATATATATATATATATATGGGAGAAAACCCATGCAGGCACAGGGAGACATGCAAACTCCGGACCTTCTTGCTGTAAGGCAACCATGCTAACCACTACAACACTGCTCCGCTCTTAAATAAAATTTATTTTCTTATACTAAATGTTCAATATTTTTTCAGTTTCTTAATATTTCTCCAAATACAAGCCCAAGTTAAATAAAAAGTTAAATAAAAAGTTAAGACTTTTAGTCTTTTGCCTATTGTTACTTTTCAGACTGCACTAACATAAGCCACAGGTCACACAGTTGTCATAATGTCAGACTGGATGAAGGTTAGAAAACGTTAAGAGCTTTGTTTATAGTCGGCCGGCTATGTGGTGTAGTGCAGCATTCCCTAAACCCATGGGCCTCGGACCAGTACCACTCTGTGGGTCATTTTGTACCAGGCAACGCAGAAAGAGTCTAAGTAATGTTTTATTTTCATCAAATAATCCATTCTTTCAGTCTATGTCGACTCTATCCGTTAGCTTTTCAGAGACTGACTCCCACTGATTTAGTGTTATAGTGAGTTGTAGTTTGTTTTGGTGGTTTATCTTATTCAGTAGGTTGTTTAAACGTTACCATAATGTCCCGAGGGGCAGAGAGGATATTACCCATGTGTTGTTGGCGCAATGTTACGAGGACTCTGCTAATAGAGTTGCATATGAGTACACAATGGATTAACTTTTATTATTATATTTAGGAAATATCACAGTTTTTATACCGTTTCATTTTGTTGTGTTTATATGACAAACCCTAAAAGCCAGTCTATGAAAATATTGTCTGCCATACTGGTCCATGGCGCATTAAAGGTTGGGGACTGGTGGTGTAGTAAGTTAAGGTGCCTACACTTACCAAAGTTTTTGTGCTCTGGCAACTTGTGTTCAAAACAGAACACAAATCTTAAAAAAATAAAAAATAAAAACGCTTGCCTATTGTTTTACATTATCCAACTTTGATGTATATAAAGTTGTCAGGCTAATCGGGCTATCAGGTTCGACGGTCCTATTAGTACTCGGTTTGATGGTTGTGGTAGAAGCCACACTGCAGTAAAGTGTCCGACATCATTTGACTGTCAGAATTTCATCACAGAAAAAAAACATTAATCGGCTGGTCGTATTTAGCAATTTAGCAATAAAAGACAGATTTTAGCATAATCAATTCATCTTCTAAATCGTAGAGTGAAATCGCAGCTTCGGCTTTTATTTTAGCAATCTTTTTTTAATGGAATGAATTGTTTCTGATGTAATAACCTGACCAATCCGCTCTCACCTCATTTCCCTTTCCTTGAGACGTGCTGTGGCTGTCGTTGGTCTCCTCCTCGTCAAATGCACTAGTGTTCTTGCCGGCTTTCTTGCTTGCTTTCTTCACCAACGCTTCACTGTCGCTGCTGCTACTGCTATTGTCATTGTCGTCCTCGTTGTCGTCTTCAATGTCGTCGTCGTCGTCGTCATCGTTGTCGTCGTTGTCGTCAATGTCGTCATCCCCTTCCACGCTACCTTCATCTTCACCCTCGTCTTCACTGCCTCTTTTCTCTTTTCCTCCAGCCTTGTTTTTCTTTTTTCCAGACGATGGCCTCCAGTCATTGTCGTCCTCGCTGTCGTAATCATCTATTACGTTTAGCTGCTCCATCGTGGTAAAGTCCAGCATTGGTCGGTTTCTCCGAAGGTTCCACTTTTTGGGACTTTCTTCGACTGCGCTCTCCCCGTTGGGCTCGGTTTCTGAGGTCTTTTCAACTTTCTTGCGGTTTTTGGAAATTGTTTCTTTTTTGCTGCTGTCTTCAGAGCATTGCTGGTCTTTGGCTTTCTCGTCTTCTTGCATGTCTTCTTTAAGCTCTTTAGAGTCTTCATCGTCGATGTCCTCTTCCTCTGGAGAGACCGCAACATCAGAGTCACTGTCTGCACCTCCGGCGCTGTCTTTGGAACCCTCGTCATCACTGCCGTTACCTGTGCCCTCTGATCCTGGGACATATGAACAGAGAACTTTTTTGTAGATTAATTAACATTGGAGCCAAACGTAGCTAGTTAATTTTATGTTTTTAATGTATTATATGCAGCTAAGACGTAGTTGGTAATCAACAAGCTTTCAGATACCAGAATTAACATTAGCTTTAATTAGAGATGTTTTTTCAGAAAACAAGCGGTAGCCAGTTAATATGAGGCATCAAGTGTCTAAATTATATGAGCGTCACCCACAAAGGATATCTATCATGTTAAAGAGAAGCTAGAAGAAGTTTATACTGCAAATTTTACCATAATACAAAACTTCATTTTGGCAATATCGAAAATGTTTCTAGAAAATTTTCGAACAAAAGAATTCGAAAAAATGTTTTTTTGGGTGATGAGTTGACATGCAGAGAAACTAATACATGGCATTTTACTTTAAATAAATAAAGATAATTAAAGAAAAAAAACCTGTTTATTATGATGTGACTAATTTATTAACTCGGTTACTATATGTAATTGTAATGTAATTGCTTTCAGAGCAACTTACAAATGGCCAATCAGGGTTGTGACTTGGTTGTGCTGGGAATCGTACCATGGTCTTTCTGGTATTAGTCCAACACCTTAACCACTAGGCTACCACTTATCAAGTGTATGTTTTGGTGAAATGTACAGTGCAGGTGAAAGTTTGGCCTCATTCACCCTGAAGTACTTTATGCATGTGACAGACAAATAGAAATTCATCTGAAATTGCATTAAATGTAATATATGTTAACCTGCAATTTTGCAAATTTCCAGTTTATTAACTAGCCCACAGATTTGCTTTACATGCTCCATTTTGTTCACTTAACCCCTCCCCTTTTTGTTGTTAGTGACACAATGTTGCTTTTATATCTTTTAAAACCATTTAATTGCACCACTACTTTAATCATCATTTGTTTTCCAAACATCACATTCAGAAATGTTTCCTTATTGCAATAGAGCCGTGCCAATTAGTAAGTAATTATTATCAATTAGTAACCAATACGAATGAAGCAGTTATATGTAATAAGGCATAGATTACCCGAGGCATCCGCATCTCCCACTTCAAAATCGCTGTCATCTGAGCTGTCATAATCCAGAACGTCTAAAAGTGAAGCAGCCAGTGGCTTTACCTGTCGGCGCTTGGAGGTTCGATCCATTAAGGAAACACTGGGTCTGGGATTAAGCAAATGACTAGAGAAAAGAGTGAAACTAATATTAGTTTAATTTTACATCACAGAAATAAGTAGTAAACCAGAGATAAAGTAGGATGCGATTCTAGATATAAAAATTCTTTTGTTAATCCTGGATCAGCATTTCAGTTAACCAATCATAACCATCTGATATCATTGCGTGTTAAATAAACCCGCTTTTATAGCCACAAACAAAATAACTAAAATATTATATTGATTCTAGAACAATTTACTTATAAATACATCAGATCAAAATGTGAAATTAGACAAACTATATTGAAATGATTTATAATAGTCCAGAAATAACATTATTATTAATAACATGATTTTATTACAATGAGGGGCAGAATAGTGGCTTAGTGCCCCCCACAGCCCAAGCGTGTGTGTGTGTGTGTGTGTGTGTGTGTTTAACGAGCTGGGTTAGGCTCCAGCAAACCTCTGGAATCCCGAATTAGGGAACAAATGATTATATAAAATAAATGAATAAATGAATGAATTATATAGGGAACATAAAACACTTTGATTCTTTAGGTCTGCAATAGAGCAGTATTTTTAATATATAACAGGTCTTAAGCATGTTCAACTAAATTAATAACCATAAATGTAAGAAAAAATCTATATGTACACACACACACACACACAAACACACACACACACATGCGCGCACACATCTTTTTTTACTCCTGAAGGCAAGGGAAATGTTCAATCATTAACCGAACTTCTCATTCATTCATTCATTCATACCTGTTGTATGCATTTTTACAGCATGTAACCTATTACATGTAATTTAAGTGTTTGGATTTTTTACATTTAATAATTAGAATTTAATAGGGTGGTGCGTTGGCGTAGTGATTAGCACTTTCGCCTTACAGCAAGAAGGTAATGGGTTTGATTCCAGGGCAATTGGTCTGTTTGCATGTTCTCCCTGCGCTTGTGTGGGTTTACTGCAGGTACTCCGGTTTTCTCCCACAGTCCAAAAACATATAGATTAGGTTGACTGTTGACACTAATTTGCCCCTAGAAATGCGTGTGTGTCTGCATGTTTGCCTATTTGTGGCCCTGCGATGGACTGGCGACCTGTCCAGGATTTTGTCCAGGGACCAAGAGTTAGGGAATGAGTGTGTATAGAAAATAAATCATAATACATACATTTATGAGAGGGATACGATTTAAAAACCGGTTGAGACGGGTTTGGTTGACGCAGGCTGATGACGTCAGATGCTTATGATTTATTAATTGAACTATTGATTAATAATTAATAAAGGATTGTTAATAATCCAGCATCACGTGCGAGTATCACAAGCCTGTCATTTCTACGTAAAAGAAAATTGTATAGGTTTTCTTTGCATTCCATATCTTGTATTTTTATAAAGTAGGACGATTATTTACATTATTACTCATACTTCCGGGAATAATGCAGAAATGTATATGTATAATAATCCCCTTCATCATTAAACATGCCTAATCATAATTTAATACAAATTTAGTTTTATTTTTACAATCATGTTTATTGAAAGGAAATGTTTGTTTTTGGCATTTAAAAAATAACCGAATGCAACGTGCCGCGGAAGCAAAAAGAATGAACTGATTTCCCATCTAATTTCATGCAGCCGCTTTAGCTTCATTGCAAGTTAGCATCAAGCTAAGCGGGAGCATCATGCAAGCCTATAAAACCCCGCACAGAACCTCTTTGTTTTCTGGCGATTTACAAATCGTTTTTTTACACACGTCTCCTATTACAGCATGCGTGGCAAAACCGCACAAAAACATCGGCAACAAACAGAAAAATATCACCTACTATATTTTGTAGCTTGGACAATAATAGGATACAATAGCCTTATTTCATTTCATGAGTACCACGCACCAAATCTGTGCTTACGTAGTACACAGAAGGCAGGATTTCAGGACCATACGGAAGCTCGATACTACGAATTGTCCTGACGTTGAACACAGAAGGCGTGGCTTCTCTGCTCTAACCACGCACGCGGCATCTGCAGGGGCGGGACTTGGAAACCATAGAAACGCTCATAGCGTCATTCTGGCTATGGGATGCAGTGATGAGGAAGTTTTAAATACTGTATGAACAATAACTTAATGGTTATATGTGTATTTATACATGTAATTATGCATAAACCGGGTTCTTTTATTAAATTAACTAGGCTCTATATCTTAATGAACTACATGAAAACAAAAAGGGGGAATGCAAAAAAAAGGGAAAGAGAGAATATATTTTATAAAAATCATCCATACAATAAATATTTATTATATAGACATGTATTACAGTGGGCGGTGCAGTAGTGTAGTGGTTAGCACGGTCACCTAACAGAAAGAATGTCATGGGTTCGATTCCCGGGTTTTTCTGTGTGGAGTTCTCTCCATGCTTGCGTGGGTTTTCTCTGGGTACTCCAGTTTCCTCCCACAGTCCAATAACATGTGCATGGAAAGAATGAATGAATAATTAGGATTCTATATTAATCTATAAAATAAATATCTATTATACAGACATGTATTACGGTGGGTGGCGGAGTGGCATAGTGGTTAGCACAGTAGCCTTACTGTCCCTGGTTCAAATCCAAGGCAAGGGAATCGATCTCCAAATCTTTGTGAAGTTTGCATGTTTTATCCCACATTTGCGTGGGTTTGGTGACTCATAGGAGTGACTGCAGGTGTGTGTGACCTTGACCTTGTCTTTTAGACAGCTATCTAAACAAGACTTTGCATAAAATATCCTGCTGGTTTGCCTGATCAGAGAAAAATTCTAGACTCAAACAAAGGCCAGAAAAAGTTTTGTTTGCTATTGCCACTAGTGGCTAACAGCTAGCACAAAGCACAAAAATTCATTTTGTTAGCTTTGCTTTTATATAAATACAAATCTGGATGTTGTTTTACTGTTGCTTACCAAAGGCCTAAGTCCCCATGGATCACCAAAGAGACATCGGGCTTCTGACTGGAATATCCTGGGTTTGATTCATTGTGCTAACAAATTGCCACTGTCTGGTCACTGACTCAAGCCTTTAACCCTTTAATACTCAACTGCAAAAAAATGACAGGGAAGAACATTTACCAAATGTATAGGTTATCGTTTAACTTTCTTTCATCATTCATTATCTCCTTGTAAAACAGAGAAGTGGTAGTGCAGTGATGGAGAGGTTGAACTGCTAGTCAGGGCTCTTTGAAGGACATTCAAGGACAGTCAACCAGAACAACAGAGCATATATTAATTTTGACGTTCAGTGACAGCATGCCCTTTTGGGTTTAGCAGCATACCCAATATTACTCTTTTTTTAAAGTTAAACTCTAATTAAAAAAAAGCATAATTTTGACAGTCACCTAAATGGAAGAATAGGGTTCGATTCCCACCACAACTAAGTTGCCCTTGCTAGACCTCTGAGCAAGGCTCTTAAACCCCGATTGCTCCAGATGTATAAATAAGATAAATATAAGTCGCTCTGGATAAGGGCGTCTGCCAAATGCTGTAAAATACGCCTAGATTTATTCTAATCCTATAGCAACACTGTAAATGTTATTTGCATAGCGTGGCATTTACAACAGACTGCTGCATATGTGTTACTGAAAAAAAAACTTTATTATAGATAAACATTATTGAAGTCAAATGGAGAGATGTTGATAATGAATTAAAGCAGATGTCAGAGGCTGAACACATTCAAAAAACATGCATAATAACACCATTATTAGACTGATTGGAGGAAATGACTGCTTTGGCTTGTGAACAGAAGCAGGTTTGTTTTCTGTTGTCCTCTGATGACTTTGCCAGTTTTGCAAAAACAGGCGACGATTAAAATAAATGAGGCTAGATTGATCCTGATACACAGCAGGAGAAGACTGATGGGGTAGGCGAGAGAAAGGGATGATTACGACTGTCCTTGGCCGATGACAAATGGCCCCGCATTGTGCTCGAAAGCAGGCCGTTTTT
This sequence comes from Sisor rabdophorus, assembly GCA_026260075.1. Taxonomy (NCBI): domain Eukaryota; kingdom Metazoa; phylum Chordata; class Actinopteri; order Siluriformes; family Sisoridae; genus Sisor; species Sisor rabdophorus. Next base: position 6,642,384 of record JAOTQW010000009.1, read on the forward strand.
TATCTGCTGGCATCAAAATACTTTGGGGATATCATTGTGGCCATCAACGTCATCATTGCTGTCACTTCTTCTTTGTTGCCTGTAGTTCTTCTGGCGCTAGTTAGTTATTAGTTAAGCTATATGGAAATGTAATGGTTATGTTATTTAAGTCAAGTCAGGTTTTCCAAATCAGACTGCGATGCTGGGTGAGGTGTCCAGGCCGTGTTCCAGTTCATTACATTTACAGCAAACTCTTTTGTTCAGACTCTGAATCAGTGATTGGGGGCTTTGTGCACAGAATCATTGTCATGCTGAAAAAGTTTTTTAGTTCTAATAAAGTCAAATCTTAAACATACTAAACTGGAATATTCTACAATAAAAAGGTCTGAGGCACTAGAGATAGCGCTAGCCTGTTGGAAAAATAGTTCAACTATAATATTAACGGCAGAACTATCAGCCAATCAAATTTTGACATTTTGTGACAGCATGCCCTCTGGGTTCAACAACATGCCCAATGTTACCCTCTGTGTTTGTCAGAAAAATGTTGATGATCTACAATAAAAACTGATTGAACAAAGGCAATGATATTGTTCTAAAAAGCTATCTGTACAGCTATATAGTGTATCAGAACAGGTGTTTTTATGGATCTATGACATAAATTGAACTGGATGATGCTTAAAGTCTTGGTTGGGTTTTAGATAATATAATATACATACAAGTGTAATTGTACTATTTGATTGCACACGTAAGTGTACTGAAAGAGTGAAAAAATACTTATGTCTTACATTACATGCCGTTTTACTCTTAATCAAAATGCAACCCTAAAAAAAAACACTATTTTGCTGTCACAAGGATAGAGAGAGATTGTAAAAAACAGCTTTCTCTCTGATATTTGTCAGCTCGATGGTTTGAAAGACAGAACCAATTACATTAGGAACAAGAATAATACATGGTTTAGGAAATAAAAACATTACTATAAAGATGTGCTGCGCCATGGCAGCTGTACAAACCTCATTTGAGAAGAAATAATTGCATGGGGTGTTATTTATAAAGGCTGGAGAGTGGCACATAATGGAATGCTTGCGTTGATCTACAACCTCCTCTGCCACCATCTCTACCTGCACTAGTTTCATATTTTTGCATTTAAATGGAAATATTCTTCTATTCATATGGTGTAAATCATATGACAACGTGCTGGGCCATGTTTATCTTCACTGAGGCTTCCACTGCTTTCCTGCATGCAAAAGCTCGAGGATGAAATTGAGTGAATTTGATAAGATACACACTCACAGTGCATGTGTGAAGATGTTATCTTTCTGCTTTCCTTCGTAATTGACATTTTTGATAGGATTATTTGCATTTCATAGAGTGTTCGAAATGCCTAACAATGTCTGTCAGAATGAGTAAAGAGCAGATAAACAGATAGAAAAAAGGTTTATATGACTAATTCTGGAATTGACCAAAATCTGGTTAGTGTAAATACAGACTAGGGTTAGAATCAAGAAGAGAGGTTCTAAAGTTTAAGTGTTACTATCATTAAATAATAATAAGACTGAAGATAAATGGACTGCCATAAACTCAGTGTAAACGTAGCTATAACAGTAAACTTTTTATAGAATTATATGTCTGCCTGATCCTATACCAACGCACATAGTACAAGAGGCACTAGTACACTCTGGACAGGTTGCCAGTCCATATTGCTGTTTGGCAGGCATTGTCATTTGCTTACATTTATATTTTTCGTATTTGGCAGACGCTATTACCCAAAGCGTTTTAAAGGTATCTCTTTTTATAACTGATTGGAGGTTAAGGACTTTGTTTAGGGTCCCAGTAGTGGCAGCCTGGTGGTGCTTGAAATCAACCCCAATCCATCAGCGGCCCAATACCTAAACCACTGCGCTACCACTTTCCCCAGTAATTGGATGGCTTTAATGGATAGATAGATAGATAGATAGATAGATAGATGCAAACAACCGATAACGCTGACTACCAGCCTTTAATTGTATTAGATATTTTATCACATTTTTATCACGTTTATGTTTTTGTGATGTTATCAGATAATGATAATGATATTGATTCTGTAATTCTCCAGATGATGTAATTCATCCATTCTTTCATCTTCTTTACCCGCTTATTCCCGAATCCGGGGTCACGGGGGTTTGATGGAGCCTATCCCAGCGCACATAGGGTGGAAGGCACGGGGTACACCCTGGACAGGTCGCCAATCCATCGCAGGGCCACGAACACACACAC
>JAOTQW010000009.1:6740839-6753293 GCA_026260075.1 Sisor rabdophorus
AGGACCTTCTTGTTGTGAGGCGACCGTGCTAACCACTGCGCCACCGTGCCGCCCTTAATGAAACTTATGAGTCAATAAGAATTTAATAAGTCAATAAGAATTTCTTTCAAAATATAAAAGACTGTTGTGGGGTTAACTGCAGTGTTTAAATTTGCTCATTAGTGTAAATAGTTTAATGTTCTTAATGTCCTCAATCTTTTTTTTCAGTCTTATTTTATCTGATGCGGAAAATTTCTGGAAAATCTTTAAATGAATAAAATATTTGGTTTTATAATAAATTTTTAAACTTTTATTAATTCATTCATTTAGCCTCTATACCTGCTTATTTCCTGATTCGGCGTCAAAGGGGTCTGATGAAAAGAGCAAAAGGCAAAAGGGTGTGAAACCTTGCATCTCCGGAATAAACCCGGGGATGCAAGCATTGGGCTACCATGAAAACTCCACAAAGAAAGACCCCTGTGTGGAAAACAAACCCAGGCCTTCTTTCTGTGAGGCAACAATGGTAACCAGTAAGCCACCTACTGCTCTGATTCGGTATTTACACAATAAAGCAATGCCACAAACTGCTGAATTATGAAATGATAAAGGGTATCAATGTAAATACATCAGTAAAGTAGTTTGCAATTTTACATGATTTATTTTCAGTCATTTTTCCACACTGAACATTTGTGGAACCACACAAAGTCAAAAACTGGTTTTACTTCAGAATCAGAGGCAGAACATCACCCCTGAAGTTTAACAACACTACAGAAAGGTCTCTTTACCCACAGAGTCCAACCCCCTCTCCCTGTGGATGGATCAATCAAAACTGAGGAGGATGCATATCATGTCAGTGAAACACACACACTAGACACACACACACACACACACAATTGATTGATTATAGTTGAGAATGTTGACCACTAAAATTATGGACTAAAAATGTGACATCCTTATAGACCAGACAACACATTCAGTCAAGCTAAGCCATCATTTTATTTCCTATAAGTGAAAGAAAGAAACCTTGCAAAGTTATTAAATAGCCTACAATAGCCTACAAACCGATGACCACATATGTTATCAGCTTTGCCAGCTCTGGATTATTATTATTCAGATATAATTTTATATAAATTTATTTACATTTCTGAATTATTCATAAAAATAGATTTCAATTTTTTTACGTGCCAAAGTGCTACTTTGTGGGGTAATTTATGAACTAAGGACCCATGAACTGTAAGGGACACCCCCCCCTTCCCCAGATCTGTTTTATTATTAGTGTGGTATTCTCATTCTTTTATTTTGAAAAACAAGTACAAACATGTCAAAATTGCCTATAGAAGTGAATGTTAGTGTGTGTATGTCTATGTTTGACCCTCTGATAGACTGGGAACCTGTCTAGAGTGTACCCCTGTCTCTTGTCCTATGTGCAATGATTTAGGCTGCAGCAGACCTCTGTGGCCCAGAGTTAGGAAATAAGTGGGTATAAAAGATGAATGATAAATAAGTAATGATCTAGAGTTCTTATGTATAGAATTTCTGAACGGTCTAACTAGTGTCTACCATTACTATCATAGCAATTGGCCAAGTTGCTAAACCAGTGATCAGTGGTAGAATCACCATGTTAACTAGTTGATATATTGCAGATAACCATGCACCTGTATCTCTTCACACTTATTTACACCTAGGGCAGATAAGCATAGTCAATTCAACTAATGGCCACCAGCTAACACAGAAGAAAACCCACACAAACATTATCGCAACATAGCAAAATATGTGTAAAGCCAACACTGGTGCATAAAAGGCTGTAATAGTTGGTAGTGAAAATCTAGAAACATGCTAAATACCTGATAATTGATAGATTTTTGGAAATGGGGTGACTGATATAACACCAGCACAAATAAGCAGAATCATGAGATGAAATGGTTTAGATACGGATTTAAGCAGTCCATTTACTACCACAGTCACAGTGTTTTCTTAACCATCCAAATGTACTGCCACTAGTCAAATCAGGTGTTACTCCAGCTCCCCACCTTTCTTGTATTTTGTCCTAAACATGAACACATTATCAGGTTACCTGTCACAAGTCATAGAGTTGAGGTTGGCTGCAAATGCAGTTTTTATTAACAAAATAATAAAAGACAAAGCAAGCAAACCAAAAAACTTAAAAAACATGAAAACTAAACCTGACCTGACCTGGCATGAAATGACCTCCCAGAAAACAATCAACTAAATGATTGTTAGTAAGACATACCTGAAAGGTATTAGGGACACATGACCAAAATGAACCAATTAAAACATGACAGGAAATAAAATAACCAAACAATAAACAATGAAAGTCTCTTCATTGCCCTCAGGTGGCCAAGCAGGGCGACACACCTGGAAACCCAGAGTCTGTACATAACCAGTGTGGCTCTGTACGAAATCGCATAATACTAAATCATTTCTACAGGTACGTCCTTTCCAAGTATGGGTACTGATAGTATGATTTGACCAGGAACTTCTCGCATACTGTATTTAATATATTTAGACATACTACCGGCTTCAACTAGTTTATAATGTATTATTTATAATAGATATTATATATAATAGTATGGAAGTGTGCATTTTTATTGGTAGCCATAGTCTCGTTTCCGGTACCACAGTTTACTCTCTGGTTCATGTAACAGCGTATTGATTTTTCCTGTACACCCTGCTTTGTTTTGGACTAAACTGAAAAAGTGACAAACGAACATTTGTGTGTTTATTCTGTCTGACTGCTTTGTCAAAAGAGAAAGAGAGGCAAATGACACTGCAAGTAGCATTAGACCAGTCAGTATAATCGCTAGACAGCTGAGTTGTGAGAAGTCCATTTTTAAAATCAGTTTAGGGCCAGAAGAGGGATTCATATTTTATATGGTCGACAACATTTAAAATGGTATAATGTGGATTATTTATTGTTTAAAGCAGATTTTGAATAGAAGATTTGTAGAGCCCATGCTGACTGTTGTTGCTAATCCTCTTAAGATGTAAGTAGTAGCTTCTGGGATTTTCTAATTTAACAGAATTGAAATGTTTTCTTGTTCGTATTTCAATATTTAACCAATTGTAGTTTCAGTTAATGGAATTTGAAGAAAGCATGACCTTTGGGTTATCACTTTAAAAGGGCAGAAACCAGCATTTTCATTACAGCTTGAAAGAAACTAATGTTAGGATGAAAATGGTATGAAAAGACTTTGCAGACTTTGTAAATAAATTTTGTTATAAATAAAAAAATAACACTGCTTGTACAGAACAGTGCCTAGTATGACCACAGACATGCATTTATTGAGAAGAGGCTAGCCCTGTGAGGATCCAGAGGCAGCCGGAGATTGTGTCAGCACTAGACTTTCAGTGAGATGAGGCAAGAACCCTGCAGAAATCCTAAGGCCATCTAGAGATTGGTGGCTCCGCTTGGATTATGTCTTGTGAAGATTTGGGGTAGTTTAACCCTATGTGGACTTTAAGGATGTCAGCACCTTTACATGTGTTCTGTATAGGTGACTCGAGACAATGTTATAATCTCTATATAAAAAAAACAAATAATTTTTTTTCAATTAAACAATTAAACAATTTTTTGTTGATTTAGGAAATCATATTTATTAGGATAAGGTAATTAGTGAAATTAGGTAATTTCTGAATTTTGCCCTATAGAGAGCTGGGATAGGCTCCAGCAGACCACTGTGTACCTGAATTAGGGAATATGCGGTGTAATGCAATATATAGTATTACATTCATTCATTCATTCATCTTCTATACCCGCTTATTCCCGAACTTTCCAGGGTCACAGGGGTCTACTGGAGCCTATCCCAGCGCAACAAAAATCTTATAAAAAAAGCTTGTTCTTTTACAATTTACACACACACTAGTAAGCAGCATGGGAATTCCAGAAACCTTAAAAAGAATTATGACTTTATCAACAAATTATTTTCTCTGTAGTGCCATTGGTATTTATTATTACAATTTTTGGGGGGACAGAAAGGATTTACACATATTTAAATTATTTTTACAGTACCACCAGCAGTCTTCTCTTCAATTAAAAGAAAATCATAAACACTTTTAAAACGCTGTATTTTTTTATCTATGCATATTCCTCAAGGAATATAGATTCTAATAAAACTTCCTCATCTAAACCTCATTTGAAAAAGTAGCAATGAGTTCCCTGAGTTGTATTTCATACAGAAATTGCCATCAACATAGACTGTCTGTTAAAAAATGGCATAGTTTCACATCCATTAGCGAGTGCGCTGTTTTTTTTCATCATTATTATCATTATTAATTCCTCATGTTGGTTTCCTGCATCCTAATTAATTTGATTTTGTTTTGTCCCGCTACGGAAGCCTCTGGAAATTAATGATGTGGAACCGCGATGTTGTGGCGCCTCTGATGGGGCTCGTCTTCGTGGGCTGAAATTTCTGTCATTAGCCAAAACGGCTGGTGACTGGAAGTTGGTGCTGGCGGTGTGGGGCTCCATGCCCGGGGGCTACGTTCTGTCTTTATAATTGATTAGACCACCAGAGAGTCATGATAATGATAACCATAAAAAAGCGTTTATTTGCATTTTTATGATTCATATTCGAGCAGAAGTGTTTTTCCGACTCCATCAACATCTCTATCATATCCAGTCATGAAGGCATCTCATGGAAATAAATATTCATAACTGCAGAGATCCTCAGAGCGGTGAAAGTTCATAAAGCCTTGAAGTTATCTTTTCAAAATGTTTAAGGCATCTGAACTGGTTATTGTTGTCTTGGCTAATACAGAAATATTTACAGATGATAGTGTGTGTGTGTGTGTGTGTGTGCATGTGCATGTGGCCCCAGAATGTTATAATTACAAGAAGGTGTGTGTGTGTGTGTGTGTGTGTGTGTGTGTGTGTGTGTGTGTGTTTCTACAGCACTCCAGAAATGAGTGTGCCAGTTTTTTTGCACTTTAATAAGAGCCTATAGTATAGTCTCGTCTGAGGTATTTGCAAGTTAATAAGGGACCCCAAATGCTTTTCACAGTCCAATCTCTCTTTCTTTTTTCTGCACACAGAAGGGATATTGGAGATTTCCACACCTCATAATGCGCTTCACTTGTTTTATTTGATGTGACATCAGCTCGTATCCCCCTGTCACTATTCAAACCCACCCCACATTTATTTGTGCATATCAACAATGCGACTTTATATTAACGTCTGCCAGGGAGAATTTTACTCCAATGGTTATGCATCTGATTTTACAGAACAGTTGTTATTTATACTTCAGTACTCTGATCCTTGGGGTAATTGATAACATTTACTTATTTTTTGTTCTATACCTGCTTATTTCCCTAATTTGGGGTCACAGTGGTCATCTGAAGCCTATCCGAGCGCACATAGAGCAAGAGGCAGGGGTACACCCTGAATCCCCATCACAGGACCAGCACACACACACTCACTCCTCATCGGTTAGCCAATTAACCTAATGCACATAGTTGGGAGGAAACCGGGAATCGAACCCACAACCTTCTTGCTGTGAGGTGCACGGTCTATCCACTACACCACTGCGCTGCCTTAATTAATAACACCAAAGTTGAAATACGTATTTATTTGCAGTTTTTTTGGTAAACTATTTAACTAAATATTCACCAGTGTATTCTGCAAATTATTCAACAATGCATACAAACTTTATACAGAAAGACCCCTTGCATGAGAATTGAACCTGGAGACCTTTGCGCTGTAAGGCAACCGTGCTAACCACTTCGCCACCATGCTGCTGCATGTTATGTTATTTTGGAATAATAATGTAAATAAAAAACAATTTAAAAAACAAATATTTTTCTATTTTACCAAAACATCTCCATGTCACATCCAACAATAATCACATCACAATAAAATTCTGTTGTGTTCTTCACAGTAAAACAGATGACGATTATCCAATGCAAAGGATGCAAACGTGCAACTAGAAGCTCTTTCTCTTTATTCAAATACCAAGATACCTACTTCTCTCCTGCTACACACACAGACACACACACAAGCACACACTTGGTTTCTGGACTTTAACAGTAAACAATGAAAGATGGGCATCGTTTCATTGGATGTTTCAGCATACAGTGTGAGTGGCCCAGCTGTCAGCTACTAAACCAATTAGAGAAGGAGAATTAATCTGAAGCAAAGAGCACGAGTCAGAGGAGAGGTCGAAAAAAAATTCAATACACAGCCTCCCACAGGGACGCTCTACTTATTAAGTCACACCAAACTCCTAGCAGTTAAAAGAGTGAGAAAGAGAGAGTGGAGAAGGGAGGAGGGGTAGAAATATAAAGGGAAAAAAGTAAAAGAGAAATTAATAGAACTAGAAGGAGATTGATCATAGAAAAGAATGACAGAAATAGAGAGGCAATACTAGAAAGTAAGGATATTGGATAGAAGACATGAGGAGACAGTGAAACAGTGAGAGAAATTGAAAGGTTAATAAAGAAAGTATAAAAAAGTTGAGGAATGAGTGGAAAGGAAGTGGGCAGGGTAATAGTGATGGGTTTACAACTATGTATGGTGTGTTTGTGAGACAAAAAAAGAAAGAAAAAGAAAGAAAGAAAGAAAGAAAGAATAAAAGAAAGAAAAAAAGGGGGGAAAGGAAGAAGGGAAAAAGTTTGAAAAGGACTGAGGTTTTGGATGGCAGAGGGAGGGAATGATGGAGAGAAAAAATAAATTGACAAAATGAAAAGGAAATAAAGAAAAAATGGAAAGAAGGTGAAGAAAGTCAAAAAAAAGGAAAGAAAAAGAAAATGTAAATAAATTAATGATGAAAGGAAAGGAAGGAAATAAATAAAAAGGAGGGAAAGTGAAATATTTGGAGCTCTTTTGATATAGCCAATTTATAATGTTAGTTCACTTTTTTATGGCCTCCATCTCCCTCTCATATTTACAAGTAACATTTAAAAAAACAACGTAAGCATATACATACATTCCACTGTGGACATTTTATTAGGACGTAACCTCCCAGCTATTTATCACGCGTATATTCTGCACGGCGTAGGGAATATTGGAGGTGCTCTTGAATGCTGTAATGCTGTTTTGTGTGAGAGAGGGGAGCAGATGTGCAGCATGAGTTGTGGCACTGCTGTTCTCTAATGCTGGGTACATTTGTCACTCGCACAACTCCGCAGCCCAGTGGATTAGATGTTTGGCTTGGATCATTAAGTTTGGCTCAAACCCTGACAGGGCAGACAAGTGTTTCATCCTCGTCACAAGCACAGAGCAAGAGAGAGATGGAGAGGAAGCACATACCAGACACAAGCTTCATACGCTGAAAGTGTCATTTAAAATTTTTTATAGCATTTACAGAATTACATTTATAGGATTAATGCTAACAAAAGTCCACTGAAGTCTATCAACTTCCTGCCTAAAGTGTTGACCTGTAGCACAAGACCCATTTTTCCCCAACAGGAACACACCTCATGCTACATTTTTTTTTACCTTCAGTATCCTGTCATTAGCTTGTGATTAATGTCACTATAGGAGCATCATTCATTCATTCATTCATCTTCTATACCCGCTTATTCCCGAACTCGGGGTCACTGGGGTCTTCTGGAGCCTATCCAGCGCACATAGAAAATTATAATTTTTTTAAATGCGTTGCTTTTTTTTCACACGGCCTGCAGTGTTGATTGCAGTTATTCAGGAAAGTAGTTAAAAAAAGGTTTCTCTCAGGTGACTGTTATGGTTCTAGCTGTATAGAGAGATGAGCCATGGAAGGGCAGGGGCATCAGTGGCAATTAATGCAAGTGGTGTCTAAGACAAGGAGGCTAATGAGATTTAATATACTTGCAGGTGAGGCAGAGGCAAGGCTCCAGAGTCCTTAATGAACCAATGACAGCCTAATTAGCCACAATTTACAATTTCTGAGTTCTAATCAGAGGCGATGAAGCACCGCAACAAATCTTTGTATGAGTTAGTTTTTTTAAACACTCCAATCTGTTGCCTTGTACTTGATTGATAATTGCATATATTCTTCCATTTATTCCTTCATCTTTAACTAAACATCTTTCTCTCCCATCGCTTGCATTGTGGAGGCGAATACTCTGCACAGTTCGAGAAATTATGGAGGAAGAATTTTGCTCTAAAAGAGTTGGCAGGTGATCAGTAAAAGTTGAAGCAGAATAAAAAAAGTTAAGCAGTTTTAAGTTTAAGTAAAGAGAAAAGCATTATACATGTAGGTTTATATAAGCAGCAAAAAAAGGATGTACAGACGCAGTAGATAGATCAAAGAACTCCCTCGGTACAAGCAGTGCTATTATTCATGCGCTCTGGCATTCAGCAACAGGCAGTGAGACAGGTATATATTGACCTGAGGGCCTAGGAGTCACCATTCACACACAACATACCGAACAAACATGTGACATTAAACACTCGCATCACCTTGGTATTTCCACAGGACACCGTCTGAACACTCTGGATAACATCTGCTAAGATTCACCGGAATACATTATGTCATGTAGTTTCCTTTTTCCTCTTTTTGATGGTTCTTTAAAAATCATTATTTTCAAATAAATACAAAAAGGCTACAAGTTAATAAAAATAGCTCAGAACTTTAAATATTTGCATCCTCCATTTTACCCCTTTTCTTTTACATCTGTTATACTTGAGTAAAAGTTTATTTTTTTATTTAAAAATAATTATTATTGATAAGTTTATTGTTAATTAAGATAATGTTTTTAACATCCAATTTTATCAAGTGAAGTGATATTTATATATTTATAATAATAATTTCTTTGCCTTAGACAGACTGAAAAACAGCCTAATAGTTAGATCCCTTATTTTTAATCATTATTTTTCTGACACAGACAGAAACAAACTTTTTATGTGTTCATAAAAATAAATTTACCACTAATAGTACTAGCATCCATTTGCAATTACCGGGTTATATAAGATATAATAAATATAAGAAAAAATATTTGTGTAAAAAAATATCATTATTGCTAGTACTATTAGTGGTAAATTTATTTTAACAAAATTTACTAACTTTTTTAAATCCTAAAATAATTTACTCATTTGGTTAATGTTGTCACGTGATACAATTACACGAACTTTTTTAGCAGTGCCCTCTCTAGGTTTATTAAGTGGGCAGTGTTGGCTTAAATGGTTTCAGTGGGTTCAGTCTCCCTGCAGCCAAGTCTGCCACTGTTGGGTCCCTGAGCAAGAGCCTTAACACGGGGCCAGTGTATCAAGGCTAATCCTGCGCTTTGACCCCGATCTTCCAAGCTGCGATATGTGAAGAAAAACATTACACTGTGTATAATTATGTATGTGACAATAGAATTTTAATTGTACACACAGCCTCACACATTGTTACGTGTTCAATAGTATAGACTTAGATTTAGTAGATAATATACTGCAGCATTTTACTACTAGAACCACCAGTTCTTATACTAGTTTGTAATTAATTGATTCGGAATCTTTACACGCCGGACACACACTTCTGCTGCTCTCTGTAGCGATCTGGTTCCCTTCAAGCGTGAAATTGCTCTTCAGTGTGCTCTGTAATGTCTAAAGCGGACCTGTTGTCCAACTGAGCAGATTTGCTCTTTAGGCAGCTGCTGCATCCTGTGAAAGATTACTTCTGACTCGGAAGTATACCAGTGAATTATATACGAATAGTAAAATAGTTTGTATGCATTAAACTCAATTTGTTATGGAGAAAACTCAAGTTGGTCCTCTCCAATCATTTTTTTTCCAGTTCCTACACATATTCAATCTAATTTGCAGGTATGTATTTGCTGGTAGCTCAGATTGATGAAAGGTTCAATTTGGGGTTTGAGATTATGCTTTGAAGAGCAGGACATGGACACTAACAAGGCCATGATCAAAGTCTAAAGACAGACATTCAGTTGAAAGAAATGAAACAGACAGACATATGCATATATCTAAAGTCAGTCTGGGGTTAGATATGCATAAAAGGCATTTATATTAGTAAAAAAATTAACAATGTTAAACTAACATTTAAAAATATGGAGCATTAATTGTTTGGTGTGTTTTCTGAAATATAATGAGTGCACATCAATTGAATGTTAGCATTAAATCATAAAATGTCAGTTTTTTTATACAAATCCTTTTATTTAAAGTCTGTTTCACCATCCTGATTTGGTGTCAATTACTAATAAAAAAGAAGCTTTTAAAAATGGTGGCACCTTGATATACCTGACTTAAGAAATAAATCTCAAGTAACAAAAAAATGTATTAGATAAACATTCACTCTTTTATCTTCGATACCCGCTTATTCCTGAACTCTGGGTCACGGGGTCTGCTGGAGCCTATTCCAGCGCACATAGGGTGATATGCAAGGGTACACCCTGGACAGGTCGCCGGTCCATCGCAGGACACACAACAGACACACCACAGACACACAACAACACGCACACACACTCAATCCTATAGGCAATTTAGAATTAATAATCGAGCTAATGTACATGTTTTTGGACTGCGGAAGGAAACTGGAGTACCTAAAGAAAACATACGCAAGCGCATGGAAAACATGCCAGAAAATTTTCCCTTGCCAGAAATTTGAAACTGGGACCTTCTTGCTGTGGGGCAACTGTGCTAACCACTACGCCACAGTGCTGTGTTTATTTATTATTTATCCTAAGTAATCATGTATAATGAATCACTTAAAAACTCTCATTTTAAGACATCCATAGATTTGGTTAAAATACAAAGTTATCTGTTAATTGATCAACGTACCAACAAAAAAAATTTAAAAAAATTAAGAGAATTGTTTGTAATGTTAAAGTTTCTAATATTTAATATCTTTTAGGTTTTTATCACTGACCTAGCCGTACGTAAACCTAATCTTATCACAGAGATTAAACACAGCTATTAGAATCAAATCCACTTGTGTATACTTAAGGATAATCTGGAATTTCATCAGTGTTAGAGTTTTCTATTGTCTTTCAGCTCTCAATGGGATTTCAGACCTTTAATATGGGAATGAGCGGCTTGTTCCACCTGGTTCAGATTAATGCAAATCTATTCCTTTAGAGCTTTAATAAGTCAATCGTAGCTATATTTATACAATGAATTGAGAAATAAAGGTCAGGGATTAGTGCAGAAACATTGAGAAGGTCAAAGCTTGGAACACACAAAATGAAATCTACCATAGAAGCTGAACTGGAAATGCATACTGACATAATGTATCGAAAATCAGTAGATGGCATTGTTTTTCATGTTTTTAACATAAAGATAAAAAGTCCTTACACAAGTATTTGCAAGAGCGGCATGGTGGTTAGCACGTTCGCTTCAAAGCAAGAAGGTCATGGGTTTGATTCCCAGGTCTTTCTGTATAGAGTTTGCATGTTATTCCTGCACTTGTGTGGGTTTCATCCGGGTACTCCGGTTTCCTCCGACAGTCCAAAAACATGTAAATTAGGTTGACTGGTGATTTAAGGTTTCCCATGAGTGTAACTGTGTTGTTTTGGCCCTGTGATAGACTGTGTACCCCTGCCTCTCGCCCTATGTGTGCTGGGATAGGCTCCAGCAGACCCGTGTGACCCTGAATAATGGAATAAGTGGGTCTAGTAGATAAATGAATGAAGTTTTGCAACTGTAACACCAGACTCCTCACCCAGCACTCAACTTACTCTAATTAATCACTCCTGAGTCCTCAGTTTCTGACTCTTTGGATTCTCTTCTGCACTTTTATGTTCTTCGCTGGTCTCTGGTAACCAGTTAAAGTCTGTCTCCATATAAGGGCCAGAATCTTTCATCTTATCGCTTTTTAAATAGGACAGCGCGGTGGTGTAGTGGCTAACACATTCGCATTACAGCAAAAAGGGTTCGAAGCCCGGTTTGCATGTTCTCTCGGCACTTGCATGGCTTTTCTCTGGGTACTCGGTTTACACCCAGAGTGCAAAAACCTGTACATTAGGTTGATTGGGGATTCTAAATTGCCCATAGGAGTAAATGTGTGGTATGTGTGGTTGTTTGTCTATGTGTGGCCATGCGATGAACTTGCGACCTGTCCAAGATGTACCCCTGCCTATCGTCCTATGTGTGTTGGAATATGCTCTAGCAGACCGTGACCCTGAGTTGGGGAATAAGTGGGTTAGAAGATGAATGACTGAATGAATGAGTGATTTTTCAATAAACACAATTAGTGTCTCCAGTTTAGCATAATAACAGATACAATATAAATGCATGTAAAATGTTGCCGGTTAAAAAAAAAACAATAAAAATTAAATGCAAATTACAATATTTAAAAAATGTTTCCAGATTACTTGCACTGTAACACTGTGGCTGCAGCTGTCAAAATCCCGTTGAGCAAGGCTGTGTTTTAATTCTTTTTCCTATTTCCTAATTTGGGGTTACAGGGGTCTGCTGAAGCCTATTTCAGTGCACAAAGGATGAGAGGCAAGGGTACACCCTGGACAGTTATATATATATACAATATACAATTGGTAGAAATGCAGTATGAGTATTTTTTTATCTACTAAAAATCTAATTTAT
>JAOTQW010000009.1:6794749-6808528 GCA_026260075.1 Sisor rabdophorus
TAGATAGATAGATAGATAGATAGATAGATAGATAGATAGATAGATAGATACTTGACCTTGGGTCACCTTACAGTATAATCTGGAAATTAACAATATCCCTATTAATAAAACATCATTCTTTTTATTTGAATTTCCATATCCTTTGTTCCTACAGACTTGAAAAAACATGGCATAAAAATAAATCTTCTTCCGCCTGAATAAATGACAGCAGACATTTGTCCAAACAAAGAGTAATCCATCACTGCTGTTGTCTGAGTGATGTTAAGGCTGCAGATATTTTCGCTTTCATTGGGTTTCAGCTTCTTACACACACAAAAGGAAAGTTTCACGTCATAGCCCTATTTTGTGAACTAAATGATCTTGTCCAGGTTTTCTCCCAAAAACAACATTTCCAATATTTGACTAAATATATTATAGAATTGATTATAACACGCTTTTTCTTCTGCTCTTTTTATGTCAGTAAAGTCATCATGTCTGTTTTGTTTTAACAAGTCTGTGTCCTGACACCAAACAAAAGAGTGCCACTATATATACTGAGATTAGAAAAAAAATTGCCCATCGAGAGCTAGTCCGTGGCGGTGTGACATGTGATCTTCCACATCCTCTGCTGTTTGGTGGTTCAAGTGTACTCGTACCTCTGACCTGTGAGCACGATTGAAATTCAGAAGAAGATTTAAACAGAGACTGTGGTCATTAATCAGCCCAGACTTGTCGTGCCTCCGTGCCAAGTAGAGTCCTGGATTTCTTCTGAGTGTGTGTGTGTGTCTGTGTGTGGTGTCTGTGTGTGTTGCTATTGATAAGATAGATATGAGTGTTTCACAAAGGTCAGTCTTTGATGTGTTAAAACTGGAAAGATGGTAAAAATAAAATAAAAATATTAAATCAATGAAGTAATTTTTGCTGATAATTAAAAATAGCAAGTTTGTTTCAAAACGTGCAATTAATAATGAGAATTTCTGACGCAGGGGTTTCACAGCACCGACCATTTGACTTTGAATTATTACACCAGATTCAGCACAATGGAGGCCTTTTTTTGAAACAGGACAATGAACTCTTCAATGCGAACTGGAACTGGAATTTCCTCAAGCATGGAATTAAAATAAATGGTGGAACAATGAGATGTGTGAATGAATTAACGCCTAAAGTAATGCCAGCTTGGTATCCTGAAACAATGTTTCAGAAGTTATTGAATATCCCATCTATGATACTGCGACCCAACATAAAAGAACAATAACAGCAGAAACTCACAGCTTAAACATTCACATTTCTGGCATTTTGTAGGCATCCTGTTAAAGGGTTACTGTTAAAGGCCATGTAGCTGAATCATTGCAGCACTGGGAATTGAAACCACAATCTTTCAATTACCAGTCCAACACTTGCATAACTAAGCTAGTTATTACCATCAGTTTAAACATATTCTGAAAGAAGATGTCCACTGATGGCTCTGTCACACTAGCTTGTAAAGCGGGAAGTGTTTTGAGCCACTATTGTAGTGGTCTTATGTATAAAAAGCCTAAAGTCATCATGTTGGACGCCACTGCCATTAGACCTCTGAAAATTCTTGCAAAAGTGAGGCCAACAGAAAGACTCAGTATTAGCATGCTTTGCTCCCGAAAGCATACCTCTAAAGGTTTGTTTCTTTGTTAAGGAAGCATGGATATGTAAATGTATGAGTCCTGGGGCTCTATTGGGAAAAACAGGATCTACTGTGGAACCACCATGGCTGCCATAAACCGGCCAACTGCTCTGTCCTTGGTGGTCCTAAAAGACAGGTCCCTTAACAGCTCTGTCTGGTATGCCTTTTGCAAAAGGGGTCGTAGATAATCTGTGTCCCACTGTAAGTATAACCCACCATTAACAGTATATTTCCTCACTGTACGAATAAACCCATACACATTTTAACAAACCCATACAAGTTTTAACACAAACGTGCACGGTTATACACAAACGTGTATATATATATATATATATATATATATATACACACACTTAAACATGTACACATACACACAGATAACAAACACACAGATAACAAAAACAATCTCAGACCACTTTACAATAAATTGCTGGATTATAGTTAAATTAATTCCATCCAAGTGTGCACATGTGTGTCACCTATATGGTGTACTTATGCATGTATTAATGAGCGTTAATGTTATATAAATGTATTTTTTTATCAATTTACTGTTACACGAACAATGAGACAATGCTGTTGATGATGCCATTACCTTCACTGGAGATACATTAACATTATGCAACTGTCCTTAACCTACAATACAGACCTTGTATGAATTGACTATGAAATGATGAAGATAGTGTATGTGTATGTGTGTGTGTTGTTTGTTTGTCTGCTCTTCCGTATTTGAAGACATGTCATTTTACGCAGAGATTAAACATGCCTCTGCTTACCCTTCATCCGCCATCTTACTTAAACACAGTCTTGCTGCGTCTCAGTGTCAGTTCGAAGCTTAATGTCAGTCAGGCTTGTGTGTATGTGTGTGTGTGTGTGGGTGTGTGTGTGTGTGTGTGTGTAAATTTTAGACAAATTTACTAAAGAATACGAAGTTTGAAAAAAACAAAAAAACTATCGTTTTTATAACTTGGTGGTTCAAGTCTTGGTTCTGAGATATAAACATAAACAGGATAATTCAGAGAGAAACATAAGGAACAAAGTCACAGTCTATATAAAAGATTCAACGTATTTCTGCGTTAAACTTCCACAAACATTAGCTCTGTCGAGTGGTTTCCGACAGATGTGATGATACCTGTTGTTTTGACTGAGTGTGATTTCTACACTGCACAGTATATTGAATATTATAGCTGTGCTCACAAAATGTTACAAATAATAATTAATGTGTTTATTTTTATGATAACTAAATTGATTTCTAATATATGGATTTGTAAATAATTTAACATAAAACATTTCGGTAAAAATGCACAACAATTTATTGAGTCTAATAAATTATTAAGTCTAATAATGATTCATTAATTAATGTTGCAGAAATAGTAAGAATATATGCAAGTAGACATATTTAAATATATAATATTTATATAACAAACAATAAAATGGTGGGGGGGTTTATCAAATACAACTTAAACAAAAAGAGATCTACACAATTTTAAAACTCATTTTCATCTTTTACAGGTTTTAATAGGTTTAAAATGACAATACAATATTATAAACAAAATTATTTTTACATTTTTCTTAAAGACATTAGGATTAATAATTGTTGCTCTTTGATTTTTTTTTTTGTTCTTTTTTTATTTGATGGTAAGAAATTTTTTTCACATACCGATTAATCACATTTAATTTCAGCATTTCTCAGCATTAACATCTCAACAAAAGGACCTGTATAAATACTGGTGGTTGTCCTTAATGTCTTCTTCCCTAGAGTGTGATTTGTGGTTCCTTCTTAACCCCAGCAGTGTGAGTTCTGGGAAGAAGTGCTTGAACTTTCTGAAGCACGCTGCAGGTTTAATGGACAAAAGACTGAGCGGTTTTACTTGAACAAGTCATTTCACACCTGCTTGGCCTTGCATTAGGCTCGAGTGGGTTAGCGAGCAGATCGACCATCGAGTTTCCGAAGAAGGCTTAAGTGGAGTGGAACTACTCAGCTAAGCGGCACCTTCAAACACCCGCAGCGCTTCGAGGAGCACGAAGCACGACTCTGGGATTTTTCATTTTTCGTGGGGGTAAGTAATGCTGTGTGACTTTTCCTACATGCTGTGCTCGTGTCTGGACTGATTTTATGATGACTTTTTATGATGATTTGTGATCATATGAAAAGCTCTAGTGCTTGTTTAGTTTTGGGGGCTTCTTCAATTGATATTAGGTCTTAGGTCTGTACATTATTCAAAAACTGTTACCCAAATGACAGGACATAATCCTCTTTAATAAAACTGAATTTAATTAATTATAATTTGAATTTTAGTGCGAAAGGATTGTGTGTGTGTGGAGGGGTGACTATGACAATACATGCTAAAATGTAATGTGCCCACCCTTGCCCACCTTTATATTTTAATGTATATGACACCCAAGTGCTCGCAAACACAATTAGTCCAGCATTTTAAAGGAAATATATTTGTATTCTTTTATACATTCATCCAGACTAACTTGTCTTGAGTCTGGTCATAAGTAAAATCTCACACCTATTTATTGTCGGAGGCATTAATTCAGAATTAAAGTTGGTATGAAACGACTGTGACACATTTATTTTCCTCATCTTTTAAACCTAAATAGAGTCACCCATAAAATCAATAAATGATTTAAAGAGATGCCAGAAAACAATACACTCGTCTTCATTAGGCTAATAATGAACAAGTAAACAACCACTATTCGCTCTTGGTAGAATGATGTTGATATATTATATATATTGATATTTATATAGATAGATAGATAGAGAGAGAGAGAGAAAGAGAGATAGAGAGAGAGAGAGAGAGAGGGGGTAAATAACTACACTAATTTTTAGGGTTCCGTGTAAACAAGTAAAATAAAAAGCTGAAGAAAAACCGCGCAGGCATTTAATGGAACTGGCCGTGGTGCTGAAGTCCGTCTGCCGAAACACCGAAATCTCCATCTCAACTTTTTTTTAACCTCGAGACGCATTTCGGAATATGGATTTAGGGACTTTAGGTTATTTAATACACATTAATAAAACATACGTTTGTTACCAGATTTAAATAATATCTAAAATGTAAAGAAAACAAGTCTAAACACATGATAACGTAATGAAATACCGAAATTAAATACTGAAATTAATATGTGACATCAAACCCTTTATTTTTTATTAATAATAATTATTATTACTAATATTAGCATTGTTTTATATTAATTAATTAACTACAGTTTTTCCTGCCTAGATCAAATTTTGTACAATCCTGTTATTATACAAAAATGTTAAATGACTAAATCCATGTTTATTTCTACTCTTTTACACCTGGACAGGTGATAAAACATTTTGTAATGAAAATAAATAAGTTAATTAAACAGCTACATTATGAAGAACACCATGCATTTAGAAGCAAAAGATGTATTATAGATTAGACTAAAAAGACGACTTCTGACTTCTAGAACTAGAAATTATTGTGTAGGACTACAGAATGTGTGCGTTCAACTTTTCTAAACCAAAGTGTGTGTGTGTGTGTGTGTGTGTGTGTGTGTGTGTATGTGTGTGTGTGTGTTCAAAATCTTTCAAACATAATTGTAAACAAAGTACACGTATCAAAGCAAGGCTTACTTATGTTGACAGGTTAAGAGAAAATGTAAAAAATTTAAATGCATTTGTCACGTTAACATTCAACTTTAAACAAATTAATTCAACTCCTTAATTTAAATTAAAATATGATATAATATAATAATTATAATATAATATAATAAAATACATTTAAATAATAAAGCGATTTCGTACATATATCAAATTTTTGATTCATGTAGTGAAATACTCTCGGCCCAAGACATGGATTTTTCTGTTTATTTTGGCGCCCCCTTGTGGTAAGGACTGTTAAAACACAGTTAAAAACGGGGGGAACATAGACTGTAAATTCTTACAAATTATAAAATTGAGAGCAAGAATATCAATTATAACAGTAAAAACGGTGGCAGATGAGATGTCAGTTAAGCGTTTGGACTGTGCTTTAATCTCCAAAAGTCGTTCAGGTAAAAGTTAAGCTATGGAAGTAAAAACGACTAAAAGTTCCCACTTACATTCAGATAAGGGGGAAAGAAACCTGAGAAATAAAGAACTACTGCTGGAGTGGGACAAAAAGAAAGAGGCGGACTTTCTTACCAACCACAGTGTCGGGGTGAAGAGAAAAACGGCGCACCAGCACGCAGCCCGCATCCTCCTTCCCGATCGCAAACTTCCGCTAATTTCCCTTTAGCCGTTCTTCGTCTCCGAGGAACATAGATCCACCCGGTATTTGCGTTACACACCGGTTAAGACGCAGGCGCCATGATGAACCCCATAACCACGCGGAAGAGATGGATGAACAGCTAACGGTTTGGAACGGCGCGTGCGGCAGAGGAACGCTTACATAGGCGTTAATCCGGACGGATAGTGAAGCGCGATCATATTTCTATGCGTACTGGAGAAAGGATGTTTCGGTATGGATGAGTTTTTTCTGTGTGTTGGAGTGTGTGTAAGAGAAAGAGAGATAGTGAACTCGAGGTGCTCGTTCGGCGACACAGCGCGCGCTTTACGACTCTGAAGCGTTTTTGCGCGCTAGTCAGCTCGACGCTTTTATATCGCGCGCTCTGGCACGCACTCCCTCCCACCGGAAACGCGGCGTGTCATCGCACTATCTTTGGCACTTATTTCGTCTCCATCCTGTTAACTTATAAATGTGTGAAAAAATAACCAAACTTAAAATCCACAAAAACTTGTTATTGAAAAATATATATATATTACACGAGTAGAGGGGGATTGTTAAAGCTAAATGCCTCCTCAAAGAGGCGGGGTTTTTAAAAAAGGGGGCGTGTCTATAAGTCTATAGTAACAATTCCCACCCGGAAAAAAATTAGCATTTAACTCATGTTAGCCTTTAATATTATATCCCCGTGTTACTGTTTTTTAAAACAAATATTATTCCTCCCTTTCTTCCTTCCTTTTTTGCCTTCACGTTATGTTCTTTACTTTTCTCCTCCTTTCATACGTTCTTTCTTCACTTTAAGTTCTTTAATTTTTTTCTCCTTTCTTTTTTCTCCTCTTTCTTTCTTTCTCTTTTTCTTTTTTCTTTCTTCCTTTTTTTCTTTCCTTTGTGCGCTTTACGTTTCTCTTTCTTTCTTTCTTTCTTTCTTTCTTTCTTTCTTTCTTTCTTTTTCTCCTTCAAGCTAATATTTAAATATATATACTTATTAGGTTTTTACATTTAAAATAAATCTATTTTCCTCATGAGCTGGAGATTATTCCATGAACACACTGTGTAAGGCTCGAATAAATACCTTTAACTCCACACCCAAACATGCAGCCAAACAAGCCTCCACACAGCATCAGAATCAACCCAGGAACTCTGAGCTGAGCTAAAAATAATAAATTCAAAGGAGAAGAATAAGTTTGATCCTTAAACTATTACTTTAAACATTATGTTGTTAATTAAGATCAAATCAGAAGTAAATTTATTCTGTTTAATTGTCTATTTAACTTGTTTCAGTGATTTTAACTTGTGCCATGATGTAGATTTTAATCTATGATAAGTACTCTATATATAAAAGTGGAAAAAACCATGACACGGGGGTCTGCTGGAGCACACATAGGGCAGGGTTACAACTTAGACAATTCGCCAGTCTGTCACAGGACCACACATAGGCGAACAACCACACACACTCACACTCACTCCTTTGGGCAATTTTTAAAGACCATTCAACCTAATATACATGTTTTTGGACTGTGAGAGGAAACTGGAGTACCCAGAGGAAACCTACACAAGCTCCGCGTGAACATACAAACTCAACACGGAAAGATCCTTTGCCCTGGAATCGAACCTATGACCTTCTTGCTGTGAGGGAACTGTGCTAACCACTACACCACAGCGCCGCCCATCATCTACGTTCTAATTAATATCATTCAGAAATACAACCAAGCCGAAAAATCGTGGATGCTTTTATGACTTAGAGCCTTAGATTTTATCAATAACCTGTCAGTTCTGAATAAAACAAAAAGTCCAGCATATGCTGAGTCTGTGTTCTTGTTGTTTCGTGATCGATTGTCGTTACCTGACAGGCTTAGTTGTTAAGAAGCGGAAAACTATAAGCGAGCAGAGAGGTCAAGAGAAAAGACACCACAGTTTTGCCTTCATAAATCTGCTGTGCTCTCGTTGCTACTGCATCGGCGTGGCCCGAACCGTGTCACTATAACTCAGGCGGTGGGCTGATGGGATGCTGTTCTGAATGGCTCCGGTAGCCTTCATAGCCCCAGCATGGAGAGATAGAGCCTCAAGGGATTAATCACACCTGCCTAGATTCATCCTAGATTCAAAACTAGTATACCAACTGATCACGTTTTTCTGGAGGTTATAACCTGAAACCAGTGCATACATTACGCTGGCAAACAAATGTAGAGGAGAAGAAAATACTGTGCAGAAATTTTATATATTTCATATATAAAAGCATTTCTATTCTTGTAGCTTAGATAAATTTAGCTTAGATTAATAAGCTTAGTTTTTTTGCCCTTTTAGGGAGCTTGGATAGGCTACAACAGACCTCCATGACCCTAAATTAGGGAGTACCCCTAGGGACCTCCATGACCCTAAATTAGGGAGTACCCCCCAGATCTCTAGTTTGTATTCTATACACTTTTTTGTTCCCAGTTAAATTCTAAATCCTATATTTGCCGAATTCTAAACAACAGAGAGACAAATTCTAATGATTAAAATAAAGTTTAGAAGATTTTATTATAATAAACCCATATAATAAAGTTTTCTTTTTACATTATCTTATTGTTCAAAGTTGCTTAAAATGCAGCCATCCTACAAAACTGGATATCATCTTTGTTTAAAGATTTATTTTCCAATGTATTATTTTATTTAACATTATTTCAGTTTTAGACATTCTTTCATTTCTTTTGGGTCCTTCCTTCCTTCCTTCCTTCCCTTTCTGCCACATTTAATTACTAATTACTTTTTCTGGTGGTCTTAAAGCCTGAAACTATTGCATACAGTACAATATTTAATTGAATTCCAAATCTCTTAATTGATCAATTACAGATTTTATTATAATAAACATAAAGTTTTCTTTTCACATTATGTCATGGATCATAGTTGATTAATCCTTACCACATAAAATAAATAAATCCTGTTTTATGTTCTTGGCACTGAGAAAAACAGACATCTGTAAGGAGATCCATAAGTGGACACCTGCAAAGAAATTCAAAAGTTAGTCCTTTTCTCTTTTCGTTCCGCTTCTTTTCTGCAACACAGACCGCTAATCATGAGGTCGAATGAGTCTAATGCACCACACTGTACCTTTGGCCCACACTCAGGCACAATTGCTTCTTTTCACACCATCTAATCTACGACAAAAGCACAGGAGATTACAGGGTATAGACTTCCACTTCCTAATAACTCTGTGAAAGAGAAGTGACAGACGACGGGGGCAGCTAAGCAATGTGCTGGCATGGCGCTGCTCAGCTGGCATGGCTTGATGCCCAATTGTTCAGGCAGATGTTGACCAAGTAGGAAAGCAAACTCTGCAGGCCCTACAACTGCATAGCGACAAGGTTTTCAATTAGACCTATCCTAGGCTTTTTTTGTCGTGAGATGTAAAACAGCAACACATAAAGTTGAGAGGTCAAATCCAGCAGCTTGTGTGAAAGAGGTCAGGTTAGGCGTAAACCGGTGGCTATTGGCAACACGGCTTATCTGGGTGTGAAAGCTGCCCCTAAAGTCATTGACAAATGTGGGTGGCAAGTAGAGGTCTCAGGATGCAGCTGGTGTGTATCGAGCGCTTCTACATAGCAATTAGACTGATGGCATAACTCAGTGACACTGAGTGGGTGACAAGTGCTCAACAATGTCCAAAGCATCTGCAACATAAAACGTCATAGGGCTCAGAAGACGCAGAAGAGTTTCACACACTGTATAGCACATGCAAATGTTTGAATCTTCATATTTGAGTTAAAAAAGTCTGAGTAAGTTATGCAATCCATAAAGTTGAGTAATCTTTCAACAAAGGTTTTTTTTACATTTACAGATCTACTGATTAATGATATATAAAACAAATTTGCATTTAAAAGACATTTCTGTATTGATCCTGTAAGAAGTGAGAAAGTCACACAGGAAACCTGGGGCATAGAAACACCCAAAATCATATATAAAAATACTAAAAAATAGCATTACCGCTTATTTCTAATTAGGGTCACAGGGATCTGCTGTCTATTCCAAACAAACATATACACTCATACTTATACTATGGGCAAGAATCACCAAACAACCTAACATACATGTTTTTGGCCTGTGGGAGGAAACTGGAGAACTCAGAGTAAACCCACACAATCACAGGGAGAATGGTATACAACCTTTGATGGGACCCGGGACCTTCTTGCAGTGAGGCAACTCTGCCACCATAGAGAGAAAGCCTTATTTATTTATTTATTTATTTATTTTATCTATCGAATGATTCTTTGCTTTTAATATCGCCAAAGCTGATCTGAAGTTGATCTGATCGTCCAGAACACATTTACATTCCTGGACCGAGATCTTTCTTTCAACTTAATTACATTTTCCTTCATCTTGATAGCTCAAAGGTCAGGACATCATTAGTCACTTGCTGTGACTTTACATTGGGACATAATTGATTAGGTCAGTTTATGGGATTTTCTATCCTTCACTGTGGAATTCAATTGGAATGAAGGCCAAGAGACATGATTGTGATAATTACTGATTAAATAATAAGGACCAAAGATTTCCAGATGCTTGAGGCTGTAATTATAATTATAGGACTATTGTTATTCAGTTGATATAAGACCAGATTTGACTGAACTAACTGGAGGACACCCGGTTGCCTTTGCGTTCAATTTAAGAATATTGTAAATGAATATCCCCGTAAGATTTCAACACTTCTTACTCCAACCAAACCCGTGCTGTTTTAATCGGGTGACAATAAAAGACATGCTGTAGTAGCTTTTTTTCATAGGAGTGAGTATGAGTGAGTGTGTGTGGTTGTTCCATGTGTGGCCCTGCGATGGACTGGTGACCTGATCAGGGTTTACACCTGATCTCACCATATGTGTGCTGGAATAGGCTCCAGCAGACCCCTGTGACCTAAGCTAGGAAATAAGCGATTATAAAAGATGAATGAATGAACGTTAATTGCATTTAGAATCATATGTAGTACAACATTCAGTAAAAACAGTTTAAGAAAAAACATTAATACATCAAGTCATCTCATAAGTGGGAATGAGCATGAACTGAAAAACGAAGAACATTTTTTCCATAATTACGATGATAACCATACGGTGACTCTTCCTGCCAATTTACCTTTATTTGTTTGTTATGAAAAAAGTCTGTAATTTCATATTGCAACAAGCATTAAAGTAAGAATTTTTCAAAAGTAAAAGGGATTCTGTCTTTTATAATTGATATGTAACTACAGTGGTTAGCTTGGTCACCTGACAGCAAGAAGGTCCCAGGTTCGATTCCCGGGCAAGGGGTCTTTCTGTGCAGAGTTTGTCTTTCTGTGCCTGCGCTTGTTTTGGTTTTTCCCCATAGTCCAAAAACATGTACATTTGGTTGATTTGTAAATCTAAACTGTCCGTAGGAGTGAGTGTAAGTGTTTGTGTGTGGTTGTTTGTCTTTGTGTGGCCCTGTGATGGCATCCACCCTCTGTGTGCTCAGATAGGCTCCAGCAGACCCCTTTGACCCAGTTGGACAATAAACGGGTACAGAATAGGATGAATGAATGTAACTACAGTTTACCTACACACTAATCTCTCTACTGTGCTCAGCTCTAGACACTGTATGGTGCTGCTATCTAGTGGACTTCCTAGTAAATGCATCATCTTGTCTGAAGAAATGCAGGAAACCAACTTCTTCTTCTCCTTTCGGCTGTAATACATGTACTGTAATACATGTACTTTTTCTTGCAGTGAAACGACTGACTGGTGTGACCCTGCCTCTCACCCTATGTGTGCTAGGATAGGCTCCAGCAGACCCCTGTGACGCGAAGCTAGGGAATAAACGGGTTAAAAGATAAATAAATGAATTTTCAATTCATTTGCATCCAGGTGCTGGGTAAACGATGTCCCTTAATTTACCTTGTTCTATTTAAAATTCAGCACACAAGAATGAGCACAAAACCTCCTCCCTTAAATAAACTAATTTAAATAGTTTATTTTGGCTAAATCTAACAGTTAAAAAATAGCACAAGCAAGCAACCAATGAAAATTTAACATTGTCCTCTGTAAATAATTATTTTTTTTAATTTAGTGGGAGACTCTAACATAAAGGTGAAAGTTAAGCGGACACCTGCAGTTTACAGACAAACAGATCAGGTGGTTTATTACCCACAGGGATTAATGAACACAAACATTTAGCAGGGCGTTGCCCCTTATTGTAGGCGACACTTTACAATATAAAATTTTTTTATTTGCTTAATTTTCAGTAAACATAGCTTACTAGTCAGTTAAATTTTCTAATTCATGCAATGCATTAATAAGAATCAAACTGAAACCTGTTGCCATGTGCCTGTGAACTTTGATGGTGCAGGGACGTACAGTATTACACAAGTGAATAATTTTAGTCCTAATTCCTCACTTGTATCTTGTATGTCTTGGAGTCTTCTAGATTAGGATAGACTGTTTTACACCCTTATGTAGTAACAAACTGAATGGTAGTGTGTGGTTTTCTGTATGCGGCCATGCTATGGACTGGCAACCTGTCCATGTTGTACCCCTGCCTCTCGGCCTGTGTGCGCTGGGATAGGCTCCAGCATGCATCTGTGACCCCTAATTAGGGAGTAAGCAGGTATAAAGCATGAATGAATGAATTATTACTATTGTTGTGTTTGGTCTTTATATAATAATAATATAATACTTATCTAATAAAAATTACTGTTTTTAGTTGCAGTAGTAGTTGTACTAGTAATAGTTAGAAAATAACTATTTTAATGTATATTTTTGTAATTAATTCATTTGTATTTATATTCATTATAACCTATACAAGTGTAAGAAAAGTGATGATACATAAACTTTTTTCGGTTGTTTATTATCAGCAATCAGATACACAACTTGTAGGAAAAGGACAAAGCTGAGCAACGGTTTTCACATAGTAAATTTGCATCGGCCCAGAGAAAATAGTGATTGACTCACATTCAGGCAATCATTCTCTCGCTCAAACACACACACACACACACACACACACACACACACACACACAGCAGGGCTTAAAAAAAGAAATAATCGTATTTATATATTA
Organism: Sisor rabdophorus; assembly: GCA_026260075.1. Classification (NCBI taxonomy): domain Eukaryota; kingdom Metazoa; phylum Chordata; class Actinopteri; order Siluriformes; family Sisoridae; genus Sisor; species Sisor rabdophorus. The sequence goes on from JAOTQW010000009.1 coordinate 6,807,656, forward strand.
TACAGAAAACTCAAAAAATATTTAAAACCATTAGGCATGTATTTACAAGAAAAAAAGTAATACAAAAAGTTAACATTCCTTTCAGTAACTGTTGTTAGACTGTGAATGATATGCCACTAGAGGCTAACATCTCTTAAATGTTTGCAGATTATAATGTTAATACTGGCTTTAATTAACATATAATTAGATTTTAATATGGTGACAAAATTAAATGTCTTATTAATTATGAAAAAAAGTGTGAACCCTAAACACCGTAGAGAAAATACATGGTCCCGAATTATTTTTTTATTTAACACACTGAATTTATTAGTCTTGAAAATGTGCTTTTAAATATCATGTCAAACCACATAGAAATGGAAATTGCAAACACTTTAAAATCTCTGAACTAAATTTGTTTTGACTACACATGGTAGCGAATAGAGAATGATGGTAATGTTAAACATTAAGGATATGGTTATTCAAAGCTAATGGTCTGTTATCAACAGCGTTTAGGGTTGTAATCTAACCCCTAGTTTGACACAGTAAGGAATAAAGTGTTTAGGTTTAAAGGCTGTGGCTTTGGATTTAGAAATTTGGGCAGATATTCAGGCAGTGGAAAGTAGATCGATTTTTATCCGGTTTTAAAATCAGTACAAAAACAGACTGCAATCTTTTGCAATGTTTGGTGAGACATAAACACAGCATTAACTATGCAAATTACTGTAAGGTATAAAATAGTAAATTTTTTAAATTAAAATAAAACTGGTTTATTTTAAAAAAGCAGGTAAAAAAACGTTAAATTATAGCTCATGCATTGCCTCAAGGGAAGGGGTGGCCTCGTGGTTAAGGTGTTGGACTAATACCAGAAAGACCAGGGTTCGATTCCCAGCACCA
>JAOTQW010000009.1:6845602-6870664 GCA_026260075.1 Sisor rabdophorus
TTATACACTCATTCTCTACTCATTCAGTTTAATAATCACTGAATGCTAGCTTAAAGCTCTTTTAAAACTTTTACCATTGACAAAAGCCACCAGTCATTCTCTTCACTTTTCTGAATCCCCTCTTTGGACTATCACACAATAGAAAATCACTACCAGCCAAGAAAAAGACAGCAATTATGGAAATAGGCAGCAAAGCAGAACCAGGCCCTGTAGAGAGAGTTTAAGAGCGCATTCAGCTGAACAATTTGGGTTTGTCAGATTAGTTTGCCAGCAAGAGCATAAGCACACCAGGAAAGATTTTTACCAGCTGTATCTGAAACACCTGGAGAATGCCTTGTTCTCTATTAAATACTTTGCCCTTCACATATGCTCTAAAATACTTTCTTACCATCACTGTTGACACACTGCACTTGGGGGTTTTGTGTTCCAGGTCCACACTCTTTGTCATTGTCAGGAATGCATTCCTCCAGCTTCAGCAGTAGCCAATCATAACAGCCGGGCTCCTCACAGGGTATGGCCTCTGTCAGATGTGGGCAACTTCCTGTTCCACCAGTGGGCTCATTTAATACCTTTCTCATCCTAAGCTTGAAACCTAAATTTGAAAAAAAAACAAAAACAGGTTGATTTTCAAAAATTAATACTCAAGGATGTATGGTCATATTTAAAATGGCAATAAGAAAAAAAATCCTTTAAAGAATCATGTGATAGGAAATGTAATTAAATAAATAAGACACTGTCCTTCTTTAAGGAAAAATACTCCTGAGTAGGATAAAAATTTTCTTTTAACCAGAACCACACAAAATATGGCAGAAAAACCTTTTCATTTTCTGTGTAATTGAATAAGATGAGAAGACATGGCAGCTATTTCTATGGAGCATGGAGGATGGCTGGTGGGGGCATTGTCTCACAATCTTTTTAGTTCCCCTATTTTGAAATAACTACTGTATTATTGGTGCAGTCAAAATTTCTATGCAGAATAAAAATCCTTACTTAGTATTTTAAAAACATATATTTAGCATAGCATTGCATAAAATAGGTTTAAATTTGTGCTTTATGGAAGACGAGATGGTTCAAGGTCACCTACATCATCCCCCACCTCCTCATCTCTGCAGGCTTCCAATCTGATTCTTACTATGTTTTTAGCTTGATAAAAGGATCCACAGGGGGTCATAGAAGGCCTGTAGGGCAAAACAGTCACAATGCCTCTCTTTGATTATGTCTGTAAATGGGACATCCAATTGAACTTGTCCATTGTTGGTTTGTTTATTTATTTTATTCTGGGTTCCATCTATTTCTTAGTGGGTTCTGCCATTTCCTTTGCATCCTTTGTATAGTAATGTATGCAAATTTGGTGTTATGTCCCTTCTACACTTGCAAATAAGAAGCCAACTGATCCCTTGGCAATAAATAATGGTAATTCGATTCACTTGTCTCCATCTGCTTTTTTAGCCACACAAGCTCATTATGCTGGAGGGGAAAAAAGAACTTTGGAGACAACCGTACCACATGCTGCTAATCAGATCTAAACCGCATGATTATGTTTTTGTATTTGTGTGTACGGATGTGTCATTCACTCTGATTTAAAGTAAATGTTAATGGATTCCTCAGAAATCTGTACCAATACTTAGTAGAATGTTATGAACACTGGCTCCCAAAAATATTTTACTTGATCACATTGTTCCCAAAAAGTATAAAATCACGCATTCTGTTAGATTTAATGAACGACTGAGAGATCATTGCCAGAAGAAAAATGGGGAATGCTGATCCAGATGTTGAGGTAAGCCCACAATCTGCCAACATGTGTGTGATACATGAAAAAGAACCCCGCGTGCCTTCTTTGTTTCACAGCTTCCTGCATAATTAACTTCCACACTAAGCACTGGGGCAATCTGACAGTTGGATGTAAAAGAGAATTTATCCTTAAGATGAAAAGAAACTTCCTATCAGTTGAGTCGGCTTATTAGATAGAGTAAACACATTCTTATTAAATATGGAACGCTGGACGCCAACCACTCTGACGGACCCAACAAAGAGTGAGGGCTTTCCTTTTTACAATTATCGGGCTGTCTTCTCTGTTAACGCTTCACAAAAGAGGAAATCTCATTTAGTGTTTCTGTTTAGAGCCATTCAGCCCTCTGTCTCGCACTCCTTTTGACAGATATCTTTTACCCCCTCTATCTCCTTCTCTTCTAGAGTAGCTTATACGCTTTTGAGGAAATGCATTATCGCTTCTAGCAGTGGTAGATAAGCCCACAGTGCACCGATGAAGAGATGGAAAGATGAAGCACACTGCATTCAGAGGTTTTACTTTTATATTACAGACAAAGTGTTAAATGCTGAGGCAATAGGAAACAAGCACCTGACTTCACTACCAAAATGAGCTAAACTTTTAAATCACTCTCAAGAGACATTTAGCAAGTTTTCACCATTATGCAGTATTTATGTAAAGCATATATTTAAAATTTCAGTATTTCTTCGTAATTCATGTACTGCTTAACTTACACAGTGTTTAACTACTAGAGAGACAAGTATTTTATCGAGGGGCCTTAAATTTATTTATTTTCTATACCACTAAGCAATTGATAGTTAGCAACTTGCAATCTGCCCCTTGTAACTCCTCAGCTTGTGCTTTAAGACCCTTGTAATAGGCTCAAAGCACAAGCTAAGCGTTTACATGGGCAGATTGCCAGGTTGAAAACTTGTTGTGCATAAACACACACACTGCTCAGCAGTGGCAGCTTGGTGGTGCTGGGAATAAAACCTCAATCTTCCAATTAGCAGTTTAACACATTAACCACCTTCCCACGGAGCCATGTTATGGGTAAAACATTCACCTTTTCTGGAGCTCTGGTCCTGGCAGTTTTCAAAAACACAGGGTCCCCAGGCACTCCATAAAGAAACCTCACACTCCACTGGACATGGGATGTGACACAGCTGAGTGGTGTTGGGTGAAATTCCCAAACATAGGTCGTTGTTTACAGGCCGGGATGCTGCAAAGAAACACAACACAGATATAAAAATTGGATTAAAAACAAATTACCATTTTAATTTCTAGTCATGGTGTCAGATCATGATTTGTGTGTTAATTCTGTAACTGCTGGGAGGCATACTAATGGAGGTTCTGCAGGTATGTAAATACAATAAACGCTACCAAAGAAAGACTGAACACAGTGAACACCTACGTTCTTTCTTTACGATAAACTGTAAATGACAGACCAAACTTCATGATCTAATCAAAATAAAAATATAAAATAATGAACATGTAAAGTCATCACACATAGTCAAACCCCAGACCACACAGGCATTAGGAAAATGTACCCAACATTACCGTAGGCCCATGGGAAATGTATGAACAAAATATACATAGCTGTCCGGAGACTTTTTTCTGTCTGTTAGTGTTTTTCTTAACCCACCTACATGGTTTTGTTTTTATATTTTTCTATTCCTCCTAAGCTTAAGGCTCATCTTGCTTTTCTTGAGCTTGTCTTCAAATCGATTGTAAAACTGAAAAAGTGAAATTATGATATAATGAAAAAAGGAGGCAGGTTGAATAAAGAATTTTTAATGCTTTTGTCTTATATTAGTTGCACATTAATTTTTTTTCTTATTCCGAGCTTGCCATAACCTGCCGGTTTGTCTGGTCAGAGAAGAACAGGAACCCTGACTAACCTTGGTTTCTTTATCCATTTTGTCACTGATGGAGTTATACACACTATACGCCAAAAATATTTATTCACCTATCCTGACTCGCATATAAACTTAAGTGACAACCCATTCCTAATCCATAGGGTTCAATATGAAGTTGGTCCACCATTTGCAGCGTTAACAGCTTCAACTCTTCTGAGAAGGATATTTACAAGGTTTAGAAGTTTGTTTATTAAATTTTTTTGCACCATTTCTCCAGAAGCACATTTGTGAGATCACACACACTGATGTTGGACGAAAAGGCCTGGCTCTCACTCTTCGCTTTAACTGATCCCAAAGTGTTCTATCAGGTTAAGGTCAGAAATATGTGTAGGCCAGTCATGTTACTTTACATTTCCATGGTGGAATTCTTTGATCTCAAATGTTTATAAAAACAGTCTGCATGCCTAGGTGCTTGATTTTATACACCTGTGGACATAGATTGGAAAACCTGATTCTGATTATTTGAATAGGTGAGCGAATATTTTTGGCAAAATAGTGTATATGTATTTCTACATATACATACTCTTTATATGCAGATAGGGAGAGAGAGAGAGAGAGAGAGAAAGAAAGAAAGTGAGAAAAAGAGAGAGAGAACATATGCAGAAAGCACTAGATGACTTTCAGAAAGGTCAAAGCACTGATGGATTACTGTGTGACAGATCTACACTTCATTCACATGCAAATTGCTATGTGTGTGGTCAAAAGATGTGTAAATTCATGGAGCTGTTTTTTAAATAGAAAGCGAGAGAGAGAGACGGGCAGAGAGTTAAGAGAGGGACAGAGGGGGGCATTTATGGGGGGGTAAGTACATGTGACATATCCTTACTGTATGATTTTTAGATTTATAACCACTTGTGATAAATTGTGACACACTGATAATTGCTATATCTGTGTTCATGTAGGTCACTGAGCATGTAGACCTTTTTATCGAAATGGAATTGTGACTTGATTTAACAAATTGAGGTTGGTAGGGCAACACAAAGATATGCAGTACCTCTAAGAGTGTACAGATTATTATGAGCTTGATATTAAAACAACAAATGAAACAAATGATGTCTTTCTCTTTGGCATAACCTTATATAGTTGTATATCAGTCTGCTGGACAAAAGCTTGTCTCTGGGTTGTTTTTGATTTCAAAAGTCTCCCTTTTCACCTCCCCATTAACCAAGTCTGAATAATGACACTCTCCTTGCAGTCTGACCTTGTTCAGGTAGCACATCATTCACATGGAGGCCAGATGGTTCACACTTTGCACATTCAAGAGTTCCCCAGACTAATTAGGGCACCGATATGCCATCAGTACCATTGCATGTGTGCCAGTCACTAGCTTCCTTTGCTTTGCTTTGCATCATTAATAATGCCACCTAGGCACAAAAGAGAGTTGCATGCATGGCAATGCTGTAACAAAGCCGTCATGCTGAACCATTGACACGGAGTCACTTCAAATATAAGGCAGAGGAAAGGGGAATGAATATTAGGACCATTGCTGCTGAAAAATTGGTACACCTTTCTTCTAGTTCTTTTGTGAATGGTGTGGGCGTTAATAGATGAAAAATTGTAGCACTCCTACTGAGCAAAAGGAAATCAAGCAGGGCTTCATAAGATACAAACAGCAGAGCGGGAAGCTGGATAGAGATTCCACTTTTATTGGCACAGCAAAATGCCTCAAGCTGCTTTTGAAATGTAAAATGTAGAAACACCATTTTTTGGCATTGAAACATCAGGGCTCAGGAAGCCAGCAACAACATCCACATGATTGAAGAAGGGTTTGGGTTCCAAACAAAGCTCCAGTATTTCTATGGTAATGACACATATGGGATCCACAACAACAAAATGTACTGAGTCCACAGTGTACGCTTAATAAGGGTGGTGGGTTTAGCATCCATCCCTAAGGGCAACAGGGCTATCATCATATCATGCTTGTTTTTAACCAGCACTGGTTTCTGTAACTGTCTCATATTAATATTAAGATCCCAAATAATTCAGTACATTGGTTGCATGATCAGTTGTAGCGATGTCTTCCTTTTTAACCTTCTGAAAGACTCAATTCAAGAATTAGGGATTTATCATTTTTATTATTTTATGTTTCAAGTGATAGCACATATAGAAGGTATAAGGCAAAGGAAACAACATAAGATAGACAAAACTGATAATGTATAGATAGGTTTTAATGTTATCGCCAATAAAATTATTTTAATTATTGTAAAGACAATGCTGGACAAAATGTGTGTAAGATTTCATCCTTCTTCATTAATAGTAGTCCAAAAACATGTATGTAAGGTGGATTGGTGACACTAAATTGCCCAAGGGAGTGGCTGTGAGTGTATGTATAGAGTTGCAATGGACTGGTGACCTGTCCAGGGTGTACCCCTTCATCTCATCCTATGTGCGCTGGGATAGGCTCCAGCAGACCCCTGTGACCCCAAGTTAGAAAAAAAAGCAGGTATAGAAGATGGATGAATAAATAAATATTTTTTTTCAGTTGTAGTAAGTGGGTAGCATGGTTCTTAGTGCTGTTGCCTTACAGCAAGAGCTGCTTGCTTGGGTTTACTCTGGTTTCCTCCAGAAAAATCTGCTTTTTGCAGATGATGTTGTCCTGCTGGCTCCTACAAGCCAGGACCTCCAGCATGCACTAGGGCAGTTTGCAGTTGAGTGTGAAGTAGCTGGAATAAAAATGAAAGTCCAAGCCCATTTTTCTCAGCGATCTTGCCTCAAGTGGAGCTGTTTAAGTATCTTGGGATTTTGTTCACGAGTGAGGCAAAAATTTAGCAGGAGATTGATGGGTGCCACAATGCAGTCAATGTACCAGCCAGTAGTCATGAATAAGTTGCAAGGCAAAGGCAACTCTCACCTATGGCCATGAACTTTGGGTCATGACTAAAAGGAAGTGATCCCAGAACGGCTGGGCGCTCTCTTAGAAATAGGGTAAGGAGCTCAGTCACCCGTAGAGCCAGCTTAGGTGGCTTAAGCATAGGTGGCCATAAGCCTCTATGGGAAGGTGTTCCTTGCATGTCCCACCAGATGAAGGCCCTGGGAAGACCTAGGATACGCTGAAGGGACTATGTTTCTCGGCTGGCCTGGGAACGCCTTGGTATCCCCCCAGAAAAGCTGGAAGAAGTTTCTAGAGAGAGAGAAGTCTGGGCGTCCCTGCTTAGAATGATACCCCCGCGACCCGGTTCCAGATAGGCGGAAAAAGATAGATGGATGGATGGATTTTTTTGCTTATTAGCTTTACTAGTAAAAAATAATGAAGGCGATTGGGAAAATAATAAGCAAAAAAAAAAAAAAATTATATTACAACTGATTATAACTAATTTTACATGTTGTTTTATTTGTCAGAGTGAATGTAAGACTTTTTCTTTTTTCTGAGGCTGTTCTATTGCATCCGCAGGCCAAGACTGTCACATCATCATGCCTTAGGGGCCAAAAAAAACAGCCTTTCAACAATACAATATGCAATCTCACACAATGATGAGGTGTAACCTCACTATTTTGTCCAAGTCTATGTCTTTTATTCTCTCGGACTGTCTGTTGGGGAACAGATGTGACTGTTGGACATTCTCTGAGAGGTCACGGGTTCAACACTTAGCGCAGATGGCAGGGGACTTCTTCTGTCAATGTGTGGAAGAGTATGGGCATGATACCAGCTTAAGTGCCCAGCGTGGGGTCACCAAAATCTATCCAGCCGTGTCATATTACCCTTAATAAATGCGGGTACATTTTTTTTGCACTTGACCATCCTGTCTTTGATTAAAAATGTTTTTTTATTGTGTTTTAAGTAAAAAAAGCAAAAACATATGAGGAACTCAAATAAAGTAGGGTATGGAAAATATGATCTTTATGACATTTAACATTATTTTTATTAAAACATTATTATCTAAATCTTGGGTCTCAGGTTCGCTAACAGGTAATAACGACTAAAATTTTATTATCAGACATTCAAGACAATTTCAAACAAATAAATGCCATTATAAAAGCCATTCATATCTTCCTGTTACACTATTTTATAGTCCATAATATAAAATAGTGTTACACATAAAAACAATATATACATATTATTGCATATATTCAGACCAGCACTGGTTTAATGCATTCTCTTATTTTACACTCACTTACTCACTCACTCAGTCAATCACTACTTACTTACTTACAGCTTAAATGGTCCACCCAGATTTCTCTACAGATCACAACCAGCTCCTCTAAACAGATTCTTATGCAAAAACAGTGAAGCAAAAACTCTCTAAATGGACCTAATTCTACCTTGGATCATTGTCAGGTGCGATGTGATTGATACCATTATACTAGCTAAATTACATAATTATAAGGTTTCAGTTATGACAAACAGGATCTCTCAGCCTTCCCCAGTAGACTTCACCCCCAGACTGGGCTCTAGAAGACTTTAAAAAGATCTACCCAGAGGAGATCTTATCTAGAACTGTGGTTAATAACGTACATTTATCTCTGAACTGATCTTATGTCAAACAGAATGTCAGACACTCTCATGTCTTGAGACTGAAGATGAATGTACCGATCAAGATATGAATGGATAATCAGGTAACATCCATTTAACCTCTAACTGACATACTTAGATAAATATAAAAGAGTAGCCTCAATTATGATGGATATGTTATTATGTCTAAAACATGTTTAGTTTTGTAAAGAGACTTTCAGCTTGTTTTCGGTGTGCAAATGAACCTCCTTATTACCTTCTTTGCTCTTAAGGGAGCTAAGATTGGGCGGTGAGTCGGGGGGAACTTGAATGCAGTACACTTCCCTGCTCTGAATGCCTCCTCCACATAATCCTGTCTGATTTCCCCTTCTACGGTCCTGTTGGCTGAGGAGCACATCCACCCTACACTCGCTCCATTCTGAGGTCTTCCAGGTATAACTATAGAGAGCAAAAGAGGAAGCAGAGGTTCATAAGAAGTTCTCATTATCGATATTCTAAATATTTCTCATTTTTGTACAATTGAAGATAATAATAATTATTTATTATATAAATAATACTCCTTGATATAAATGGGTCAAAATTTTATCTTAAAGGAAATTCACAAATGCTTGTATGTTTCTTACAAATGGGTATAGCATTAATATATAATTACATGTAAATAACATTTAGTGGGTTTTAGTAATGCATTATTATTAAATTAATAATATTTTAGTAATGCATTATTATTAAACAAATGCAAAATAAATAGAATAGAATAAATGTAAGTAAATACATTTTGAAAAATTGTAAAGAAAAATGTAAAGAAGAACAATTTAATAAAAGAATTCAATAAACATGTCGATTTATTAAAATCAAATTATCTATAAAATGAATAAGATGTAAATGGTTTAAAATGCATTCAAGTTAATTTTGCATGATTTTTTATAGCATACATGTAAATTAAAGTTTGCATCATTTGGCAGGTTCTCTAATCCGGATTGATGTACAAAAGAGCTTTGTGTCTCATCCTTGAATAGATCTTTAAAGTAGATTTCCCAGAAGATTTTCCTATAAAATAAAAATTAATAAACTGGACCTATCAGAAAGTCATTGATATTAAATAAGGGAGGAAATACTACAATAACTAAAAGTAAGAAATTGCATTGCATTTCCAGCTATATAAAATATTTAGTCTGAGTGTAAATTCTTTAATAAGCCAATGTTTTGTCTGGTTTTGTGCAAAGCCAATCAGTGGGGCTAAAACCTTTTAACTCATCTCACTGACTCTTCATGACTCCAAAACAAACGAGTTACAGCTCCATCTATCTCTTACAGAAAGAAATTTCCCAGCTTGGGATGAATAAAGTATTTCTTATTCTATTCTATTCTATTTTAAAAAGACTGAATTACAAATCTGTATTGCTTATTTTATGAGGAGTCGATATCATTCACTTTCTGCTACTTTCTGGTTGGCTGGATGGCATGTTTTTTTACATTACAACCATACAAATCATTGACTGTACCTTCCTGTATTTGTAAGAATACTAGATTACTGAAACAACACTTTAAACTGTAGCAATCACTACAATTAATTCACTAGCATTAATAATACAGTACAGCGATATCAGTTGATTTATAGAGCCTGGTTAGTTATGAGTGAATTTAGATGCCATTAAACAGAACCATATAAATAGCTGACCTTTTACAATAATGAACAAATAAAAAAAGATGGCATAATGGAAATATGTGAATGCCACTGGTATAATTACATTAGATTATATAGACGTTTGACATTCTGGCTATAAAGCTTCAGCATGATTTTTTGCCAGCATAAAATACGATATTTAATACATGTTTTTCCATAAAGGTTTTATATTTAGAGAGCATACCTAAAAGCAATATATTAATATACATTTATTTAATTAGTAATGACTCATCTCAGCTGGGTATCTCTGATCTTTTATTAGGTGGTGGAGAAGTGCACTGTGTAAAAGAAACAGTATTAAAATCACACAAAGGGTTACCGGAGGACAATCCTTATGCCACACATGGCACAATTCATTGAGAGTCTGGACAAGCTGGGGCTAATTTTAAGTGACACACACACTTTCTTTTTCAGAGAGACACTGAGTGATAGAGCATGGGCTGGCCCATCTGTGGAGGAGATCAGATTAGACACCACATCGCCTGTCCTCTCCGACACTTCCCATTCATCACTTCCCCCTCCAGCTTGGCAGCATGCCAGCATGCTGGTCCTGCCTCCCCCCTTAACCCTTCCATCAGCTCCTCAGTCTGTGTTTTTCCTCACACACAAAAAAAAATTCCAAAACAGATGACAGACATGTGGAGATGCTTATTATTAGTCTCCCCACTGTTAACACCAGTCCAAACTGCTGTTAATACAGCACCAAATACACACCTCAGCATGCCATTACATCAATAATCTTACTGGGAGGACAATGTGTTTATAGTGTAACTGCAATTGTTGACTTGAATCAATGTCAAATATAAAAAAAAAGTTTAAAAATGCTAGAGAGGAAGGGTAGTTAAAGAAACCCACATGCAGATACCTGGCAAAAGTTTTTCCACAGAAATGAAAATGACTGCAATACTTACGCCACACATGGTGGAACTCCATCACCCGGAGGAGAACATGGCTCAGATTCTTCCAGATTGGGACAGTCGGCTCCACCAGCCACATTAAACTGCTGAATGCGTCGAGTGCGTGTTCGAACACCCTTAGGCCCATTCAGGTCATAACATTCTTTTGAGCAGGATGTCCAATCAGACCATTCAGTCACCTCACAATCCTTGGTGATAACACATGCCTGGTATGTGACTGGGGAATTTTGCTGATCGCATAGACTAGAGAGGAAAAGAACAAAACATTTACAAGGCAACAATTCCAGACCATTTCAAAGTTGACATTGAGGTTGGCATTGAGATAGTAATGCAGCTGCACTCTGGTCATTTGCTCTGTCCCCTACAGAGCGAGATTTGACTAAATAATAATTTATGCCAGTTATGATGGGCAGCCTGGGCCAGCAAGGTCTAAAGCTGGCCTAAAGCACTGACGTATATTTACATTTACTAACTTTTAATATTTTTTAAATAAAATTATATTAATTTAATCCCAACAGTTTTTCTCTTCATTTTCATAGTTTTTTCTCTTAGTATGTGGATGTAAAATTTTCATCCAACCAAGATTCATGAGCCACTGTTGGGTCCTTGAGCAACACCCCTTCCCTTTTCTGTTTCAGTGGCACTGTATCATAGCTAACCTTGTATTAATGAAGCCAACTTTCTAAGATGGAAGGATAAATGCTGTAAAATCTTCGTAAAAATATGTTTCACAATTGCAAAACACAATTTCCGGATGTACAATTGTGTTTATTGTGGCTGTGAAGATGCAAATCATCTTTTTTTTGGGAATTGCAATGGATTTGTGTGTAGGAATTTTTAAGGAATTCCTCATATCACGTTTCTCCCACTTGCAAGGTCATTATTTAACCAATGTGCAGCTTTGCACACTACTCTACACTTCATAAATCTGCCTTAAAATTTTAACAAAAAATTAAGCTGTGCACATGAATTAGATTTCATGCTTGAGTGCGTTGTCTTATGTGTGAATTATTATTGACATTAATTTTGCTCCTTATGCCAGCATTTCTTATCTATACAGATCAAAACAGTCTCAAAGCTTCAATGTTTATGTAAAAAAACTGTGAAACTTTTGTGTCTGTCATGGCATAGATTGATATCTACAGCTAAATCGCTTCGAATACCTTTATTGCATCCCGAGCCAGTCTACAAAATATGCTGTCCTTACATATTTTTCTTTAATATGATCTTTATAATAAAATTTCCTATAATACCATGTCTTCCATGTTGTAATTGAATAACATGTCTTAAATCCTCACTCTCAGCATGCAGTACATTTTAAAACATGATAAGATTACTTTTCCTGTTGTGGTATTATTTAAAGTTTCATTGAGACGATCAGCATTTAGGAGACACTCTTATTTAGCGTGATTAACAACCAAGCTATTAAGAGTTAAGAACCTCGCCTATAGCTACAGAAATAGCCGCTCGGTAGACCTTGTTTAATCTTACACCCTTATAAAGAATTATCCAGCAAAGTAAACATAGAGCTGCTTTAGTCACTTCAACCACATTCACATCTCCAGCATTTGGAAGATGCCATTTACCAAAATGCCTTACATTTTTTTCTAGACATTTTTTTGGGTATGATGCCTTTTTTTTATAGAAAAGATGATGCCTTTATTTATAGGACAGGTGATTAATTGAGAAAATTAGAAAGATCGACCAGGAAGGATCATTTACCTATTATATCTAAGGTATGCATCTGTTAGAAGTTTAATATTATACTCATTTGTATATGAAGTTGTTAATACAAATTTACATTAACAGCATTTGGCAGATGCCCTTATCCAGAGCAGCATATGTTATTTCACGTAATCAATTAAACAATTGGGGGGTAGGGGCCTTACTCAGGGGCCCAGCACTGGCAAAAACCGTGGAACTCGAAATCAAACCCCGATAATACCAACAAGCAATCCAACAACTCAGTGATCAATGCACTACACTTTGATAACATCAGCATTTCTTTATCCTCTTTCTTTATCAGCCTATTTCGGAAATGCATCTGTACAGGTAAATTTGAATTTTTACTCCCACAATGTTTGGTAGAAAAGAAAATAACTCTAGATAATAACTAAAATAAATTTGTCATCCAGACTTTTCTGGAAAGGTTAGACATTGTGAGGAGAAGTCGGGCGTTTCTTCACTGCTTCCAGACCATAGCTGCCGACCAATAACGATCATTTTAAATGCCTTTAAATGTATTATATATTTGATTATATTTCTGTGATGTTAACAGGATTTTTTGCTTTCATAAAAATGACATTTATTAATGATATCAATAATGATCATTAATATATGTAATGTCTCTTTGTCTGTAATGACGCAACATGTAATGTAGTGCTTAGTTTAGTATCGATAGTTTCTGTAGCTACAACGTAATAGTGATGATATTAAAAGGCAATTAATTTGTAGTATAAAGAGGTTATAGTTGGTATTATGAAGTGATTGTGTTGTTAAGAGGTGTATTAAAGCTGTATCAGTATGCAAGTCTCCACTAAAGGCCCAGTTACAAAATGCACTGCCCGACACTGACATTAATAAACGATTTCGTGTTTATATACTTGAGTCTCTTTAACACATGAAATTTAAACAGATAAATCATTCATACATTTAACAAAAAAAGACCCCGAACCCAAGATTCGAACGCAGGACCTTTTTGTTGTGAGGCAACAGTGCTAACCACTTCGCCACCAGGCCACCACAGATAAATCATCATTTTGCTTTTCCCTTGACCACAATTTTAATTTTCGTTCTTTAGTTGTTGTAAGAAAACTGATATGCATCAGCCATTGATTTTAATAATTTTCAATTAAGAAATATCAATTCTGTGCGGAGTTTGCATGTTCTCCCCGCGCTTGCGTGGGTTTCGGCCGGGTACTCTGGTTTCCTCCCACAGTCCAAAAACATGTGCATTTGGTTAATTGGTGACTCTAAATTGGTTTGGTTAATTGGTGACTCTAAATTGCCTAATTGGTGGCAATTATGTGGTTGTGTGTGTATGGCCCTGCGATCTGTCCAGGGTGTACCCCCTTGCCCCTCGCCCTATGTGTGCTGGGATAGGCTCCAGCAGACACCCGTGACCCCGAGTTCGGAATAAGCGGGTATAGAAGATGAATGAATGGATGATTGAAACTGTGTTCCTCTCAGCAGGCCCTAAGAGAATCCCAGGCAGCAGAATTTCACATCCCGCTGTGTTTTAATTAGGCGGTAACATTTTGGGTTGTTGATTCATGAAGGGAAATAACCTACTGTCAAGAGTTGTTTTAAAGATTTAAGATTTTGACTGATCAAAATAAAGAATAACAGCGGTGGAGTAGAAATAACTTTTAAAAGCTAGGTGGTGTTATGTGCACTAAAAGTATTTGTGGAATATGTTGAAACCTCATAGAGGTCATTGACATAAATTAGATTAAAATGTAAAAACTAACCTTATTTCAGATGTGGTGCCATTCTTGTGCACGCATGTCACGTCTCTGGTTTGGTAGCCCACTTGCAGGTCCCAGAACTTTCCACCCTGTCGGTTCTGCCTGTTCCTAGTTCTCTTCTTCTTTATAAGTTCTTGAGTCTCTGGGTCCCTCACTCGTACTCTGTCTCTTACTCGTTCCCCTTTAGCTCTTTTTAACTCCTTGTTCTTGCGCCTTTTAGCTTGTCGTTCCTGCCTTGCCTGATTCCTGTCTTGTTGATTTGGCCTGTCAGGACGATTTGGTTTCTTTTTGCGATTTGGTCTATCTGGACGTTTTGGTCTGTCCGCACGATTTGGTCTTTCCTGCCCATCTACCTGGTCTTTACGTTTCGGTCGATCTGGGCCATCTGGACGATTTGGTCGGTCCTTACGTTTAGGTCTGTCAGGCCGTCCTGGTCGTTTTGGTCTATCAGATATTTTAGGTTGCTCAGATTCTTCAGTTTCGGTTTCCCCCACTTGCCTAGCCTGACGTATAGGCAGTATGATGCAGTCACCCCAGGTTCCAACCCTAAGACTGTACATACTCTCATCATTCTCACATTGTTCTTCATGACAGGTTTCAAACTCTGTAAGATTGGGACAAGCCGATCCCCCAAAGAGAGGTGGAGCCAGAACAGACCGTACCCGATTCTGCAAGCCTATTCCACAGGTTTTGGAGCATGAACTCCATGGAGTAAACTCAGAAACGATGCAATCCTGTGGACATGGAATGAGACAGGCCTGCTCCAACCTTGGTTTGGGCTCGAAGTATTCACAGATGGTATCATCTGCAGGTGCACTGTTACTCTTCTGAACACAAGCCACCTCACGGGTCTGGATGCCTTCTTCGCCTCGCGTGCACACTGCTGGCCGTGTAACTGCAGGGTTACGCAGAGAGACAGGCACACACTGGTTCCATGGTCCCAGCTGCCAATCATACAGCTCCTTGTGCCAGTCACAGACACGAAAACAGGTCTGTTGGTTATCAGGTCGCTCACTTTGTGGACAGTTGGTATGAAGAGTAGTCCAGCCCTCCGAGTGGGCACACCACACTGCTCTGCTCTGACTTCCACCTGGACCACAGTCATTGCCCATACACCTGCCCCAGGGTCCTGTCAAAAAGCACATGATTTGCTGAAATAACGTTCAGATTCCTGACATCTTTATAGTTGTGTTATTTTTTTAACAACTATATACTTACCAAACCTGGGACATTTAATCATTTAGCATCACTTATTGTACTGCTTTATTAATAACTTGCAAGACACTGTAATTAAGGGTTTTACTTAATTGCATTTGAGTAAATACTTTATTTCTGAATTACCAAAAATCTTGCATCAAATAGACTATTTATTTCCTAGATCAATATTCCCCTATTCCCAGGAATAGTATAAAGTACTCAGAGGGATGTTAGAGTAACAGGAATGATGGACAGTAAATGATTGCCGCTGCTGATGGGAGACAAAAGGCTGTGTAAAAAAAAAAAGAGGAGAAAAACTTGTTTTAGGTAAGTGGGTCACTGTAAAATGTAGGCTTTTTTTCTTAATTCACCGTTCTCTTCATTCTTTTTTCTTTTCTTTTTTTTGTAGCCTGGCTTCTGTATTTTAATTATTATCTGCTAGGTGTCTCTAAATTCTGTTTGGAAACAGCATTTATTTTAAAATCAGATGCGATTGACAAAATTTCAACATAACTGATTCTCTACAGAGCGCCGCAGAACAAGAAGGTCCTAGGTTCGAATCCCGGGCATGGGGTCTTTCTGTGCGGAGTTTGCATGTTTTTCCTGTGCTTGCATGGGTTTCCTACAGGTACTCTGGTTTCATCCAAAAACATGTGCATCAGGCTGATTGAATAGAAGTGAGTCTCTATTTTATTCTCTACAATAAAATTGTCCTCCCAACTGCTGGTCTAAAAACCTTTTGCTTAAAAAATCATCAATATGGTTGTTTGGTCTTTGGACGACTTCTCAAAACTTCTTTTAAGCACACATGTAGCTACTCTATGAAATGTTCAGGATTGAAATTGATTTACCAGGGGCCAGCAAGGACAGAAGCTCTTTGAAGGCTTGCTTCATGATCCTACTCAATAAAGGTAAGGCAGGGAAATAAAAATGCCAACAGAAGAAGCAATAGATAGAATTAACCTGCAGCTGAATCCACAGATCAATAGTTACCTCAGGAACCAGGACAAGATCGTGAAGATACTGCTGGAGCATACACAATTCAAACAACTTTATTCCTGAAATAATGGAAAAATTAAGAAAGCCGGCTTGCAAGCATCTTCAACATTTTTTTTCACCAGTATGCTCTGGATAAGGGCGTCTGCCAAATGCTGTAAATATAAATGTATGCCGCTTTTTTAATTTATTTATCTTTTATTTATCTTTAACCGATTACTGTAACAGTTGACTTAAATTTTCTTTCTTAAATATTAAAATAATTGGCCTATTTCTTTCTTTCAGAGTTTCTCATTATATACTTGGACCTCGAGACGTCAAAGCACTGTGTACGTCGTTCTGGATAAAAGCATCTGCTAAATGCTATAAATGTAAATGTAAATGACCACAACAACATAGAGGGCACCATTCTCAAGGTAGTTTGCCACACAATCATTATTAGAAAAGAAGGTGTAGCTCTAAATTGTTATCGTGTAACAATTTTGTTCTCTGCAGGAGTTAAGAACATCACTGGTTGATTTAGTATTGTTTTTTTTAACTGCCCCAAATTTTATACAGTATATAAAAATATGATAATTCAGACATATAGACATAGTATATACATACATATATATTCCTAACACAGTGCTTTTGCTTCTTCTATATTCATGCAAAGTCAATTACAGTCTCTACAATGGATTCGGTTTTATCAGCCATCACTTTGAAGCCTGTGTAAAAAGGTCATCAACTAAAGTAATTAATTCGAGTTGTGCCAGTAAAGCCTGTGTCTTATTTACAGATAAGATTTATTTCATCTGCTTAGCAGCTATTAGAACCTAGCCTCCCACTGCTGACATCAGCAAGGTCAAAGATTTCCCATAGTGTGGTTTCCTGCATCCCAAGAAAAAAAGTTTGAAAAATTATTTCCAAATCGTTAATAAGATTTTTTTCACTGTATCAATTGTTCACTGTTAATGTCCATTGAATAAATGTGATAGAAAGAGACAAGCTAATTTACTTTACCTTTACTGGCATAACGGCTCAGAAATAGAAATAGTTGCCTGAATAGTTGCCACATTCATAGTCTCTCCTTTCCAAAGGACACTCTTGCTTTTATATATACTATTCATTCCTCATTTATTTATCTTCTATACCCACTTCTATACCCACTTATAACGGGGTCACAGGAGTCTGCTGAAGCCTATCCCAGAGCACATAGAGCAAAAGGCAGGTCAGGCAGTCCATCGCAAGGCCACACACACACAACCACAGACTCACAATTACTCCTATGGGAAATATCGAGTCACCAATCAACATAATGTACATCTTTTTGGACTGTGAGTGGAAACCAGAGTACCCAAAGAAAACCCACGCAAGCACAGGGTGAACATTCAAATTCCACACATAAAGACCCTGTGTCCGGATTTGAACCCAGGACCTTCTTATTGTGAGGCGACCGTGCTAACCACTTTGCCACCGCGCCACCTAACCCTTTATATATTATGTAAATAGATTTTATATATAAAATTAAAAATGTGCGTAGATTTGCAGCATTAGGCAGACACTTTTTTTACAACCTACAATTATACCTTTTATACACTTCAGCAATTGGGAGTTAGGGGCCTTGCTTAGGGGCCATGCAGTGGCAAATTGTTGGGAATGAAACCCTGGTATTTCAATCAGCAGCACATTTTCCACTGCACTACCACTTTCCCTTTCATTGTGCTTCACAACTGAAACTGTTTAATACATAAAGTAACACATCCTTTTTATCAGGGCTGTGCAATATATTTTATAAAAGCATAGACATTGCAAGCGCCTTGACATGACACTGATTCTATTCATGTTCAAGACCGATTAATGCTGGCTTGACGGCGAATCAAATCCCAGACATTTCTAGGTGTCTACACATCAAGGAAAAAGAAGCCCTATGCTAATTTTAGTAAAGGTCTTCTGTTTATAGCTAGATACACCCTCTAACTATTACTGTAATTGCTAGTTTCATGCTCATATTAGATGGTGGGTGGCGTAGTGCTTAGCACAGTCGCCTCACAGCAAGAAGGTCCAGGGTTCGAATCCCAGGCACAGAATTTTCATGTTTGCATGTTCTTCCTGCTTCACAGTCCAAAAATGTGCATTAGGTTGATTGGTGATTCTGAATTGCCCATAGGAGTAAGTGTGCACTGGAATTGCGAATAAGCAGATAAAAAAATAAATAATGAATAAATGAATGCTCACCTCAAAAAGGAAAGTCTGCTATAAATAGATCCACTTTTCTTTCTTTAAGTGTACATGCCATATAAAGAAGTCAGCATGCAGTGTTTTCTGGCTCATATGAAGTGACCCATTCTGGACTGATTTCCAGTCATGGAGATCAAACAGCTTGTGGGTAATGACAGAGATCTGAGGATTTATCATCCAGAACCCCGTAGATGTTCTACACAAAAGCAGAAGGGTTGAAAAACTGCACAAAAAGGCTACTTCAAAGGATTTTTCCTGATTCCTTTGTGGATGCCCAAATTGTTTTGTCTGAATATAGTGAATGAAGCTTGTTGGAAAGACAAGCTGTTTTACAAAAAATAGACAATATTGTATTTGATAGAAATATAATAATTCTCAGGAGTGAGTAAAGTGCTATATAATCGTAGATTTCTATTCGATCTATCTGTACTAAGCAGACGGTTATCATCCCTTTATTCATGGAGAGCATTACACGCCTCATTTCAGATGTTGTACAACATCAAAAAACTCTTATCCCCTCCTAACTCACTGTGCATTCCTTGCAAGCATTTTTTCAGCTTTATTAAACTGCAGGGATAGATGAGGAATACACTTTTATGTTTCAGGAAATGTGATGTATACAATCTAATCAAATGGCTAAACAGTTAAACGTTAGAGGCTTTTAAACATGACTCAATGTCAGGATTTAGATACAAACTTTCATCTTTATACCATTGGCACATACTCGGATCCACTGATTTATCACAATATTCAAGTTACTTATTTGGTACTGCTTTATAAAAGTTTTTCTAAAGATACCCTGTTTTAGTCATCTTAAAACTAAATTATAAAACTGAGCAGACAAGGGATAAAAGACGTGTTTAAGGGCTCAGTAAGGGATGTTTTGGTAGTCCAGAGGATTAACACACAACCCTTCAATTAGCATCTTAACCACTTTAAGTACCACTTGCAATCTCACAATTCCAACAAAGAACCCAAAGGACAGATCTATGTATAGAATATATAAATGCAGAATTGAAATAAAAATAATGGGCCAGCATCAAGGGGCCAATTTTGAGCGGTGACACCCCCCAAAAAATTTTTTTAGTTATTGTACATTTTTATTTCACTTTATATATATATAATTAATAATATTAATAATATATAATAATAATTTATAATCAATTAAACATTTCAAGATTTAGTAAATGTTTCAAGATTTAGTAAAAATAAGAAACTACAGTTAATTTTTGTGTTTATTTTTTATGAAAAAATTGGTTGCATTGTAATTTATGATGTCATTAGATCTTTAGGATATAAAAATTCTCAATTTGAATGTCACTTTTACAGCTGCTAAAGCTTCATCTATGGGGGAAGGGGAATAAGTCACTAATGATAAAATGAGTAAGGACATGCTTATATACTCATCCAGTACAAAAGTGTGTTTACTTCAGTATTTGTATAGTACAATACATATCACAATTAATCATTTGTGTAGGAGAGAGCAGTAGTAGATGAATGTGTAATTTTGAATGTGTAGAATGCGTAGCAGAGTGTGTAGTTTTATGTGTGTGTGTGTGTGCACATGCTAAAAAAAACCAAAGGTTTTTGAATTATAAAAACTGAACAAATAAACTCAGCTTGAAAAAGATTTCTTTTACCTTTAGAAATTGCTTTCTAAATTTAAAAATGTTGGTTGTTTGATGGTGAATAGTATTCGATGTCATACATAGACCACAAAAAAAATTATACTAGGGTTTTTTCAACTAGTAAGGGGATGTGGTAGGGTGTGGAGGGCTGGTGCCTGGATGTTAATCTAGCATGACCCTGATGGGCTTGTCAAAGTGGTTTCATTAGGGTTAAAGCTAAACTTCAGTTTATCCCTAAACTGTGTTACCCTTATTAACAGTAATCAACTTAAAAAGTGGGGTAAAATTGTCTTAGCATGTTTTGTGAATTTAGAAATATTCTGTAGCTAAGAAAAGAACTGAGTGTAAGACAGCTGATAGAATCTTATTTGACAATCTGTCTTTAATTTTAATTCATTTATTCATCTTCTATACCTGCTTATTCCCTAAGTCAGGGTTACAGGGGATTGCTGGAATATTTTTTTGTATACTGCTTTTAATAGTGGACATTGTTTTGAGAAAGCTTTACACAAATAATGCAGTAACAATGAAAGATTCTTCATTAAAAAGTGTAGGTTTGTCTATAATGAGTGAACTGGTGGTAACTGGCAAGGAAAACTCCCTGAGATGAAATAAGAAAGAGGAATTAGCCTTGAAAGAGAACCCATCCTTATTTGGGTAACTTTAAATGTCTGTTTATTACAGCTAAATGATGTTGAGAACAATGGTAATAATGCAGAAGTTTGCCATAAAGGAATAGAGAATAAAGGAATGCTAGAAAAAATGCTGGCCTTCCAACCCAAACAGCAGAACCATTTATACTCATATAGTCACTGACAACGAGGGCATTGTTGGGTTTAGTCTCACTTTTCACACTAGGCATTGAAACAAACCAGAAATTCAGATGTAGATTTATATTTAGCTCCTACTAGAACTGAGAGGAAACAAATTGACATGACTGGAAGAGGGAACCAAACTGAAAGAAAAACCCATCCTTTCTCATCATAATTTGATTTTCGCAAAGGTATGGCGTGTTGTAAAGTCGAACATTATCAATTGTATTAAAATTATGAATTCCTAAATAAGAGTCCTGCAATAAGCACTAGATTTTTTTCATGCTTACAGCACAACAGCATCCAATAAAGCAAATTTAACAGCATATTTCAAAGGAATTGAAATGTAAAGCCATGCTTTATATGCAACAAAGTAAAATAATGCAACTGTTCACCAAAAAGGGCAATCTGTTTCCACTAACAATTACGAAGTGATTGGTCCAAAAGAGACAGACATTTTGCCTTGAAGTCTGTGATATTTTATTGTGAAAAGAAAACAGAATTGCGATGTACAACCAGTGAGAAAGAAAGGGAACGCACAGACCTTCGGTAAAATACGGAAGGGAGTGACAAGGCACCCCGTGAGCCACTTGCACACAAAGCACAAAGCGCATGCGGTTAGGCGCTAGCTTTGTGACAACAGACACACAAAATCCTTTGTCCTTTATTCTTCCTGCACCAGTTTTAGAGCTCGGCTCCGAGCCGTAGCTCTCTAGCTACCCTGTGTGCATACAAATCCCTGATTTCTAAGTCTCTATTTATTCCCAGTCAGTAGAATAAATCCAGTCTAATTGCGGGCACTATTAAAACTAAAGCCAAAGACTAATTAAGTTGGGTGGGATAGTGGAAAAAGCTCCAAGGAAACAACAGTTCAAACATGCAATCCCAATCTTTTGATAATCTGCCAAGATTTTTCCTGCTGATGTCTTGTGTGAATGTGTTAATCGCATGTAGTAAGTTTACCACTGATTCAATTAAGCAGGACTTTTGATCTTTTAGTTAATAAAGGATCACCTGCTGTGAGGGGGAATAGAGCATTGGAGAACCTGCAAATTGTCATGCAAAAAGGTTAATGCACTTTTATTCACTGTGTGCACTATGCCCGAAGGGGTCTTTCTGTGCGGAGTTTGCATATCCTCTGTGTGCCTGCGTGGGTTTTCTCCGGCCACTCCAGGTTTTTTCCAACAGTCCAAAAACATGTATTTAAGGTTGATTGGTGTGTGTGTGTGTGTGTGTGGCCCTGAGATGGACTGGCAACCTGTCCAGTCTGTACCCCCACCTCTCGCTGTGCTATGGAATAGGCTCCAGCAGAAATTCCCAAATCTGGAATGGTCGCTACATCCCTGACTTTATTGGTATAAATAGATTCCCCTCTTTTAAATTATTACCATTTTACCTCTTGAGCCAACACTGTCCCTACACAGCCCCTGAACAGCTCCAGGGATAAACTGATCATAAATATTATGTCATAGTTAACAATGCAGGATGTTTCCGGACTTCTGAACAAGCTTCTCCAAGAATATATTAAATGTGTAATAAGACAGGAATTTAAAAAGGATAGGATATCTTAGCTCTGAAAGAAATGGCGTTGGTCAGAAAAGGAAGAATGGGTGGAAAGGCCTTTGGAGCTTTTTAAAAGTCTTTAAAAATGCCATTAGTTTTTACTCAAACCGACACGTCCACAAACTCTTACCGAAAAATTCATTTCTTTCCTTGACAATGCCCTGACAATACTGTAACTAAATAAAGCTTACCGGATCGAACAGCGCGAGAGAAAGAGAACGACAGCATGGGGGCTGTCGGTTCAGTGGTCTGCATGGTGCACAAACAGCGGGTTTACAGGCTTCATGCTGCTGTTCTGATTAACACCCCTTCACATCATTCCAGCATATGCTTTGATCTTCTGTGACCAGTGTCTTTTCTCCTTTATCACAGTCTACAGATAGTGCTGTGATTTTTTTCACATTTTGATGAACTAAATTATATAGTATAGTAATTATACTTAAACGCTGCATGGGTTAACTGGGATCTGTGGTAAAGAAAATGATTGTTTTTTTCTATTTTTGGAACTTTATGTCTGTGTATCCTAATGGATATGCCAATGGAATTTGTTACATGACACATACATAAAGTAGGGATATGCCAGTTTTTCTTCCTGGTACTAACTGATACAATTCATATTTTTGGGACATGAGATTAAGGTATGAACCTCGAGTTAGCTCTTACCATTGTTTCTTATCTTTTAAGGGTTTCTGCATGGATGGTACCAGAGCTACGAGTATATGAGTTATATATCAGTATCATGCCTGACATGTTTGGTGCATTTCTACAATCCTTCCATGCTTCCTTGGTTCTCCTTTGGGTACTCCCACAGTCCAAAAACGTGTACACTGGTGATTCTAAATTGTCAATAGGGTTGAATGTGAGTGTGCATAGTTGTTTGTCTATGTGTGGCCCTACGTTGGACTGGCGACCTGTCCAGTGTGTAGCCCTACCTCTCGCCCTATAAGCGCTAGTATAGGCTCCAGCAAACCCCCAGAAATCAAACCCCAGCCCTTTTGCTGTGAGGCAACAGTGCTAACTAGTAAGCTAAATACTATTACTATTACTAGTCAGAACATCTGGCCAAATATAAATATAACAATTGATAGTATTGATGAGATCAAATGTAATTTTGTATTTATTATGTATTTTATTGACTGCCCATCACAATATTATAAAAAGAATCAGAGAACTACAAATAAGTTAATATAATGCATTTGCTATTGTACAATATTATTATAAAGTAATTTTTTATTTATCTGATTAAATTCAAAGACAGAAAAAAATAAATGAGCCCAGTGTTAATGAGAATGACAATATGCTGGGAATAATGATGCTTAAAATGGTGATGGTTGTCCTGGAGACGACGATGATGATGATGATGATGATGATGATGATGATGGCAGTGTTGTTAATGAAAATTATGATGAACTCATTTGTGCCAATAATATTTGACTAGTTATAAATAAATAACATGTTACTAAATAACATGTCATAAAGCCTGAAAATGACAATAAAGCAATATAACAATATACCAATAACAGTCCAAAACAATCTATATATGAGCAATTCACCACTAAGAGAACAGGAATTCCTAACAATAGATATGCCAGTGTTTGATTTAGGTCTAATTTACATAAATGACGAAAGTGGAGCGGTTAAACAGCGTGCTAAGCAACATGTTCAGAGCTCCCCGTGATCTGTAGTATTTCGCCAGCAAGAGGCAGTGAGCCATTATGGTGGCTCAGATAGCCAAAAAAGTTTGAATGCTCAGAGTCAGTGATGGAGAAAAAAGGGCATCGGGGTTGCATAATAAATAGAGATTTTAGAAATTATATAACCGATTTGTAAATTATGCAAAGTCAATTTGTAAAATTGTTAAATTATTTAACTGTATCAATTAAAGCCACATTATATATCGAAATATCGAAAATATGCATACAGTGATATTTAGATGTATGGCATTTGGTAAATGCCCTTATCCAGAGTATCTTAAAATTATAAATTTGGGCCCCATGGTAGATCTAGCACCCCAACCACTGCACTTCCACTCTCCCTAAGGTAATATGAATTTTTCAAAATAAAAGAGTGATTTAATATTTTAAATAATAATAATGTCTTTTCAAAACTGTCACGCAGATGTGAGTTAGGATATGAGTGTGCATGCTTCAAAAGAAACAATCAACAAGCTGCAAAGATAACAGAAAAGGAGGTCGATAATATAATCCTGTTGGCATTTTAGTTCCAAAATTAAGAGGCACCTCAGAGATATGGCGGTATTGTAGTTTTAAAATAAATGACTGCAATGCCAACTGAAGTTCTATGAATAACATGTAAATCTAGAGTGTCAACATAAAGAAAAAAACACTACAGTTGAATGTGCTTGGAGAAACATTTCATCATTTCATTTCATCTTCTTTACCCGTTTATTCCCGAATCCGGGGTCACGGGGGTCTGCTGGA
>JAOTQW010000009.1:6917655-6929691 GCA_026260075.1 Sisor rabdophorus
CCACAGTCCAAAAACATGTGCATTAGGTTGATTGGTTGTGTGTGTGGCCCTGCAAAGGACTGGCGATCTGTCCAGGCTGTACCCCCCGGCCTCTCGCCCTAAGTTCACTGGGATAGGCTCCAGCAGACCCCTGTGGCCCCGAAAAGTTCGGGAATAAGTGGGTAAAGAAGGATTTTCATAAACGCTTACTGAAAATTACTGTCCTCCTCTCCATATTACATAATGAAAATATTAAACCTGATTTATACTAGAAATTCCCACAAATTCCTATTTATTTGTCTTACATAATTCTGTTTCTTATCTCAAAATTTTTATTTAGCACCAATAGGTCTTTCACCTGTTACTAAGCAACACTCCATGCAATCAGTATATTCCCCCTGGTTATGACGAGCAAGATGCAATAGCATGCTTGACATAATGGAAGAATTTTGTGTAAGCGTTCGGCATTGTGTGATTCGTATTTCTGTTTCTTGCCTTATATCTGTGCAAGCAGTCCCTTCCTGCATTCCTTGATAATCTTACCTGGATGTGTACCATCTACAGTCATAAAGTTAAACACTTCTCAACCCCATCAGTCACAGCATAATCATAACACCCTTTCACACTCATGACCTATTTTAGATTGTACTTATCTCTTACATCTTTATAGTATGACATCTCGTCAGGGCTCTAAACTGTAAAACGTCTACTGTAAACTGTAAAACGTCAAATTTATTTCTGTCTGCATTTCAGTCAGTCTCACTGTCAAGATCACACGTGAGATCTGAGTAAAACTGGGAATGTTATAAAATGGCAACCCTTAAGAAGTTGCTATTTCTAGATACTTATCCAAGAACATTTTTTAATCCTCAATTATGAAATACAGGAAAAACAACTTATAAACACCCATGAAGCAACTTTTTTTTGCCAATTCCATTAATTTGTGTGGTGGCAGTTGTACCTTAATTTGGCATTAATACCTGCCGTGTTAGTTCAGCCTTAATGCTCAATTTAGATTTGGTAACTAGTTTTCTTTTTTTTTTAGAATTGGACCCACATCTGATAGCTGCATTTACACTTCACACGATAAAACAACCCAATATAGACATGCTGACCAAAAAAGGTAGTAAAAAACGAACAATAATTCTATGAACACAATGAACAAAAATAAAATGATTATTCAATATGTTGTCGTAGACTGTTAAAACTGCCATTGCTTTGGGTCTCAAACATTTGTTCCATCTAACAAAATTAACAAATATTAAAATGCACAGTTATTGTAAGTTTTATATAATTGTAGGTGTCCACTTGAGTAGACGTTATTCGCCATTGTTGATTATTTTCAATACTTATTCAAGCATGTTAGCTAACAGTATCTTTGTTCTGTCTGGAACAATTAAAGCTGTATTTGCTGGCTAAACCACCAGAGAGCTCACTTAAAGAGGTTCCTTCACAAGATGTAGCAGCATTTTATATTTTTAATTATCAGATGTTGATTAGACTATCTTATTAGAATATGTTATGTTTCTTATTTTATAGCCTATTAAAAACCCACCAGCCGGGAAAAAGTATGTGAGATGTCCCTGCAACTGCCTGCTCATTTGTAAAGACACGTCTCGAAGGATAGGATGCCCTCGGCCTAACTGGTAAGTGTGTTAAAGGCTGTCATGTTGCTGTAGCTATTGAGCATGAATTCACCTAAAGAAGCAAACACTGAGCACTTTATACCGGAAAAAAATACACACAGCAACAGGATGAGTCATTAATGTTATTTGTTTTAATAAACCACAGCAGACGGATTATAAACCTGAGCCCTGTAATGGTGATCCCAGAAGAGCAACCTGCACAGCCTGCACTTCCTATTCAGCCCGAAGGTCTGCGCGTGGTGTGCGGCCACTGCGGCAACACGTTTCTTGTATGTACAGTTGCTTAATCTGATTCTATTGTTTCTTCACTATGCAGCTCAAATAAATTTTTTCTTGTATTAATAGAAATAGAAATCCGTTTTATGACTATTTTATGTTTAAGACTATCTTAGGATGGCTATGGGCCTTGCTCAGGTGCCCAACAGTTGAAGCTTTGTAGTGCTGGAAATTGAACCCTGATTTTCCAATTAGCAGAATTTGAATGAAAAAAAATTCAATAAATATAAAATCCAATTTTATTTGTCACTTATATGATTAAACATCATACAACATGCAACGTGAAATAATTTTCTTTACATAACCAACATTGGAAGGTTGGGGTCAGAACGCTGGGTCAGCTATGAAACAGCACCCCTGGAGAAGGAAGGGTTAAGGATCTTTCTTAAGGATCCAACAGTGGTGAACTTGGCAGTGATGGAGCTTGAAACCAGATCTTCCTGGTCTCCCATGACAATGGCTCAACAATCAATTTTGAAGCACTTTTGTACGTCGCTCTGGATAAGAGCGTCTGCTAAATGCTGTAAATGTAAATGTGTGGCTTGGACCCAGGTCTTCCTGGTCCTGCTTGGCATTGGTGGCGGGCTTCCCATCAACAACATGGAGGCTTAACCATTTGAGCCTATTTGAACCACTGGCTCTTATGTACTAATTTGATGGTTGCATTTTATGTTTTCTTATTTTCTTTTTGCATAAGTTTGTATTGATATTTATCCAGCACATTTTTCAATAGTTTGTACTGTTTTTTCATTAGGATTGCCTTCAGATGCCAAATTTCTCTGCAATTCACTATTTAACTCTGTAAAGGCTCCTTTTGTGCTGTAAACATTATCATAAATCAGTAATAGTGTTTATTAAGTGTGTTTGTATATGTTTAGTGTATTAAGTGATACTGATGCGGTTTGCTTTGTTTCCTGCTCGCAGTGGATGGAGCTTCGATTTAATACACTGGCCAAGTGTCCCCATTGCAAAAAAATGTAAGTGTGTGACATTCATCACTTTGTCATGTTTGATTGTGGAGTTTTTAGGCTCATGACTGTAACTGAACAATTTCATCCGATTAGCAATCCCTGCAACTTTTAAATAAAATGGCGCCCATTTCTTGCATTAGCTAAGAATTCTGCACCACATGATTGTGCAGATCACAACCCAGGAAGGTAGTGTGAGTAATACGATGCATCTTACACCCTTTACCCAGGCTGCCAGGATCTGCCAGTGCAACTGTTATAGAGTGAGAGCAGATTTTTGCTGATGTAATTTAACACACTGATGCCAGAAACACACTGAGAGGAGAAGAAGAGATCGTGTGTGTGTTTGTGTGTGTGTGTGGTTGTATATACAAATGTTAAGCTTTATAATGCGGTGCTGTAATGTGTATATTGTTGGATATTAGTGCTTCTGTAATTCCCCAATTGTTATCCATGACACTTAGTGATTTTACTGTAGAAATTATAACTTTAAAACTAGCACATTAATATATAAGCATAAAGATATTTACATTTTAGGATTGGAGAATTTAATAAAGCTTAAATAAAAGTAATATACATTTATTTTACAGCATTTGGCAGACGCCCTTGTTTAAAGCATTAGAGCTTGGACGTTAAAGGCGTATAGAACATTAGTCTTCTCCAACATGGAGAACTCCAATTAGCAGTCTCCAACCACTTCTCCATATAGTTATATATTGACACATCAATATTGTGGGTTTTTATTTTTTTACTTTTTTACAATATCTTATTTGTTTGAATCCTCAGTGCTGCAAGCTTTGAATCGATGTGTGGGTTTTTCTGCTATATTACTCAGCTTTATTTGGGATAAAGAGATTAGCACATTAAACCAGCAGATTTCTTATGATTTTACGAGAATGGTTTTAAAAACAGTCACATGAGAGCCATGTGAAGTATTAGCGAGACACAGCAGAGGCTAGAGGGAGCCTCGTGATCCCAACGTCAACTCCTGATTACAAACTTACAAAAGATCCAGTTTACCTTCAACTTATTTTCCTTTTTTAAACATCTGGAACATGTTACAGGAATGTCCTTATGTTTTATAAAGTTGCAAAATGGCCAACATACAGTAGTGTTTTTGAATGGTTGTGCAAATCCTGCATGAAATATATAATTTGTGCAGCTGCTATAAAAATAAAAAAAGTTTTGACAAATCTTAACAGATGACAGTGTGTTTTGTTTCTGTCTCCAGCTCTTCTGTTGGCAGTGCTTTACCCAGGAGGCGCTGCTGCGCATACATCACAGTAGGAATGATTTGCATTTTCATCGGAATCGGACTAACGGTAAGTACAGAACCAAACCCCCACACGTTTTAGGCGTAAATGTGCATTTTTGAATACTGCAAACACAAGGAAAAGATATGCATTCAAGGTCACACAACCATTTTAGACATTTTGTGTAAAATAAGCATAGATTCAAAATATATGCAGATTAGGAAAAAAATTTAAATTGTGATTGGTTGTTAATGTTTTATAAAAATGGAATAAACTTCAATGGCGTTTAACACAAAGAAATTTATTACCTTAGACTGCGAACTAATTGAATTTGAATCTTCCAATTACCAGGACAACACCTTAACCATTAGAATACCACTACACCTAGCAATACACTAAATGATACATTATATCACAATAAATTGCAATTAAATACATATTGCATTACATCTGAAAAATGTAAAAGCAATAGCTAAAATTACAACAAATACATAGTCGAAGCCACCCATTTTTTTTTCCACAATGTTTGCTTCTAAGACAATAGTTGTGTCAGAAACATCTACTTTACTAGAGAAGGAAGTCATATGATTAGAGAAGGAAGACATGAACATAATGTAGTGATACAAGAGAGTCAAATATAGACACTATAAAAAATAATATTGCTGTTGTCGATATCGATATTGTTACAATATTTTTACCTACTGGAGCCACATTGTGCATGTTATTTCCTAGGTTGGAACCCAAGAATTTGCAAGCAGATATCATGCTACCTACGTGTCATGGGCCTTTGCTTATTTACTTGGTTTTATTTGCCTTGTTCGAGCCTGCTACTGGGGAGCAATTCGAGTCAGCTATCCGGAAAACACCTTTGCATAGATAAAATGTCTGTGATCATTTGTTTAACCTTTTTAGAATTTTATTTTATTTTGATTTTAACCAGTGTACATTTGACAGGTCATTCTATGTATAATAGAGACAGGAAATGTATGCATTATTTTCAGTTTCATTTGCTGTAACGTTTCTATATAAACAGAAAATTGAATTCAAATAAAATCAATATTGGCTAATGAAATTTCTATGAATTGGGGGGGGGGAGTTAAAAGTATGTTCGGCCTCATGGATTATTGTAACTCATCTGAATAAACTGTTTGTAATTGCATTTTCTTAACAATTTGACCAAAATTAACGGTTTGTCCATTGCACTACAGTTTTATGCAAATATTCAGTTTTTTTCTGCTGCTTGTCGTCAGCTGTAAAAAGCTAAAAGTTGTTAAGTATTAAACGCTGGCCTCTCTAAACAAGGTACTGCGTTCCATTTTTTATGATCCTATGGTTTACCTGTGACATCCTTTGTGTTCACATCTTTTAAAGAAAAATGATCTTTTTTAAATTGTTGGAGCTGCTCAGACCTACTCTGAGACATTAGCAAGAATTTTAAGAGTAATTATAAACGGCATGCTTACAATCAACAACAATCCTAAATTTGTCTCCAGAAGTTTAAGTTATTTGTACCACAGATCAGTGTTTCTGTATTTCACTGTGGAAATGTTAGACCCTAATGTCAAAACACATGTCCGCTTCCTCATTCATGCTAATATATTGGCAGGGTGACCGTGCACAACTGTAGTTACTAATGCTGTTATGAATGTGAAAAGCTATTTTATTTGTACATACTTATTCATCACATCAAGACTAATTTAAGTTGGAGTATGGTTTGGGTCTTTTTAAAAATAGTAATTTATCAATAAAAATAAAAAAATGTCTCCTGTCTGTGTATTGATGTTTTATTTCACAAGTAGCTTGTGCAGTGATTAAAAATAAATAAAACTCGAGTAAAAGTGTTTAATAAGAAATCATGTTCACGAATTCGAAAAATACAATCTAATTTGTTGCTTGTTGCCTCACAGCAAGAAGACACAGGTACAAAAACATATATGTTAAGTTGATAAGTGATTAGTAACCCTGTGTTGAAGTGGTGACCCTCTCAGGTTGTACCCCTCCTGCCTTTTGCCCTTTCAGAAAGCTGGGATTAAAGAAAAAGCAAGTACAGAGAATGGCTTTAAACCTCTATACATTAAGGTAGCACACTTGTAAAATCCTTTTTTAACATCTCTGGGAACCAAAAATATTTCAGACACAACAAAGTATTGTTGTTGTCCTAAATGAGTCCTTTTCAGAAAGTTGGAAGGATGTGAAGTAGAAAAAGGGCTTAAAGATCATTTTATAGTTACTTCAGCTTGTTATCCTTTAAATTGTCTGTTAAACTGTACTTTCATAACAAGGGAAATAGAAGTGTTGCAAAAAGTCTTAAAGAAAGTATGTTTTGAAACAGTTCAAGCATCGAAACCTCCTTAAGCTTTATTCATTTATCTTCTATACACGCTTATTACAGATCTTTTTGGGGTCTCGGGGGGTCTGCTGGAGCCTATCCCAGTGCACACATTGGGCGAGAGGCAGGGGTACACCCTGGACAGGTTGCCAGTCCATCGCAGGCCACACACACACCACATGCAGCTTACATTTAATCGTATGGGCAATTTTAAATCACCAACCAACCTAATGCACATGTTTTTGGACTGTGGGAAAAAGCGCAAGGAAAACATGCAAAATGCTCTCCTCACAGAGAGATGCCGTGCCTGGGATTCAAACTTCTTGTTGTGAGGCGACCATGTTAACCTACCACTGTGCCGCCTCCTTAAGCTTCAAAATAAACAATCAAAAACAAAATGTTGATGCCCACCATCTGAATGTAATAAAAAGGCAGCTGATAAAATGTATATTTTTGGTTGTTTTAGGTTTGGTGTTTAGGGCCTTTTTGACATATCCTGAGTCATTCATTTTAAGTCAAACGAAAAGGAAAAATGAAAATTCTATTTTATTTGTATAGCACTAATAACAGATTTTATCTTCAAGAAGCTTTACATAGAATGCAGTAAAAGTGTAAAATTCACAAAAAAACTAGTAATCTTAAGACACTCTAAATTTTTTTAAAGATGTGTTGAGTTGAGTGTAGATTAGACGGTGACATGCAACTTGCTGTATGAGAATGAATGCTCTTCGTGCTTAACATATCCACCGGGTGGCATTGTTGCCTTATCAAAAAATGTACTGTATGGTTCTAAACCTTATTTTACATTCTGTAACTGAAGCTTCTGTAACTGTTTCTATCTTATTTGCTTTGATTACTGATTTTGCAAACTAAACTACTTAGAATGTATAAATTAGATTTTCTTTACTAATCCAAGCTTCATTCTTTGTTAGAAATTATTTTAAATCTTAAATTGAAGTTAATAATAAGTAATGTCATATCAGTCATATCAGTAAAAAATCTATGTTGTAGATCAATAGTGTAGAACTTGATGATAGAGACCTGTCCCTACCATCCAATTTCTAATAGAAATAATTTTTATGAATTTAGTTGCTGCTGGTAATTTATTGCTGGTTGCCCTTTCTATACTTTTTACTGTATTTATAAGGGAAAGGGACACAATGACACATTTTAGGATGATCTACCATACAGTTCCTTATTTAAAACCTTAACATATTATCGCACCAAGAAAAAACCTTCTTGGTTTTCCAATCCACGACTCTTCTCCTCTAATGTTTTTAGCCACCACTGCCCTGTTTAGGAAACCTCCTGCATAGTCAGAAATATAAGAGAATTATGGATACTGATTCATCAAAACTGAGGGATTTGGTGGATCCATCAGACTCCTTATTAGAACTAGAAGAAACACCCAGATCTGAAGAAGTCAGTGTCTAATATTTATGAGCATTTGGGTTCAGTTTTGGAAGGACCATGGTTAGGATCAGTTTCATCTGATTCAGAAGAAATTGAATCTGTAAATGGATTCAGCATTTTTACCTCTACTTTTAACAATGTAATCAGAAAGATTTGCCTTTACTGAACTAAGAGACCCAAACACTGTTCCAGCATGACAAAGGCCCCTGTGCACAAAGCCATGACCAAGTTTTTGTTGGAGTCGAAGAACTTTGGAGTCCTGCTTAGAGCCCTTTCTCTAGAGTAACCCCACTGAACACCTTAGTAATGAACTGAAACACCGGCTGTAGCCCACACCTCCTCAACTACAGTAGTGGCACATAATGTCTGATCTCACTAATACTATTAAGGATGAATAAGCACGATAGTATTAGTGAGGATATGTGCATATAGTGTGTGTATTGTTACACTTACAATACACAAAATAATAGATAGTTACTAAAAAATAGTAGAACCAGTTATATGTCAATGTATTATGCATAATCTGTCTATACAGTAGAATAATGACAGAACAGACTGTAGTGACTGTAGCTTTAATTTTATTTATAACAAGCAAACTACAGTACATAAAGCACAACAATTGTGGTGAATCTTTATACAGAAACAGCAAAGGGAGGAACTGGTGGTCACAATTACTGTTACTTAAGGAAGCACTTATGTAATGTAGTGCTGCTGACACAGTCTAGCTACAACTGTACAGGACATTAAAGATTACACTCACTGTAGCACTGAGTCACACATTAGTGAGATGCTGACCAGTGAAATCCAGATTTAGCGGATTCACAGGCACAGTCTGTCAGAGACACGATGCAAGTTTTGGAAGCTGAAGCTTTAATACAATTGCCTTTGATGCACAAATGAAGTCAAACGATTTAGAATATCTAAAATATAAAACAGCAATTATAGATTGTTTTAGAATTATTAACTTCTCAATGTGGTGACTCTAAAAATTGCCCATAGGAGTAAATGATAGGAGTGTGAGTGGTTGTTGTCTATATGTGGACCTGCAATGGACTGGCAACCTGTCCATGGTGTACCCCTGCCTCTCAACCTATTTGCGCTGGGATAAGCTCCAGCAAACCCAGGTGAGCCCAAGTTCGAGGATAAGCAGGTACATAAGATAAATGAATAAATGAACTTCTCAATTTTATTCAGACTGTTTATTTTGAGTGTCAAATTAAATAAAGCATATAAGATTAAATACGTATGATGACCTGTAAAGTATGAATATCTTGTGCGATTTTTGTGTCTGTAAAGAGTAATACAATTTTTTGTCTATGTCTTTTTTGTTTATATCAGTGTTTCCCAAACTGAGGAACTCCTTAGAATGCACAGTTGTAAAATGTGAGATTTTTATAGGGATGCAACAATGAAAAAAAAATTAGTTCTATGTGAAAATCAGTCATAATCTGCAAAAGGTGGGCAAAAATAATATTATGTTTCCTCCTTTTTAACATCTCTTATTACACTTCCTCTGTTAGCTGATCACATTTAATTGCAATTTTAGTAACAGAGCTTGTATTGAGCTTTGATAACCCATCAGTAATCAAATTTGCATTTTAAAAAATTATTTAAGGATATCAAGTTAAGAACTTAATATAGCTGTACTGCAAGAAGTGAAAAATAAAAGGTGGATCTAGTTTTGAAAAAAAGATGGGATCTGATCTAGAAAGTTTGAATGTCATGAAAAAAAAGTGTCATATTGGTGATTTATTTCCTGGGTCTGTTACCATTATAAACATAGCGAGGCTGACTGTACTATTTACCTTATATACTTTAATGACAAATATTAAATAGCTTCTATACCACTGATTGACATTCACCCAATGCAAAAGTTCACCCCAATGGAAAAGTAAATCAGAGAAATCCCCCTGAAAATTCTTCCTAACCTTGCAGCAAGTAAGTCAAACAAACAAAATTTCAAACTTATTCCACATGGATAGATATATTAAGCATATTGTCTAAGCAATCACCTTAAAAATGTAAAATATGTAGAAATGTACATATTTCAAAGAGTTATTAATAAGGAATCAAAGATATCCGATGATGTTTTACCACAACTTCACAAGAAGTGTAACACAACACTGCTCCCTTAGAAGACAGAGACAAAGTAACAAAAAACTCTGTAGCCGTTTGACTGTTGTTAGTTATTGCGGCTCTAATTATTGTTCAAGACCCACCACGATGCTGGAGAAGAAAACAAAAACAAAGTTATCACACTTTTACAAATATTATCTTTATTTTGTATCTTTACAGTTTACTCGTCATACCTGGTACCAACATTGTTGTTGTAATCTCGGGCGTCTCTAAGAAATCCACGTTGGCCCTTTGAAAGGTTTTGCAGTAATATGTTTGCAAATGACTACATAAAAAAGCCATAAATAACATTAAATACTACATCCGTAAAACATCATAGCACATTTTTTTTAAAGAAAGAAAGAAAGAAAGAAAGAAAGAGAGTTAAATAAATATAAATTAAGATACTGTAAAAAAGTGACATGTAATAATAAGTAAAATAACTAGTAATAACCAGAACTTACTTCTTCCACAAACTGGTTTGCTCCCAGAACTCATAAACTATAAAGTGACACTCTTTAGAGATCCGCTGCACCACAATACTGAACACAGAACAGATCATTCATTAATGTATTCACTGTAAAGCACTCAAATTTACAGTCCAAAAAAAAACCTTAGTTGCTTATTATGTCAGTTAGCTGGCATCAGGGCTGGCTAACCCATGTTCTTTACTTTAGTTTGTTCATTCTGTTTTCCAGCAGCTCTGTTCTTTAGCTAAAATTGCATACTACTTAAATATGTACAACACACCCAACCATTGAAACATATCTGTCATATTGGCATTGTCAGTGTTGGAGAGTAAGTAGTTAAACCATACATCATAGCTGGGTTAATAAGTAAACCATACATCATAGCTGGACTCACCACGGTCTTGTACACCTTTTCCTTCATCATAGCTGAGATTCTCCTGTCACACATCACTCCTGAAACATTTCTCCACCTATTCCAACCTGCTTGCACTCGCTTCTTCACCTCTTTTGTACACTCTCCATCG
Source organism: Sisor rabdophorus (assembly GCA_026260075.1). NCBI lineage: Eukaryota > Metazoa > Chordata > Actinopteri > Siluriformes > Sisoridae > Sisor > Sisor rabdophorus. The sequence continues at coordinate 6,928,629 of JAOTQW010000009.1, forward strand.
CTCTGGACTGTTGACCCCAAGTACTCGAACTCCTGTACCTTGTTTACCTCTTCACCCTGTAATCTTACTGTTCCAATTCCCTCCCTGTCATTCAAAACCATATACTCTGTCTTATTATGACAGACTTTCTCTTGGTGATTTGATATCCTCCACCCTCTAATTGATTGAACACACCTGAACCAAGTACTTATCAATATTGTAGAAATCATCTGCTGATAAGCTGAAAGTCAGGCTTTGCAAATTTTTTTTCAACCCCTATGCATACAGACACCACCTGTGCTAGAGGAAATGCTCCAACTAATACATAAAAACGTCAAGAACAACAACGATGTCTTAACCTCAATGATGCCAGGCCAATTCAAAAAATGTATACCTCAATAATTTTTGCAACTCAAGTTTTCACACATACAAGTTAAATATAAAAAAATAACATAAAGGCTAAAATTTAAATAGGGTAGAAAAGAATTTAAAAAATATGGATAGCTATGGTATATGTGTTAATCGTCATATTTTTAAACATTCAGATATGGCATAGAGTGGGGATGAGGATAAATACTTACTGGAGGCTGCCTGTCTGGACACCGACACAGTCAACATACTGTCGCAGAGCCATGCGGAACTCCTCCAGCTCGTCCTTTATCACAGACAGCTGCCTCTGCACTATCAGAATGTGCTAAGAAAAGAACAAACAGCACTGTATGCAAGCCTTCATGTTCTGAACATCTCAGCACAGCAGAACATTTTAAACTTTTCTCCTCATCCCTAAAAGGACTATAGGTTCCATTTTGCTTTAATGAACACAATTATGATTAATTAAGGTTATTTCAGACATTAAAAAAGGTATATTCCATATCTTACAGATTCATTTATTCATCCATCTTCCATACCCACTTATTTCCGAACTCTAGGTCACAGGGATCTGCTGGAGCCTATCCCAGCGCACATAGGGCAAAAGGCAGGAGGTACATCCTAGACAGGTTGCCAGGGCCACACACATACAACCACATGCACTCCTATGGGCAATTTAGAATCACCAATCAACCTAATGCGCATGTTTTTAGAC
>JAOTQW010000009.1:6939855-6954402 GCA_026260075.1 Sisor rabdophorus
ATGTGCGCTGGGATAGGCTCCAGCAGACCCTTGTGACCCCGGATTCGGGAATAAGTGGGTAAAGAAGATGAATTGAAATGAAATGAAGTTGTATATAATCCTTAAAGATTCCCAGTACAGCTCTAAAATAGAACAACTAAAAGTGTCAGAAACCTGGGATATTTTATTTTATGCCAAATGTTTATGCTAAAACTGGACATTAAAAAAAATATTTGGTAATAATTTGAAAAAAAAAACACTTTTCAATTTTCCCTATATTTACCCTGATACTAAAGCAATATCTGGCTAATCAGTCACAGTAATCGCTAATCTGTATTGAGGCACTAAAAAAATAGTAAATAATAAGTATATAAAATTTTATACTTGTATAAAATAAGTAAATTAGATTTTATTTTTGTGCTACATGGTGGACAGCAAGAAGGTCCCAGGTTGGATTCCTGGGCAAGGGGTCTTTTTGTGCTGAGTTTAAATTTTCTCCCTGTGCTTGCATGAGTTAACTTCGGTTTAGGGAATAAGTGAAGATATCTATACCCGCTTATTCCCTAATTTGGCATCACAGGGGGCTGCTGGATCCTATCCCATCACACATGAAATACACACATGGGATACACATACATCCTGTCGCCAGTTCATCGCAGGGCCAAGACACACACTCACATTCACTCCTATGGGCAATTTAGAATCGCCAATCAACCTTATGCACATGTTTTTGGACTGTGGGAGAAAACCAGAGTACCCAGAGAAACCCCTGCAAGTGCGGGTGGAACATGGAAACTCCTCTTAGAAAGACCTGCGAATCAAACCCACTACCTTCTTGCTGTGAGGCGAACATGCTAACCTCTACACCACCGTGCCGCCTGTATAGAAGATAAATAAATTTTACTTTGTTTACAAGCATTTTCTAATTTTAGGACATTGTAAGTCTATGAATAAATGCTAAGAATCAATAAAATAGCTGCCAAATGGTTTAAACAGTTAATAGATGGCACTGGCCTGTAAAAAAAAGCATGCAATTAAATCTTTACTGGTTCCTCTTTTTTACCTCAAATAAATACTTCAGATAACCGGAGCAGACATTTGCCCTTCTACATGTTTTAAAAGGTGAGATCAAAGCAGAATGAATAGGGTTTGTTAAAACAGAGACAGATAGATGACCTTTGAGTGCCAGCTGTAAGTCTCAGCAGCCCGGATCATCAACCATTTCTATCAACCTAAAGCATCATCTTCCTCACGGTTCTGTGTTAGAGCAGCATTTTCTACAAAGCAGCTTGCTGAAAAACATGCAGTAGACTTAACTATATTTTACATAAAATTTACATTTCTAATCCAGAGTGTCATTGTTTTATCTATCTGAGTAGTTGAGGGTCCAGCAGTGACATCGCTGGAAATTGAACCCATGATCTTCTAGTCCAACACCTTAACCACTGAGCCACCACTATTTCCACATTTTCTGATAGGACTAATAGTACACATTTATTCAGCATATTTATTTTTATCTCAGGGTCATAGGGGTCTTCTTTCCATTCCAGAGCCACACACAGACGAACAATTGCACACACTAACACTTACTCCTATGGGCAATTTAAAGTCTCTAATCAACCTAATGTACATTTTTGGCCTTTGGGAGGAAATCCCAAGAAAACCCACACAAGTGCAGGGAGAACGTGAAACTCAGCACAACCCCTTGCCTGGAAGACTTTTGTGCTGTCAAGCGACCATGGTAACCATTTCGCCACCGCGCCACCCATGTTGTATATCTTATATCAATATCGATCTTGGCCTCATACTTCACAGTCCGATTCACTTACACAACCCTTGTCACAGCTCAGTACATTCACAGTTGCGACATTTAGCAGATGCTTCAATCCAAAGGGACTTTATTCTCTGTTATACAACTTAGCAATTAAAGTTAAGGGCCTTGCTCAGGGGGCCAGTATTAGAGAATTAGGTGGCTGGCTGGGAGTGGTGCAGATTGAATCCAGGTCTTTCTGGAGCGCTTCTGTTTGGGGTTAAGCCCGGGTCTTTCTAGTCTTCTTTAGCAGTGGTGGGGCCTAAACCCACATCTTTCTGTTCTTTAAATCATCAAATCAGTGCCTTAAATTTAACCCTTATCTTCAAATGAGTACCTTCACGACCACTCTACTACTTCCCCTATATTACTGATATTGCTTCTTGTTTTATCCAGAGAGCCTCTCCTACTGAGCCATGACTCAATCAACACAACATTGTAATGATCTCCTGTAATAATGTATGATTACTCGAACAGAAACTCTCTATGACCTGCTGAAACTCGGACACAAGAGACACAGAAACCTGTTTTTTATATAATCAGTGAGCTATAATGCTGTTAGCTATGACTCATTTTATGGACAGTGAGGATACGATTGTTCATTCTAAACTTCTTATAGTTGAATTTAATGGTTCCTGTTCCACAGGGTTTTGTCTGTTGAGCAATGATCATGTCACTTTCTCCCACTACTATTCCCTACTGTCTGCAATTTCTTTGTCTCTGTGTATAATTTAATTTCAGTTATTGCTGCAGGTTAAAGTTCTACTCTATACAAAAGTCAGATACCTTTATTGTTATTTCAACCATTTTTAGAAAAAAAACAGTACACAGTGAAATGAAACAATGTATCTAGCGACAGCCGAGGAAAGCATTATGCTGGAATTAGCATAACATAGATGTGGTCTGAGTGGTCGGGGTCGGGGCGGTGTATTTTTTTCCTTTTTCTTTCTAGATTTTCATAATTCGATTCTAGCATGTTAGAAAAGCTACAGTGCCAAGAAAGCTTCTAAATATATATTTTAAAGGATGGTGTGCTGTTTTGTTTCCTTTTTTATATACTGTTTTCTTGTGATTAATGTTCACACTTGTATAGTAAGTGTTACACTATGATACTAAGAGCTGTTATCATGTGTCCCTGCTCTATTCCTGTCTAATACAAGTCTACAGTAATATACTTAATTCATGATTGCTTGCTTTGGTCCTTACTGCAATTATAACTACTAGAGCTAAATCTGTAAATAAAAATTTTAAAATTTAAAAAAGGCTATGTATTATACTTTATTTGCACTTGAATTACAAACAATAAATCATTATTTAGAAATTTAACAATATATTAACACCTTAAACTACAGTGATTGATCAGCAGTTATAGATTTATATTCTGTCCTTTTATCCATTTCAAATAAATTACTGGGTAACCCAATGACCTCAATGACAAGAAAGCGAGTTCAAGTGCCTTGGAGCCCAGTCACCTTTTGTCTAAAGACTAAAGTCAACCAATAAGACCGACCAGCAAAACATGCATGTATTATATCTTTGATATAAATAGGTGGAAGTTGTAGCACAGTGGTTAAGTTGTTTGGCTGCTTATTGGAAGATCTGGGTTTTCCAGCATTACCAAGTTACCACCATTGGGCCTCTTGTTGGGTCATTGTTGCTCAGTTGTAAATAAGAGATAAATGTATGTCGCTCCTGATAAGAGCATCGATAAAAATATGTGCCAGACCATGCAAAGCTCTATAATTATGCAGAACCTTAAAACATTTTAAAAATGTTTAAACTTGGGGTAATTTTGTAATTAAAAATAAATAAAATACATTTATTTGGCTAATTTGTAAGTAACAATATGTTTGGCTGTTACTGAATGTTACTGTAAAGCTTTTATGAGACTTTGTTGTATGTGAAAGGTGCTAAATAATTAAATCTTTACTTTTAACATAAGCACAGAAATCATAGAAATCAATTACATGTGTGTCTACACATTAGAGTTTACCGTTACAATTTTACCATTTTTAACTAGTTTTATTCCAAAATAGCACAAAAAGGAAACATTACATAACTTTTTTAGTAAAGTTTCTTAATATTACTGGAAAAAAAGATTTTACCCCATATATCCTACTTTAGTGACGATTGCTAATTACCCTACCTATGCTTCATCTATATCATTCTTCATTCATCTTCTATACCACTTATTCCTAAGCTCTGATCGCAGGGCCACATACACACTCACACTCACTCCTATGGCCAATTTAGAGTCACCAATCAACCTAATGCACATGTTTTTGGATTGTGGGAGGACATGCAAACTTTGCACAAAAAGACATCATGCCCGGGATTCAAACCCACGACCTTCCACTACGCCACCGCACCGCCTATCTACACACATAATTAAACATAATGACTTTATGAAGCATAAAGTCAGAGTTTAATCCACGAATAAACTATACATTGCAAGCTTGAGTCACTTGAATAAAAAAAGACTTCCTTTCAGGCTTACCAAATCTTACTCACTAGCTGAAACACATACATGTCAGGTCTACAGTGTCTGTAGCAGTACTATAGGAAATTTAGAATCTATCTATCATTATAGACTAAGGGAGAAAAGTACCCAGAGTAAACCCACAGAGAGAACATGCAAACTCCACACAAAAAGGCAGCTGCCCCAGGAATCGAACCCAAAACCTTCTTGCTATCAGGCAACAGTGCTGTTCAGTCAGTCGGTGGCTGCCCACCATTTAAGCCAGGTCTAAGAAGAAAATTCTGAATAATCACTTACTTTTTTGGTTTTGTCCATAGCCTTTAGTATTGAGATGTTTAAGTCTTCTAAAGCAGCAAGGACATTTTCGTATTCTCCAAGATGTTGAGAGAAGTATTCTACACAAAAGTAAAAAAAGGCAAAAACATCTTTAAAAAAGCTGTTCTCTTATTATTTGTTTGGAAGAACATTCTAGCTAAAATGCTAGTAATATGTTGTTTTAAAATATAGCCTTTCTTACCACACAACTCCTCTGTATCCACGTTGCTGGAAAATAAACATCATGATATATTAACTGCATAGAAAATATTTCTATTTGACTGCCTTAGCAGCAAAACTATCTGCGGCCTTTGCAAAATTCAAAATTACATTAGAAACTTAGGTGATGTTACTAATACACAGTTTGATGTTCAGGTCCTGTTTTTTTCTATCCTTTAAAAGTCTAATATACATTGAGACAGAGCAGTTTTCCTGCTATAAAGATCTGCTGAGAGGCTTCTGCAATAAAAATCATGATAGGGGATGTAGTAGTGCAGGTGTTGTCTGGAAGATCTGGGTTCAGTTCCCAGCACCACCAAGTTACCATTTCAGAGCAAGGCCCTTAACCCCCAGTTGCTTAGTGGTATAAAAGACATAAATGTAAGTCACTCTAAATAATAATATATGCCAATGTACCGCCATGTAAATAACTCAAATGATAAGATATTCAATCACATGGGTTTTTAAGCCAGCTCAGCATATATTAACATTTATTCATTCATTCGTTCATCTTCTATACCTGCCTATTCCCTAGCTCAGGGTCAAGGGGTCTGCTGGAGCCTATCCCAGAAAACGTAAGGCAAGAGGCAGGGGTACACCCTGGAGGGTCCACACATACATACATACTCTCTTCCATGGGCAATTTACAGTTACTAATCAACCTAATGCACATAGTTTTGGACTGTGGGACGAAAGTACCCGGAGGAAACCCATGCAAGCTCGGGGAGAACATGAAACTAAGGAAGACTTTTAAATAATATGACGTGTGATAATTATCAATTTTGTTGAACAATGGTGTATTAACTATTAAGATTGGAATATTTTCACAGAGGTAGTACATATAAAATACAATATATACAATACAAGCTGTTTCTTGATTACACAATGAGTGATTCAGACAACAGGAAATAATCATTGTTAGCAATATAGGTCACCTTTTTAAAAAATGTTATAAACTAATAAAAACTACCATTTAAAAAATAATGTACCTACAATTATAGAATCATCCACCTGTATGAATAAATCAATTCCATGATGTTTAACTGTCCATAGTATGTGTATATAATGCACAAAAAGTGTTTTGAGTTGGTAATACTCACTCTGTATTATGAGTGTCAATCTTATGAAACAACTCCTTCAATTCATCTCCTGTCAAAACTCCATCTGAGAAATAAGCCTTAAACTCTTCAAAAGACAGCTTTCCATCATCTATAACAGTTAACACATCTGTTCTTACCCCACATGGCAAATTGTACAAAATACATCTTTGCACTTTGACTCATGGCTACATATGTTAATTGTAAACACACAGATGTCTTTTTTTAAAAGCAATGCAACAGCCTGAGGTCTGTGATCAACTCTGTGGCCTTAGGTACTGTATGTCTAGGCTTGCTGATTTAACTTAACTCCATCACTGAGTTATACTAGTTGTTTGCTATTTGGTGCAGCCAAAATATGCATCTGCATTTTTTTTACTATGCATGCTGTGATTATACCAGCATAAGACCAACCACTATTTCATGAGGTAACAGCAGGTGTTGCTTCCACACACGCGTGGGAAGAACTTGCAAACTCCACACAGAAAGATCCCTTGCTCAGAAATCGAACCCGGGACCTTCCTGTGACTGTGCCACTGTGCCACCCTATGTAACTTTTAATCCTGCTTAATTAATTAATTTATGATAAATTTTATCTATAAACAGTTCTATATTTAGCCCTTTTATTGTTTTTCTGTCTCCATTGTCCTGAAGACATTTACAAAACCCTGGCATTAAACAACAGTGCAGGTTTTCAAAACTTCCTTTTAGCCTTGCATATTCAAATTTCTTTCATAAAATTAGATCACCAATTTTTTGTTTTCGGCTCTCTTTTTAAAGCGATATTTGACCACTGGCTGAGATTGTTTGGAGGAACACAATGGCAGGTATTTAGTGCCAAATCCTTCATCTGACATATTGACTGATATTAAACGTGTGTGGATGGTCCAGTGTGTTTCCATGACAACCAGCCAACAGCATTCAAAGGGACAGTGCTAATTGCAGGCTGTAAATTCACATTCAACACAGACAACCAGAGCGTCCATTTATTAGATGATTAATAGAATTATTGAACCACTGATACATAAAGAATCTCACCATTTTTATCTGCTCTTCTCAGGATCTGAAAAAAAAAAACGTATGTCCAAGTAAGGGGAGAAGAATTGACAGTAAAATCGGTAAAGCCCCCTATTACATGAAAACTTATGGTACTGTGAATATTAAAGTAAGCTTGCGTGATTGAAAAGAGAGTAGGTCTAGGAGATCTGTGTCTCGGATTTAGAAGAAAGTCCCAAAGCTCAGTAAGACACTGTTAATTAGAGATTTTTTTCCCAGCAAGTGTACTCACACACTTAATTTTTATATCACAGTCATCATGCCATGGGGTGTGCTACATTTAGCTTTCTCTAGAAAGAACATATATTTGCTACTGCTACACAAGTGGCAAATTTATTAACTATACAGTAAATAAGCTCATTTTTCAAGGGAATATATTAAAATTTTCACTGGATTGTGCCTTGATTCAGAAAATATTAATATTATGTGCAGTAGTGAAAGAGCAGTAATTTACTGCTGTGGTCTGGATTACTAAGAAAAAAAATACTATCTTTTATGAAAGAGTTTCAAAAATTTGCATTTATTCCCAATTATAAAATGCACTGACATTTAAGCAACACCCTGTACATGAATCGTGTAATAGCTTGCTTATGTAAACGAGGCTTCATTTGGACAGTTCAGGGTGTAGGATCAATTCATTCATTCATTCATTCATTATCTATAACCGCTTATGCCCTAACTCAGGGTTACAGGGGTCTAATGGCAAAGGTGCACCCTGGAAAGGTCGCCAGTCCATCGCATATAGAAGAACAACCAAAAACACTCAATTTAGAATCACCAATCAACCTAATGTATGTGTTTTTGATTTGTGGGAGGAAACTAGAGTACGGCACAGAAAGACCCCTGGCCTGGGAATCGAACCTGGGACCTTCTTGCCATGCCCAGGGGGGAATGGATGATGATTGAATTAAAAGATGTACTTTTAAAGAAGAGACAGACATACTGTATAAATCCTGTATTAATCCTGTATAGGTTGATAATCAAATAACAGCTGGTGAGAGTGTCGAGCAATATTATTCTGCCAGGCATGAAGTGCTACAGCAGGGCTGTGAATACAGATCATCTGAATAAGTAGATCATGTGCATGTACAGAAATATGACAAACTAACAAAATACAGATTTTTTTATAGAATGGAATGGGCAGCCGAATAAATAAATGAATTTTGTAATTAATCTGAATTAAATTAAATTGAACGAATGAATGAATGTTCGTTAAAATAGGTTTTCTTCATATGAGCCTTACAGAAAGTATGTAATAACAAGTATCCAAGAAAAAAATCTACCAACTATCATATTTATTTCCAAAATGTAAAAATATGCACAGTTTGTTTATTCAATCTCATAAATAGCTATTATTAACCCCTTACCCTATCTGACCACCAATTTGATTTTATCCTATACATATAGATGATGTACTTACGTCTAAAAATATCGACATTCCTTTCTTTAACTCCACCGGAGTGCTCGTATTATCTGAAATGGACTGCACCTCTTCAGTACAATCCATGGTAATGAACTGATATTAAAATAACAGAACCTGATGACCACTGCTCTTCGCTCACTCTTTCACGAGGACGCGCACAGACCGACTGGCTGCGGTTGGGGAATCGCGCGTAGAGCGGGTCACGCTTTGCGCGTCCTCGAGCCAGTGCGCGCTCCCAACAGCACAGCTTCTGGTAACTTTAGTAATAATACACCTTCTTTGCTTGGTTTTATTTTCATTTTTCCTGGTGTCATTGGGAATGATTGTAATTAGGAAACTGTAGTTGTCTAGCACACATTATATTTATCAATATTAACGAAAACACTGAAAGGTTAAGAAAAAGTGAACAAAAGCTAAACGTTATTTTGAAAAAAACCTGTCAATAATTGTGAGAAAAATGTCACTAGCTAGTAAAAAAATGAAGTGCATACAAGGTATTACATTTAAGGTTTGTCATTTAATTTTAATATCTGAAAACAGATTTTTTTTTTATTTGTTTGGTCATTAATATAATTGTAAAATATTTTTGCTGACAAAAAAAAGAAAAAAATGTTAGGTATATTTTTCACATACTTGATCACACACACACAGGGTGAAAGGCAGAGGATACACCTTGGACAGGTCGCTAGTCCATCGCAGGGCCACACACACACAATCACACATACTCACACTCCTTATTTAGAATCACCAACCTAATGCACATGTTTTTGGACTGTGGAAGGAAACCGGAGTACCCGGAGGAAACCCACGTAAGTGCCAGCAGAACATGCAAACTCCGCACAGAAAACCGGGACATTATTGTTGTGAGGCGACCGTGCTAACCAGAAATTGGCGCCACGATGTGGTGAAAAAGAGGAATGTAATAAACATTCCTGTAAAAAACATTTCTTATAGTTGGTATACTTATGTAAAGTAATTTCTTTTACTTTTCCAACTCTTCAGCAGATTGTTTTCATTTTATATACAGCAGTGTTTTTTTTATCAGAACTTACGTCCCAGTATAATGTGCTCGAAAGAGATAAATGTTACGAGAAAACACAAATGGTGTACCATTAATAGTAAAGAATAACACAAACCAGGTATGTTAACTATGCATTGCAAATTTCCAATCATACATGATTCTACACTTTACAGCATGTAGCAAAATGTTTTTCTTTACATCTTCCAACTTGAAAGGTTGGAATCAAAGCACTGGGTCAGTTATGATACAGCAACCCTGAAGCAGGAGAGGTTGGCGGTGTTGGTGGTGGTTATAAAATACAGGTCTTCCTGGTCTCCCGATCAACAGCTCGCCTCAATTATTTAAGCCACCACTGTAGTCAATTACATACTGTATATACACCAAGATACAGTGTGTATGATGGAAATAAATTGCAAATTTACACATCACCTACAAACTTTGTTAAAAAAATCATGACGTCCAACCAGTGTAACACACTTTTCTGGAGTTATAACTGCAGTGTTAAAACTAATCAGTATCTGCATAAGTGTGCTAATGGACATGAAAGGAAAATCATGGTGTGTGTGTGTGTGTGGCTGCTAAGGTTAGGTGTCCAGTATGGCACTGAGATGTATATATAAGGTCAGTAGAGGGTTATTATAAAAATAATGAGACAAATAAAAATGTCTCATGTCAAATCGGTCATGTCTTTATATCTCAGGCCGCATTTACACTGCAGTTCTTGATGCCTAATTCCTAATGCAGATTTTTGTTATGACCTGCTTACATAATTTATTAAAACTGATACACATCAGATATCTACATTTACACTATATGTGGCAAAATAACCCAAGGTAGACCAAAAATTAACTAAAAACTGACTCGAGAATGAGTGGACACGATGAATGAAGACTAAATATTCAGTCACATGACAGATTTGAACTGAACAAAAATAATAAATTATTAAATTCTTTTAATTATTATTAAATCATTTAATGATGTTCAACTCACACTGACAGGGAAAATCAGATCAGTTTGCTTACATGGCAGACGCTAATGCACGAATCCCATTTATATCTGATTAATTTCTGACCTGGAATTGCGTGACCTGATACATGCAGTGTATATGCAGCTTTGGTGAGGACCAAATTTTTCAACAAGCATAGAAATAATTATGACCTTAAAAGGACAGTCTCCAAAATAGATTTTAACAAAATGTGGCTTTGTTTGACGTTTTTTTTAAATACATGATCCATTTTAGAAGTTTTTTTTTTATCAAGCTTTGATTCCAGCTGTAAGAATGAATTTATTATTAGCGTTTATTAACTGTAATAATTATTGTCAGTAAACTGTCCTTTACAGTAACACAATGTAACCCAAACAGTAACGCGTATGTGTTTGTGGGATGGGGGTAAGGCTGTGGTAGTAGAGCGAGAGGGATGTTCTCGCGATATTAAAAGATTACACGTGATTAGAGATGTTCCAGTTCTACCACGTGGTAGCGTTGCGTGGCATTTTGGGAAATAAACAGTGGTACGTTAGCAGGAGCCAGGAACCAACGTTAGAATGCGCCTTGAGTGAGTTGGGTAGGTTTCGTGGTGCGTAAAGAAACTGATTGATCAATTAGCCGGATGTGTTTATTTATTACAGTGTGAAAGTGCGTTTATCCGCCCCGGAACTATGAATCACGGCAGCAGGACTTTGTACCCGTGCGCTGTAGCGCATTGATCTTTTTTGGCTGAAAGTTGGACGCTTGGAGGAAACGCGGGGTTTTAGTTATATGATGAAGGATTTGGGTTTATGTATTTTTATGTATACATAATGGAGGTGAAATAAATAGTAGTTGGAATGGAATGGATCTAAAGCGGAGGATGTGGACGGCTAGGTTAAATCACTGAAAACAGCTGATGTGAAGCAGGTCGTGCTTTGGTTCACGACGCCTTTTGCACAGCAGGGGTGTTGATTGTTGTTATTTTGCGGTTTAAATAGTCTTTTTAAAGTATTTTTGCGATCATGTGGAGTTTGGCCACGGCTGTGCTGCAGCTTCTGCTGAAATCGGTAAAACACGCCGCGGGGAGAGGGCATATGCAGCTGAACCGGTGGCTGCAGCGGCCCCCGGACTCTGTGGACTGCGAGAAAATGGACTTGCTGATATGCAGCGCGTTTGAGGAGCGAGGCGGCGGGTGCAGGTCCAACATGGAGACTAGCGGAGATCCCGTGGCGCCCTTCACTTCGGCTGACTTGAGGAATCCGTGCTGCATCGCGACCTGTTGCGTTAAGAGCGCGCTGCTAGCGTGTTTCCTTACCGCCGCCTGCTTCTTCTCGGTCACGCTTGTACGCCGGTACCTGAAAGACGCGCTGCTCTGGGTGGAGAGTCTGGACGGCCTCATGGGCGCAATGCTGTTTATCGTGGGTCTCATCACGGTGTCGTTTCCGTGCGGATGGGGATACATGCTCCTTAACGTGGCCGCCGGATACCTTTACGGCTTCGTCCCCGGAGTGGGCCTGGTGATGGTGGGCGTGCTGATCGGGACCTTGGTGGCGCACATAGCGTGTAGACGGCTACTGTCCGGCTGGGTGCTGAGCCGCGTGGGCAACAACGAGCAGCTCAGTGCTGTGATCAGGGTAGTCGAGGGGGGCAGCGGTCTGAAAGTGGTGGCTTTGGCCAGATTAACCCCCATCCCTTTCGGCCTCCAGAATGCTGTGTTCTCGGTGAGTACATTTTATACTACAACACATTCTAAAATATAGTCCTGCCATATTTTACATGCTAAAATAACATCTGGATGATGGTTACAGATGTTAAATAAAACAAATAAATTTCAATATAATGTGTCGCATACACGATCATAAACTACAATACAACATATAGTCAAATGTTTTCACAAACCTCTCTTGGAAGGTTTGGGTCAGAGCCTGAAAGTTAGAAAATCTATTTTTGCCTCCTAAAGCAAGATTTGTTTTAGTTTTGATCATACAGACAGATAAGTATTTACTTTTCTGAAGATGCATTAATAAAAGATGGCAGATAAGACAACCATCGTTTCATTACGTCAATTAAAAACAGTCCACTTTTGGCTACATTTACATGATGGAACTTTTTTGAGGAAGAAGGTTGTGGGTTCGAGTCCCAGATCTTTCTGTGCAGAGTTTGCATGTTCTCCCGTGCTTGCGTGGGTTTACTCTGGGTACTCTAGTTTCCCCCCAAAACATGTACATTAGGTTGATTGGTGAGTGTAAATTGTCATTAGCTGCGAGTGTGTGGTTGTTCGTCTACGTGTGACCCGGGATAGGCTGTGCACGGGGATAGGCTGCAGCAGACCGCCGTGACCCCAAGTTAAGGGAATAAGTGGGCTAGAAGATAAACTAAAATAAATTAATGAATGTATGAGTACAATTTTAAAATACGATCCAAATGTAGCAGTCTGTCAATGTTCTATTATGTCTGTTCTCCATCACAGCCTGTGCAACATTTTAAGGACATGCTCTGTGTTGGAATCTGTTTATTATATTTCTGTTTTGATAATAGGGTTAGGTGTGCTGTTTCCTAGTTATTATGATGATTAAGAAAGTAAACATAGTGTAGTATTAATGGAAAATTTTTGAAGAACCGGTTTTTTAATAAACGAATAACAGAATGATCACCTATTGTCATGTTAGAGAGAAGCCAGTGTGAACTTTGTCCTCCTCATAAAGACATTTATTTGGTGCTGACATCAGATGCTCATTTTACAAATACAGTAAAGCATCTTTTAAGTATTGAACTCTGTGATATATTGTGTTGGTGAACTTTTTAGTAAGTTCTAGAAGACGTTCTAATTCGTAGTCGGGGCTCTGAGTTACAGATCTAGTGGTAATGGGTTTAAATTCCGATTCTGAGGCACTTTTGTTAAAAAATAAATTGGTAAATAATGCAAACACATGCAAAGGTTAAATGGTCTAAACCCATTTGTGAAAATGTAAATCAATGTAAATGTATTTATTTTTCATGAAAGACGTAGAACCCAAAAAATGTTTATCTGCTTCACCCAAATCTGAATCAGATGCTAAAATGTTTCGTTGTCTGGGTGTGAAGGTACGATACTGGTTTGAGAAATGCTGCTCTGACACAGTTTATTCATGTGCTTAATTAAAACAGAAATGCCAGAGCAAGTATATCAGCGTGTTTACTATCGGGGTGTTTCTATTTTCTAAACACAAGTTCACACATTTTAGCGTTAATCAGATCTCGACTCTGTTTAGTTAGATTTGAATACTGTTGCACTTTTTGGCATTGTTAGGTGACTTAATCTATCTTAGGAGGGATCTCATTAAGATTTTAAGGCTGAGAATCAGCGCTATGGGCTTTGGGTAATAGTAATTTTACTCCCTGAAGAAATGTGTTGCCTGCTTTATTAATATTTGATTAACCGACATCTGAAACACAAGAAGTTGCGCTTAGCAAGGTCAAAAAAGTGCATGGATTTGCACACGGACGTCATCATTTTGCAGAACAGGCTATGGCAAAGCACGGTAAATTTAAAAGCAACATTCTTCACATGCCTACCATTTTTTGTGCCGAAACGAATAATCTGTTTTTTACCTCGTGTTCCATGTACATATGTAATAGCTGTATAGTAACAGTGTAGATGGTATCTATACCGAGTTTTTGTAAAGGAATGTTATTGAATGTTTGCACATGTCGTATTTTTACTTTACTTTTTTATCTATTGTAAACTAGAATTGAACATCATAATTGTAACCATCGTCTGATGATTAGATTTGATCATGACACTTTGACCTAGGTTTGATTGCACAGACTGTCAATTTAAGGTGCAGTAAAATGTCTTGGAAAATGCTAAGTGTGGCCTGATAACACTAAATGTGTACATACAACCTTCGCCTTTTGACCGCATGAATGCACATACTAGAGCTGTGAATTTTCAGCATTTGGCATTCACAGGGAATTAAATTATTCCTTGTTATGGTGGGGGTTAATCATTGGTAGCTTGGTGGTGCTGGGAATCAAATCTGGGTCTTCAAGTTGGTAGTCTAACACCAATGCACTACCACTGCCCCCAGTACTATTTTAAGCCTGTTCTAGAAAAAAAATCACCTTTGCTTTGCACCAGGCCTTATTCAATTCAATTCAGCTTTATTTGTAGAGCGCTTTTAACAACAGTCATTGTC
>JAOTQW010000009.1:6958843-6969265 GCA_026260075.1 Sisor rabdophorus
GTGTGTGTGTGTGTGTGTGTGTGTGTGTGTGTGTGTGTGTGTGTGTGTGTTTGCGCGCCTCTGCAGGGGTCCATAGAGGAATCTGAAGAAATTAATGTGACTGTTAAAACTCTGGACTCTCAGATCAGAAGCTACACAGTCCGAGGAGAGGTGAAAATCAGATATTAAAACAGATGATATAGTGATTATTAATGTTTAAATGTGTGTGTGTGTGTGTGTGTGTGTGTGATCAGAGAGCAGAATAAAAGTAATACTTTTATTGGACTGTTTAAACTGGCACTTTTCCCCATGCACATAATTTATTCATTCATCTTCTATACTCGCTTATTCCCAAACTGGGATTAACAGGGATCTACTGGAGCCTTTTTCAGCGCACATGGGGCGAGAGGCAGGGGTAGAACCCTGGACAGGTCGCCAGTCATTTGCAGGGCCACACACTTACAACCACACACACTCACACTCACTCCTATGGGCAATTTAGAATCACCAATCAATCTGATGCACATGTTTTTGGACTGTGGGAGATAACCGGAGTACCTGGAGGAAACCCACGCAAGCGCGGGAAGAACATGCAAACTAGGCACAAAAAGATCCCATGCCTGGGATTCGAACCCAGGACCTTCTTGTTGTGAGGCTTAATTCTTTTACTTGTGTCCCACTGCGCCACCCGTGCACATTTACAGTTGCAGCATATGGCAGTCGCCCTTATTCGGCGCGACTTACAACTGAGCAATTGGGGGCTAAGGGCCTTGCTCAGGAGCCCACAGTGGTGGCTTGGTGGTGTTAAAAATCAAACCCCCAGATAATAATAAGCTTAACTTACGAACTTACCAGAAGAGGTAACAATGCTGTTGTTTCAATGCCAAGGTACAAGCCAACACCTTTATCGTCTCTCTTCTCAGTGGACAGTGAAGGAGTTTAAGGAGCACATCGCATCCTCTGTCGAGATCCCGGTGGATAAACAGAGACTGATTTACCAGGGCAGGGTGCTGCAGGATGACAGGACGCTGACTGAATACAGTAAGTGTCCCTGCGTACATCGCACTCTGTAGTCGGCTGCAGCATAACTGATGCATGCTGATATTCAGAGCTAAATGCTTAGTATTTAAAGCATAATAAATTTAATAACATTATTCAGACATATCTTAAAGTATTTCAATTTAATTCGGCTTCAAAAAGTTTTTTACTTTATAAAGTTTGAGCTGTCAAATGTATAATTCCAGTATGAAAAAAAAATAAACCTGTCCCTTAGTCATGATAACTGTATTTTACCAAAGGTAATATTAAATATAAAAAAGGGGTCAACTAATCAGGCACATACTGTATAATGGTGGACTTTTGTATTGTAACTTATGTTCTGTAAAGCTGCTTTGAGATAATGTCCATTGTTAATAGCGCTATAGAAATAAATAAACTAAATTTATTGTGCGGTGGTGTAGTGGTTAGCATGGTCGCCAAACAACAATTTATTTATACTCTGGCTCTTTTTTTATTTTAAGATGTTGATGGAAAGGTTATTCATCTCGTCGAGCGGGCCCCTCCCCAGACCACGCAGTCCGGAGGTGGAGGAGATGCCATGTCAGGCTCATCAGGAGAAGTTGGAGAAGGAATGTCTAGCTCGAATCAATCCTCTACCTCCCTAGGAGCCCCACATGACCGCAGTGGGAACAGCTACGTCATGCTGGGCACCTTTAATCTCCCGGTAAACATCCTGGACCCCCAGCAGATTCAGGTTAATACAGTCATTTATAAAATGTTAAAATAAATCAGAGAGCAAAATAAATGATTCTAAATGACTGAATCAATGAGTAAAAGTTTAAATTTACTTAAAAATACTGCCTCTGATATTAATCAGATCAGTGCATTTGTTAAGCTGATCAAATGACCTTTAGTGCATAAAACATGTACAATACAGGACATATTAAACGTAAATACTGTTTTTTAAAGAAGGCACTAAATTTACTATAAGCTGTTCTATTGGTACCATATAAACCATAACAAAACATTATTAAAAAAATAATAGTAATAATACTGCATGTATCTGCCGATTTAGATGTCTGTGCAGCAGATGATGGCTGGGGACGGAGGGCGAAATGTCAGAGTTGGTACCAGCACCGGGGTAAGATCCTAGAGACTTAATTTGTTGTAAAGAATTATGTTTCTGTATTTCCTACAAATGTATTTTTGCTAGAGCTGTTATGTGTATGGTTTAATGCCAGTTTATGTTTAATATTCACTTAATATCTATGCATTGTGTATGTTGAAAAATAAATATACAGCTGAGTTAAGTTTTTCAGAACTAGTGGGGCACAAGTAAAAGAATTAATTTGTATTTATTAAATAATTTGTTACTAACCTTGCAGCACGGGTTGTGCGGAATGTTTGGCAACGATCGAGCAAGCTTGTTTATAATCTTATCCATATTGTAATCCAGAGCAATAGTGGTGTGGACGTGCTTATTAACTTGGACCAGTCATCTCAAAGTGAACCCAGGATACGGCTCCAGCTGGCGGAAAACTTGTTAAGAGAGACTCAATCTTTAATTCATAGATTGGAGGTGTGTCATTTCCTTTATACAGAGAAACAACAGTTAAAGGGTTCATTTTAACAATAACACACATGTATGCATTTCTATAGTGTTATAAATGTCCTGTTCTGATTTTTGGGTTTTAGGGTCAAGCGAGTCAGCAAAGGCCTGCAGATTCCTCGTCCTTATCAGTACAAGCTATGGACACTTCTCCACCTCCAACACCTGCCTCTTCCTCTTCTACCAGCTCCACACAGATGGAAGGTCCTCCTCACTCTGGGCCAAAGTAAGATCATTTCCTGTCTCTTACCCTGAGCTCTTTTTACCTCATTTGATTTTTAACAGTTTTTGCAAGCTGTGATTTATAACAGGTTGGTTTTTAAGTAGTTTTTAAATCTATAATATGATAGCAGGTACCTTGTAGGTGTATTGCCATTTTTTTATGTAGAGTGGTCAGAGTGGATGTGACTTATTAATAAAGCATACCATTAATATAATATAAATAAAATCACAAAATATATTTTTATTGATTCAGTGTTGTTCTAATATGGTTACAACATAAACATTTTATATGCTTTAATAGGTACAATAAAATAAGATTCTTGTGTATAGTAATTAACCTGCAATGACATTATTTCTGTGTGTGAGTTTTAAGCATAAATGTTAACACTATTTCATTGACTTCATTTTTTTTAATTTTTCTCAGCCATCCAAGCCCATCAGAACTGATGGAGGTGCTTTTCGAAGTGAGGCGAGTGGAGGAAAGGCTCCGCCCCTTCATGGAAAGAACACGCACTATCCTGGGAGCAGCCAGTTCTGCTGATTACAACAACAATGTATTTGCAGCTTTTCCTCCTTCTCTTTTAGATTTTGCTTTATGTTATGTTAGAGGATACATTTCCTTTAAACTTTTTCGGGACATACTGTTAAGGTTAAATATATATGAAGTTTTTCTCATTTGGGTGAAAGACACAAGAGCGAGATGAAGACCAGCGCACCCTCAACATAGTTGGCGAGGCTCTTCGGCTTTTAGGCAACACTTTGGTTGCTTTAAGTGATCTTCGATGCAACCTGGCCGCACAGCCTCCACGACATCTACACGTGGTTCGGCCCATAACCCACTACACCTCACCTGTTCTTCTGCAAAGCGGTCTGCCGAATATACCCATACCAGTAAGGACTTTTTTATGCTGTTCTGTTGCAGAAACACACACACACACACACGCATATATATATAGAGAGAGAGAAAGAATAGGAAAGTGAGTGAAGTACGAGATGGGGGAGATAGGACAGTAGGTATAGAGAGATGGGAATAGGACAATAATTAGAAAGGGGGTAGTACAGTAAGAAGAGAAGGGGGATAAGACTGTAAGTAGAGAGCTAGAGAAAGGAGGATGATTAGACGTGGGAGGGTAGGACAGTAAGTATAGAGGGGGTGATAGAAAGGGGGGTGATTTGACGGTAAGTATTGAGATGGAGAGGGGAAAAGACAGTAAGTAGAGAGAGAGAGCGAGGGATAGGCTAGGACACGACAGGATAGGATAGTTTTAGGAATCAGGAAGAAGGGGTATGTTTAGGTAACAACTGTTGTTACACTTTAGACTATGCTTCCAGTTACATTACTGACATTGTTTTCAACAGATGAACATCGGAACCACTGTTGCAATGACCTCTAATAGCAGACAGGCAGCTGAAGGTCAGCCACAGCCATCTCAACCATCTGGCCATTCGGAAGAGCAAAATCAGGCACAAGCATCACCCTCTCAAACCAATGGAACCAGTCAGACACCTGGTCAAGGGACACCTCGTTTGATCAGAATCACCCATCAGACTATTGAGCCTGTGGTTATGATGCAGATGAACCCGAATGGTGATTGTGTTTGCTCTAATCTTGAAGTGTGTTTGTGTTTGTTTGTTTTTCTGAAAACTTTAACCTAGGCCTCCATTCCTGGTCTAAAATCTAAGCATCACTGAATCTGGAGTATGATGATGAGGCAATTGCTTTATGACACATTTTATTTAAGGTTAATTATAAAACAGCTTATAATTTGTTTTAAGCTCCTGTAGGCCTTTGGGCAGGTACTTGAATTTACGTTGACCTAAGACATAATTTATATGTAGAATATCATGAAGGAAACAAAATAATGAAAAAAAACCCCAAATTATACAAAATCATTAAATTACAGACATTAATATAAATATTTTATTTCAAATGCAATTTTAATACTGCAATTTTAATTCAAACGCAATTTTAATACTGAGTTTAATAAAAGCCCCCTAATGCCTGAAAGTTATGTACAACTTAAACACCCAACTATATTTGTCAGCAAATGCAGAAGCATTAAATTTTTTTTTTTTTTCCCCACCCGATAAGATGGACCAATAGCGGGGCCGGAAATAGATTTTGGTAGCCGGACTGGAAGACACAATAACCCTGGGACATCCGGCTAGCAATTTTATGAGCCTTATTATAAATCGCTATAGAGGAGAAATGTTCTTAGACCTGGACTAGGAGGCATCAGTATTGATGTTAGTCACTGATCTGTGCATTTTTGTGCAACAGTTTCAGGCAATGGAGCTCAGGCCGCAGGCCAGCAGAATTCATCCGCTGCTGGACAGACTGGTCAGTGTCCACTGCTCCTCATAGTGAATACTAAATGCAGACATTAACTGGTTTTAAAACAGAAATGTTTGAGGTCTATAATCATCGATGTGTATTTGCAACCAACATTTTATGCTGTTGCCTGCTTTTTTATATACTAACGTATCCTGAGCTTTCTTATTTTTAACACTTCCCTCTTCCTCTAAAGAATCCACCCCATCTATGCATATTCCTGGCTTGCCACCTGAGTTCATGCAGGCCATCATGAATCAGATTTCCCAACAGGCTACTGCAATGGCCACCGCAGCCTCAGCTGGCCACCACGCACCTCAGATAGGTACTCCTACACCAAATGCCCCAAACGAAGAAGCACCAGCTGCTCCCACACCTCCACAAGCTAGAGTCATCTTTACCCGCCCCACCTTTAACCCACGGATTCCTCAGCCTGCCGGAACCAGGCTAGCTACCATTAATCTGCGTTCCTCAGTGCCACCTGCTACTGAACAACAGCCTACACAGGTAAGGTTGATACCGTAGACATATTTTGGGGTTATTTGGATTTATTTTGAGGAATAACATTTTCTAATGTCTTCACCAGGGTTCTATGGTTAATTCGCCTCTCACTCAGATGGTGAGCGGTTTGGTCGGGCAGCTGCTAATGCCGATGCAGACAGGTAAGGTGCTAATAGTATGCACCTTCTATTTTTTTTACAAATAATATTAATCCTTTGGTAAAAATTTATCTAAGCGGATGCTTGGTGTGATCTTTCAGATTGAGCCACATTTTTATATTTAAAGAAAAGGTCAATATTCGATTGATTGAACAGGAGGAATATTGTTTTCTCAACAGCTGATCAAACCTTCACTGGATCTTCGTCCCATTCATTCTCCTTCTCTACCTCTTCCTCAACTGTCCCTTCCGTATCAACCAATACATCTACGCATACCTCTTCTAACACTACTAGCACAGCGCAGACACAAAACGAGACTTCAGAGGGAAACTTGCCTCAACTCCTTGGCTCTATTTTGGGTGGAACTGCTGGAGTAAGTGGGAGTGTTTCTGGTGGACCTTCTTCCATTAGTATGACACTGCCTGGTGTGCCTGCCTTCATTCAGGGCATGTCCGAGTTTATCCAGGTCAGTAGAGAATTAAATGTTAATTTTATCATTGTTCAAGTTATTATCACAACAATCATCTGTTTAGTCATTACAAAAGTGACACAAATTTCAAGAATTTTCTTTTCTCCTTTTTTTCTTTCAGTCCAATCAGCCTGTGTTCTCCCCTCCTCTAAGTCAGCAACCTCCACTTACTCCCCCTACTCCATCAGCACCTTTTTCAAACTCTTCTCATCCTCCAAGTACAGAAGGAGAGTCCCTGAACTCTGAGCTGTTTACAGGCATTGTACAGGGAGTTCTGTCCACCATGATGGGCTCTCTAGGGGCTGGTCAGGGTAACAGTGAGAGCATTGCCCAGTTTATTCAGAGACTTTCTCAAACCAACAATCTTTTCACTCCTGGAGCTGGAGATGCTGTGGGTGTGTAAATGTTTTTGCACCATTATAACAAGCTCTGTAATAAATGTACCATGAAATCATTCCTGTGTTCTCTGCTTTGGTAGGTTTTTTTGGGGATTTGCTGTCTTTGGTGTGTCAGAGTTTCTCCATGGTGGATATGGTGGTGTTGCTGCATGGCAACCCTCAACCTTTGAGTCGTATCCAGCCCGAACTTGCCACCTTTTTTAATGAGCACTATCTTAATGGACAGGAGCCTGCTGATGCCAATATTGCTGTAAGACCAGGAGTAAACAATAAACGTGAAACTTTAACTAAGCATTTAAGGTGTTAAGGGCCTTGCTTAGGGGCCCAGCAGTGGCAACTTGCTGGAGCTGGCAGGTGCTAACTGGGTTGAACCAATTAATTTGAATTTTTAAATAAGGAAAAATAACTTATTGATTAGTACTAAACTTTATTACTCACAAAATGGTATAAAAAAGATAAACATAAAACATCTATTAATTAATGTTAAACATTGTTAAAATATTAAAGTAACAAATTCTAAAACATTTTTTAACTTTCGTAAAGATAAATGAAATCACAATGAAATGAGGTCACCACAGAGGACAGCGTATTAAATAAATGTTGGGTAATTACGGATGCAATTGGTAAAACCTCTTTGCTAATTAATTGACAAAATTCTTAGTTTGTTGTAAATATAGTGCCATAGTGTTTTAATTTTGCCAATTCATCTTTTAGAAAATAGTTCAGAAGTGTTTTTCTGGTACCAAAGCTAAACAAGGCCTTCAGCTAAATAACTAACGGAACATTTTTTTTCCCAGAACGTTGCTGATGGTCTAATTAATGGACTGGAGGAGTATATAACTGAGAGTTTTGTAAGTGTCTATATAATTACACAGGAGCTATTGCACCAAACTAAAACACAGAAGCTATTGCACCAAACTAAAAGTTATGTTTTTTCTAACTAATGTGATTCAGTCCACAGTCGCAGTTCGTGAAGGAGTGGACATCATCCGAACAAACATATCCTTCCTCAGACAGCAGTTTACACGCATGGCAACTCACATACTCCGCTGTACCGGTACTTATATCTAAAATTCCTTTGGTCAACGGTTAAACGGTTAATATAGGCATTCCTGATTTATTCCCTTATAGAGGTTGTGTGCAATGAGGGATAACTCAAAATTTATCTTTGATAGGATGCAGAAAATATTTCTATCTATGGTTCGAGGTATTAAGCGTCTAATTGTTTATTCCAGATAACACATTTGGCCCTCGCTTGCTGTTCCTCTGCACCCAAGGTCTATTCGAGTGTCTGGCTCTCAACCTGTACTGTTTAAGAGGAGAACAGAGAGCGCTCACATCAGTCATCAATCATCGCATCGTCAGTTATCCTTTATACTGTATAGAATGAATCCGCATAATTGGTGTGCTTGCTTAATTTCCCTAAAATGAATGTGTATGTACACAGAGAAGCATGTCTGCAGAAGTCAATCCCAGTCTAGTAAACTGGCTGACTAGTATGATGTCTATGAGGCTGAGCGTGATCCTAGACCATAACCCAGTTACAGAGGACCAAATCTGGCATTATGTTCTCCACACACAGGTCAGGTTCCCAGAAACAGTGAAGTCTGATTAGTGCCCACACATGATTCTAGGTTTTAAATCTGCTCTGCTTTTTATACCCAGCCTGAGTCTGATGTGAGAGTGGAGTCGAATAGTGAGACAGTCCAGCAAATGGAGAGCCTTAATGTGGAGGTAAGGGCATGTCGGATAAAGTAGCCCCTGATGATTTTGTGTAGTTCATTCTATTCAGTTTTATTTATACAGCGCCTTTAACAATGGTCATTGTCAAAACTGCTTTACATATGCATATGCAGCGTGAAAAAGTAGAATTAGTTTGTCCTCAGAAAGCAAGCCAGAGGTGACTGTGGCAAGGAAACAATCCCTAGGGGGGATAGGAAGAAACCTTGAGAGGAACCAGACTCAACAGGAAACAACATCCTCATTTGGGTGATACACAGAGACATAAGTTATATAGTGTGAGTGAGTGTGTAGGGTAGTGTTAGCGTCTTCATTGGGATGTGGAGACGTCACAGCCCGTCAAGGCAATGCAATGTTTCCAACAGGATATGTGGCATTAGGAAAGGCCCGGAAAATCCAACGTGGAATAGAGGTCATAGCACAGGCATCCCAGGGGTGGCATGTGTATCTCGTAAGAGAGAGTGAAGGATGGGGGGGGGTGTATCACATCACATAAATCCCACTCTTATTCCTATAACAATGTCAACACTTCCATAAAAGTTCTTCACTAGATTGTGTTGCATTCCCTGCATGACTGGGGATTTGTTTATGCAACCACATTTCTGAGATCAGAATGTAAGGTGAGAAGTTCTGGGGTGCAGTAAAAAAACACATGGATTCAGTAATTTGCAGAGAAGTTTTAGGCTTCATCTATATAAATAAATAGATAGAAATGTATGATTTTTGATTAATTTCCAAATACGAATCCAACTGATTTAATTAGACTTACTTAAATGATCAAGGGTCATATCCCACGATACATGCAGTGTAAATGCAGCCTGAAATAGGTAATTACATTTATTTGAACCTTATCCAAAGTGAGTTAAACACTATTTTATTTGACTGTGCAGTTAAGGTTAGATGCCTTGTTCCTGTTTCATTACAGATGTCTCCAGCACCTGCCACCACACCTTCAGGAGAAACAACCGACTTCAGAGAGCCAGCTCCTGATGTCTCTCCTATTCACAGGCCATCCTTAGTGAACACACGAGAACCTGCTGGGTTGGCAGCTAATGCCAGGGAGGAGACAGGGGCGGAAGCAGAGCCATGGGCAGCAGCTGTGCCACCTGTAATATTTGTCTCTGGTATTTTTTTTTACTTTACCTGGGATTATCGTTAATTACTATGGCTGAAAGGTGTGTATGTGTGTTAACAGGAGTGGGTGCCTATTATTAGGCATGACATGCTGTCTCAAAAAAAAATAAAAGCCCAGCCTCCGCTGTCTGATGCTTACCTTCAGGGAATGCCAGCTAAAAGGAGGAAGGTAGACCTTTATACATCAAATGTAATGTTTTTAAATATAGTTACCTGCATATACAAAATAAGCATAATAATCACGTAGATTTGAACTGTAACCAGACTAAATACATCGCTAACTGCAATACAAACCACATGTTTGGTAGTATAGTGCTGATAGAAATTATTTCTTACAGTTTACTGAAACAGAAGAAATTTCATACTTAAAATGAAAACTTCGTTTTGTCTGATCTGATAGACTGCTCAGGCTGAGGGACCCCATCTCTCTCTCTCTGAGGCCGTAAATGTCGCTGCCCAAGCAGTAGGAGCACGACCCGTCACTACTCCAGACGACCTGCAGGAGGAGCTGGAAACACGGGAGCTGCAACATGCTTACACACAACAGGTGGGAAAAAATCAAAACAATAGTGTTCAAATATCAGCGGGTATGTCAGTACTGAATTTTTCTTTTAATGTCTTTTACTCCCTAATATCTATATCAGGCCCACAAAACATCAAATCGGTCAAGATCTAATGTAAAAATAAAACCAAAACTTTATTTGAACTGAATAAATATGCAGTGTCCTCTTATGCATTATTAAAAAAAAATTATATATATTGTTTTGATGGATATAACAAGACATTATATAACATATAACCATAATAACAAAAATCCTATTGGATAATTTCATTTCATCTTCTTTACCCTCTTATTCCCGAACTTTCCGGGGTCACGGGGG
>JAOTQW010000009.1:6969365-6993877 GCA_026260075.1 Sisor rabdophorus
GTGTGGCCCTGCGATGGACTGGCGACCTGTCCAGGGTGTACCACTGCCTCTCGCCCTATGGGATAGGCTCCAGCAGACCCTTGTGACCCTGGAAGGTTCGTAAATAAGCGGATATAGAAGATGAATGAATGAATGACTAGGAGGGATTTCACTTTAATGTCTGGTAAATGTGACATATCCACGTCATATTTGATGGTCTAACTAAAAATAAAACATAGTCTCAGATGCTAAATTGTTCCCGTAGACTTTATTTTCCACATTTTCATAGCAGAGTTCAGCTTATTACTGAAAACAAATCAGCACCAAGGATTAATTTATTGTGTTGAATTTTGTGGGATTCTTCTCAATGTATTCTTTGTCTGCACAATGTCTAATCATCAAGCTAATGTTTAATATTCAATAGCATGTAGGACATGTTTTTTTATCGTGAAATAGAACTATAATTGGCTCTGAATATAACACTGATTAATAAAGCAGCAGAGTAGAATAAATACACACACACACACACATCTACAGGTATACAGACGAGCCTATGCCTTTCCTTGCCAGTGCTTTGGAGTTGTTTAGGTTAACAATAAGAACCTTGTACTTTTCCCTGTGTATAATTGCATTTACTAAAGACAACCACAGAATTTTCTGTTCTCAACAATTTTCCTGTCAGCAATTTCTCTGGATTGTAACTGAACCCTTATTCTAGTCTGTGGTTCATAGTCTAAATTTCAGCAAATACAAACAGGTTATTAAAAACAGGTTATTATAAGTATAGTTCGGTTTATGTACCTGCCTTAACTAGGCATAAAAGCAAAACTTTTACATTGTGGATTACATCATGGGGTCACAGAGGGTCATCGGCTGCTTCTTGTAATAGACCTGTGCAATAAACAACATGACTGCCAAGAGGAGTCTCCACATGACTGTGGACAGCTTGGGTCTTCCACTCCTATTTTTTGTTTTTGGTTCTGTGTTGAATGTTGTATGGATTTGCTGCAGAACTATCAATTATCTGTTTCCCATGCTAAACATTAAGCAATACAGTAAACAGAATGGATGTCATATGGTACAAGATCACTTAACATTTAATAGTTGAGTGTATGAAAATGATTCCATTTCCTATTCCATTACCGCCGTTTTGGTCAGTCATTAGGACCATCTGAGTCATCATTTTTTTACAACCAAAAAGAGATTCAGTCCTTTTCACCAACGACAGAATCGTATCTATATTTCTATCTCCACTGTGTGCGGTGCCATGTCTGGCTGTTGCTGTTTTTTTAATCTTGAGGCTGTTTTAAGGAAGACAGTAACATAGGGAGAAGGTTAAAAGCTGGACGGTCCTCTTGAAGCCCAAGAGCCACTAACGCTCCTGCCACCAGTGAGGTCACTTTGGGCAGCACGGGTGGTTGAGCCTGCATAACCTGCAACCCAAAAACAAAAAAAGGATAAAAATAACCACTGCACTATAAATGAAAAGTAAAACTATACGCTTTAACCTTACATACTGTACTTGTGCTGGAGTTTTATGGTATTGGTGGCTCAAATAGTTAATTTGTTGGCCAGATGAGGAGAGAAAACAAACTCCAGGCAGCCAGCATTAAAAGTACACTAACCACTAAACTCAAATCTCCTAAGACAACTATTAAATGAATTTAATTCTGATAAGGAAAAGATGGAGACATGATAATTGTACAACCTGCAATATCTATATAAAAATATTTGGCAGTGGTGGCTCAACGGTTAAGGCGGTGACTTGTTGTTCGAGAAAGCTGGAAGACCTGGGTTCAAGCCCCACCACTGTCGGGTCCTTGAGCAGGACCCTTAACCCTTTCTGCTTAATAACTGACCCTGCGCATAGTACCCAACATTGCATCATCTGATATTCGAAGAATAAACATTTCACTGTATGTTGTATGATGTATAATCATGCATGTAAATGACAAAATTGAACTTTTAGATTTTTTTTTTAAAGAGACCAAACAACCTAGTTGAATATATACAAATAACCAGTGAAACAGTGAAAGTTTTTACCTTTTCGACTTTATGACAGTGTATGAGTCCATTTGAGCCCAGATAGAAGGTAGAGAAAGCATCAAAGGTTCTGTTTGGAAAAAATTAAAAACATATTTTCAATAAGTACTTGTGGGAAAACAGTGGGAGAGTGACATAACCAACCTGCCGCTTTTTGGGCAGTGGTAGCTCAGTGGTTAGGGTGTTTGAACACCAACAGGAAAATTGGGATTTGACTCCCAGCTCCACCACTGCTGGGCCCTTTAGCAAAGCCTTTAACCCCTAATTAATTAGTTGTGTAAATGAGACAAATGTAACTCGCTCTGAAATGTCTTCAGAATGCTACAAATATAAATGTAAATACCTTGTTTGTGTGCAACCTACCTGTACAACTGGCTTTTATCTTTCTTGTAGAAGCGAAGGAAAAGAGAATAAAAGGGCAAGCCTTTTACTCTCCAACGTGCTTTGATGGAGTTGTCCTCTGGGTGCTTGGTGAGTTTTAACACCTCCAGGCGCACTTCTGCATAATAGCACAGGCACAAGAATTGCCACAGCATCAGGCTCAGCTGATACACTATACGGCCTCTGAGGGGTGAGAAAAGACCCTGTTTTTATATCAAATTGCACTGTACAGCTATTTGGGTAAAACACCAAATTTACCATTTTGCTCAATTATTGCTTCTTTAATAAGTCAACAGTTAGTACCTAAAACTACTAAAAAAATTAATCAAAACTTTAGAACATACAGTACCTGGTTTTCATGTAAAGAAGGTTGTTGATAAACTCTATGTTGTTGGTATACAAGCTGTAGTCATGATTCTTTATAAAAAACCTGGGGAGCTGAAAAGCATTATGTTAATGCTGCACCCATTTCAACACATGTACACCATTACCAATACAGTTACATATTAAAATTACGTTTCAAACTGGTTTCCATGTATGGTAATATTTAATTAAAACGCTCAGTGTCAGACGACTTTCTCCTCCTTTCCTGTAGTCAGTTTCCAAAACAGGAAGGATGGAAAAAATAAAGGTATCCCTGACTTTTTTTAGAATATATATACATATATATATATATTTGTCAGTTTTAGAATAAGTTGTAAGGCCTATTCATGACAACTTCCTTGTCTCTATGAACAGATGCAAAAAACACAAGATGCTGATTTTCTACCTCAAACCGAAGCTTTTCATACATCAGCGCCAGCTTCTCCTCATTTTCATTGTTCTTCTTACCGACGCCCCCATACGTGCTGACTGTCTCTGCATCACTGCAAAAAGTGATAAAAGAATGCGGAAAGAAACCGTGTCCAATTCTCAGTTCATTTCTATACTCGAGTTCTGGCTCTGTTCCAGGACTGTGAAAGCAATAAAAGTGTGATCCTAGCAAGAATGGCGCAGGACACTCTTCAGCCTCAAACAAACTCCGAAACGAAATCTGCTCTTGGTAGTGTTTCTGCTCAGTTCTTGATTTCTCAATAACGCTAATGTCATCTTCTCTTCTTCCGTCAACGGTGGTTAAATTAAAAGAAAAGTTTGAGGGTCGGTTGGCTCCTAATGCCAGGATGTCGCTCAGCTTTATTTGTCTGAACTGGGGAACCTCATCCAGTGTTTGCTGATCCACTGCTTCCCTGGGTTTAAGCAGTACACACATGCTAATGGTCTCCTCCCAGTAGTCATCTGCAGTTTGCTCTCTTGACCCTGACACATGATGGAATAGGTTAGGCAGGGATGCTTTGGGGACAGACTGATAATGTAGGCTGTTTGGAGGAGCCAAGACCCACGATCCACTGCTCAGAGACCGGCAGGGGGCATTAAAAACCACCTGTAAATAATAATAATAACAAGCAAATACAGACAGGAGTAAAAATGTATTTACACCTGTGGATGTAACTGAATTCATATACAACGATCAATATATAGTCGATCTGATTCTGTTTAAAATAAGAAGGATCCCTCTCACCTGCCATACGTTCCAGTTCTGCTTCTTGATCAGTGGTTGGCAGCCATGACACCTAATACAACCTACCCAAAAAGAGACACCCCCTCTGCACACAGCCATTCAGGACAAGGCTGCTCAGAATCTTCACAGCATTCAATTACCAGCAGACTGACATAATGAGGCAAATCACAAGATCAGTCTTGTTTTTTTCCAGTCCCTAAATGTTGCAATGCAGAACAACAGATTTCAGGCAAATTATCTGTTAATAAAATACAAAAAGTGAAATTAAAATGTATATAAAATTAAAAAAGAGCAGGTCGAAGTTTATGTTTTTTTTTATTTACAATCTGCTGAAGTCACAAATGGTTCACGTGACCTGCCCTGGCTTACTGAGTGACTGACTGACGGCACCAAGTTTCCTAGCAAGATAACCACAACTTAATTCAGATTATATGAAACCTTAAATTTAAAAAAATATATATACGTCCGTCCTGCCAAAAAAACAAATACAGCTGGTTAATTTTCTAACTTAACCACATCAGACGTTACCACCTGTGCTATATAAAAAATTATGCTAACTCGGTTAGCTAACAGTCCCGGCTTTTCTCCAAATCAGCATCTCAACACATACCCGTCAAAATGAAATTACAAGAAAGCGTTAATGCAGCGACCCGCTTATTAATGCAATTAATAAAACATCAGAACCAATTGTTAACATTACATTAACGTCACATCTCTCGCAATGTCCTTCAGCGTAATAATACTGTGCATGCGCAGAACCGTGTTCTAGAAAAGGCGGAGCTGCAGCGGCACCTAGTAGGAACGGATATGACGTAACACCACGTGCTTTCTAAACAAAAATTAGAAACCTATAACAAAATACAAAACTGATCCATTTAAAGCAATTATAGCAATATTGTAATAATAAGTAAAGGTACTAATGTGCAAGGGGTGAAGAGGTGTTACTAAATTCTGAACACTAGGTACATGTGGACCATCACCATTTATACATGTGGCATTTGCCTAATATAATAAATTAGTAATATAGTTTGCTTTCTAAAGGCTTGTCAAATAAAAAATTATTCAGCTTCCAATCACATCAATTCTATTAAACTTTATTAAAATCAAACCGAAAGAATTTAGTACAAATTTAAGGAATGCTTTCATTACCCAATTGAAAGAAAACACAATTATTTAGTAATATTCTTAACTCTTTTAACAACCTGATTTACTGGGTAGACTGGGCATTCGATTTGGGTTGTCTAGAGCGCAATAAAGTTGTCCATCATCTAAAAAGCATCCAACTAAAGCTAGCCATTTCAATTTTAAAGGTTTACGATGGCCAGCTTTAGATGATGGCCAACTTTAGTGAGCCCTAGACAGGCTCAATTAAAGGCCCATTGTTTCTACCCAGTCAGGTTGTTAAAAATAATAATAAAAGAACACAAATGCTTCACTTTGTGAGTAATTCATTAAATAATCATTTATTGATCTTCTTTCCCCGGTTATCCCCTAACTATGGGTCATGGGGTTCTGCTGGAGCATATCCAAGAGCACATAGGACGAGAGTCAAGGGAACAACCTGGACACGTCGGCAGTCTATTTCACAGCCACACCTGAGCCAACACAGACACACACACAATCACACTCTTAGGGGCAATTAAGAATCACCATTCAACTTAATGTACATTTACATGTGGAAGAACACCGAAGTACCCAGAGTAAACACAAAGAAAGACCGGTGTGGTGACTGTGCTAACTACTATGCCACTGCGCTTCTTTTTGTAAGTAATAAATCTACTTATTAAGCAGTCTTTAATAGAGGAAACATCTGAAGTAAGATAAGAAATAACATTTTTCAACATTACTCTAAATTGCCTATAGGAGATAGTGTGAGTGTGGCCCTGTCCAAAGTGTACAGTTCCTGTCTTTCGACCATAGATAGCTGGGATAAGGTTCAGGCAACCCCTGTGAACCCGCATTAGGGTACAAGGCTAGAAGATGAACAAAAGAATTAACGAAGGAACGAATGAATAAATGAATGAAAAAATAGTCTCTGACTATCCGTCCCTCCTCCTGCAGTATCCTCCTCCTGCAGTATCATCCTCCAGCATGTGGGGGCGCTGTGATTTCTCACACTACCGGCTTTTGAAACTCCACGACGCTTGTGTGTAGTGAGTAGGGAAGTGTAGGCTGCATGTGCGCTGTTGTGTCACAGAGAAGAGTATTCTTCGCACTAAACTCACCACTTTAAAACCTTTTTATTTAAACGTTAATATTGAAAATGCCGAAGAAAACGAAAGAAGTGGCGGAGTGGGAGGGAGACGATGAACCTCAAACAGGTGAAGAGTGAAGTTGTTTAAGTTAGCATGATTTGCTAACGTATAATGTTAGATATCACAGCTAGCGGTTATGTCGTTAGACAGACAGATCACAACTCGGTCCTGCAGGATTAACCCTATTTTAACACGCATGAACAAGCTAATAAAGGTCTTGCTAGGTATAAATTACACTTACAGCCAAGTTGGAGCGAAACTTTGCAGGACACCGGCCCTCCAGGACCGCTGATTAAATCACGAGACGTTTATAGTTTATGTTGTATTCACAAATGTTTCCACAGCTAATTGTGGTCAAAGCTTTTAATCAGCAGCATTACGTCATCTGATCTACCCAATAACGTTGTTATTACGCTATTTTTTCCCCTCCGACTTTATATCTTGTTAACAAGCATGACATTATTTTATTTGTGAAAAAAATTGTGTTTTGTTCCTTAGACAAAGTTGTCAAAAAGGGAAAGAAAGACAAGAAAGGAAAAAAGAGCGTAAGTTGAAAATATATTGCGTGTATGAGACGTTAGATGTTGGGTTATGACGTCACTGTGGCTTTACCCGCTGTCTCTAGTATTGGATCTGTTTTTTGCAGGTCTACATCAGTAGTTTACTTTTTTCTAATTGCTTATGCCTATTTGGTCTGTTTTTTCAGTTCTTTGATGAACTTTCTTCAGAAACTAAGGTGGAGAAAGTAGAAGAGACGGAAACGCACGGAAAGCAGGTATGATGATAATGGTGATGATGATGATGACTGGTGGTGGTCTGTAGACCATCAACAATAAGCAGTTGTGTGTAAGGGCAAGCACGCTGTGGTTTGTGCACTGAGGCATTGTCATGCTGGAAGAATGACTGAAAGAAATAATGTAATGGGGTTTTTTTACCATTAGATTAAGTGTCATAAAGCAGCGTGTAACTGCTTGCTTTGTGTGAGCACATGGGCTGTGTGTACGAGCGTCTGTAGAATACAACTTTTTTTCGAAATAGGTTAAAAAATAATTTCTTTTAACCTTAAAAATAAAACTTATGTTTATTCTTCTGAGCTGTATATTTTAAATTAGTAACCCAAATTTTTGTGCTTTTATATGAATTAATATAATATCTTGTGAGACACCTGAGAAAACTCTGGTATTTGATCAAAACTCTTTTACGCTTTAAAAAAACATTAATTCAAAAACAGGCAGAGGTGCTGGTTTTATTTCTGCTCTACAGTCAGAATTCATTTATTCACCTGGCATGCAAAACTTAAGCTTCTTAAAATTGTAAATTCTTTTACATAATAATTGACACTTTTTAATACAGTTTAATTGGATTGAGTAAAAAAATAGGGCTTTGTGCAGGACACTCAAGTTTTTTCTCTCCAATCATAATATATTAATAGAGGTTTTGTGCACAGGGACATTTTCATTGTTTTAATGTCCTTAAATTTTTTACTGGAACTAATGTAACCTTTCAGTATGCATACTGTGTGCTTCAGACTGCTGATAATATGGAGAAATATGTACAATTTATTTCTCCATGTGCTTTAGCCTCAAAAGAAAAAAAAAGATCGGCGGAAAGAGAAAAAAGCCGGAGGTGAGGAAGATGAAGATGAAGAAGTCATGCAGCGACTCAAAAAACTTTCTGTCCAACCCAGCGACGAGGAAGAAGATGAGGGTAATGTTGGATAATTTAAGCATTTGGGTTAGAAGAGGCTAATTTTAAAAATGTTATTAATTTTAATAAACCTGCTTTTCTAACCTTTCATCCTTTCATTTTAGTAATAGCAGCTTCTGTGAAGGGTGGAAAGAGAACCAAGGTAATGTCGTGCGTGTGTGTGTATACACTTCATTGTCAAAAATTTGTGGTCACTTAAGCATTATCAACACATGAGATGTTAAACGTCTAATTCCAGAATCATTCACATTTATTCCCCAAAGAATAATGCATACTTTTTAATCTGTTTATAGTTACTTGCAATTTAAAATCTTAAATCTGCTCAATATAACTAATTTCAGCCTACTGTGTTATTAATAAATGAAGCATCACAGAGAACCTATGTTGTCATTAGACTAAAAGCTTGTTAAAGAGACTTGATGATAGTTTAGACATAATTTTTTGCTTTCAGGGTGGCAACATCTTTGCCGCTCTGAGTCAGGGTCAAAGTGATGAAGACGAGGAAAAAGTGGACGAAGCAGATGATGAGAGACTTAAAAACAAGACAGACACTAAGGTGAATTACATGTTTTTTAATAAAAGTTTAGTGATTTTAAAACAGAAAAAGGCCATTAAAAAGTGTATATCCCTGGACAATGTTCTTGAACTACCTGATATAAAAATAGCTTTTTTGTTTTTCGCCCCTCATTTTGGAACTTCATCAGAGTGACATCTAACTGTTTTTTGCAGTCATCTACACATCTGCTTTTCTTCACAGCATCACTGAGCAGCATAAGCAGCAGCACCTAAAACACTTTCTGTTCTTACATCCGTATCTAATATGTGGCAAAATATGTGTGTATCTGTGTAATTCAGGAAAATCCCAGAGGAAAGAAAAATGAAAAGGCTAAAACTAAGAAAGCCAAGGTGGGTGCATGGGAATGCTTCTTCAGTATTTTATTTTTTTACCAATTTCTTTTCTTTCTTTCTTTCTTTACGGGGCCGTATCATTTAGTTTTTCCTCGCTTGAAATAATTTTTTCACAAGTTGAAGTTGTCTTTCACAAATCAAGCCACATTCAGGTTACAACGAGATACAAACATCTTAACACTTCGTATGCCGAAGGCACACCTCCTGGGTCATGTGACCAGAACCAACCAGTCAGCTTTCACACCTTTTCCTTTACACTGAAATATAGAGGGGCAGATGAATTTTGTGGCCAAAGTAACATCATGAAAGGAAATCCATAGCTGAAATTTCTTCGTCATAACTGACTGCTTAGCAATGATGCATGCCTCATAAGCACAAGTTCTTGAAATTTTTTACACATTTTAGACACCATATGTGAACAGTCCCTAAATAATAGAACATCAACATTTAACAAAAAGTAATAATCACTTTTTCTATAACCATCTTTATTTCTCTCTATATCTGGTCACTTCCTGGAGCTCATCATGTTTTATTTCTTCAATACAAAGCCACAGAAAACTTTTTTAATGTTTTCTCTAGAAAGTTCAATATGGGGCTGTTTGCTGGTTTTTTTCCTCACTTATTTATTTCTTTGAGCTTATGTTTGAACAGGCGTCTGATGATGAGGAGCCAGAAAAAGATGATGAGAACGAGAAGAGAGGAGTGAAAAAGGACAAAAAAACAGGCAGCAAAGGATCAAAGGTAAAGAATTCAGCAGTACAGTGATGCACTACTTCTGCGATCTTAACCGCTGTGATGATTTCAACACTTGACTGTCAATTATGCAATGCAAACATTATAATTTATTAGTTAAAGGATCATAAAACTACCTACCACTAATATTTCCAAAACATTTTATTTTAATAGGTGTAAATGGTATGTATAAACAGTAAATGTTCCTATTGTTTTTTTTTTAATTATTATTATTGGCATGTGCATCTGTTTATAGATGTAATTTTTTTTTATCTATTTATTTATTTATTTTAACCTTTTTTAACAGTATACAACGTGTGCCTCCCTATGACTTAGGGAATAAGCAGTCTAAAAAAGAAACAAATTTATGAACACTATATGACAGGTTTACAGAAAAACTTATTTAAAATAGAATATTTTCTAAAATTGTGGCAGTGAAAAAACTAGCAGTAACCATACTCATGGGAGAACCCCCATTCTTATCTAATTAATATACATGATTATGAATAATGTCCTGTATTTACACCTATATACTGTCTGTGTTAAAGAGCTTTGAGCAGGTTAAAAGTATATAGTAAAGAAGTAAATTTGCATCAGTTGAATTGTTAGCGTCTTCTAGTGACATGATCATATCCTCATTAGACCCCGCCCGTTGCCTTAAATTTTTTTTGGAGCTACTTTATCAATTTCTGTTGTACTATACAGTATATGTAATAAAAGTTATATTCTATAAATAGATTGCCTGATCGTGCTATGAAATGATTAGGCTTTCATTCCTAAATGTTTATTTTGTTATTAGCATTAACTTGTACAATATACGTTTATTTACAGGAGGAGGAAAAAGAGGAAAAGCCTCAAAAGGCTACTGAAAAGAAAGAACAGCCAAAGGTCAGGACAGGTTGCAGAATATTATTTTGTTTTCGGCTTTTTTCACTTAAATTACATTAGATTTTCATCTGTTTGCTTTCAGAGGAACAAACCTGTTTATCGCCCTGCTAGTGAGGATGAGGAAGAGGAAGAAAAAAGCGATGACAATGACACCATGAGGGTATTCTTACTGCTGACCAATTTTTGTTACCTGCTTTTTTACTGTTTGTGTTTGTAATTATTCTGTCTTCGTCCCCCCACTTGATGCTAGAGCGCAGAGGACATTCTTGTGGCAGAGCAGAACAAACAGGAGGAGGACCCCTACGCCAACCTGAGTAAAAAGGAGAAGAAAAAGAAAAAGAAGCTGGTACATGTCCTGAGAATAGACAAGATCCATTTCAAAACAAGAGTTATTTATCTTCTGTATAAATATTGTATTAGTTTACTAAAAA
Organism: Sisor rabdophorus; assembly: GCA_026260075.1. Classification (NCBI taxonomy): domain Eukaryota; kingdom Metazoa; phylum Chordata; class Actinopteri; order Siluriformes; family Sisoridae; genus Sisor; species Sisor rabdophorus. Next base: position 6,980,249 of record JAOTQW010000009.1, read on the forward strand.
GTAAATTTGTTTATTTTTTTTTAACAGATGGAGTATGAGCGACAGGTGGCTAGTGTTCGTGCTCAGAATGCCTCAGAGAATGATTTCTCAGTCTCTCAGGCTGAGCTGTCTTCAAGGCAAGCCATGCTAGAAAATGCCTCAGATATAAAGGTCAGTTCTGTAACAACAGTTATATATCTTGCTATATATATTTATACCTCTTCCAGCTCGAGGAAACACCAAGGTGTTGCAGGGCCATATATAACTTTTAACTATATATAGGCCCTAGGTAGTGTGTATATTTTATCTATCTCATATATAGTGGGGGACAGTGTGTAAGGGCAAGCACGCTGTGGTTTGTGCACTGAGGCATTGTCATGCTGGAAGAATGACTGCATCGTACTCATGCAATTTCAAACATCTTATTCCAGATATATTTCCATTTTGCTATTTTATGAAGCTTTTCGCTCTTCTAGACTTTCCACCACTAAAGAAATAACATAATTCTACAACATACAAGAACATTCTACAAAACTGTGTGCTTCCATATTTGTAGCAACACACATGTGGATCTGGTGGTCGGATGTGACGTCTAGGCTGTGGTGACCCTGTTGTCTCTTGACACACTCCTTGTTCTGTTGTGCCACAGTTAGAAAGATTCAGCATCTCTGCTCACGGCAAGGAGCTTTTTGTCAACGCAGATCTTCTGATCGTAGCCAGCCGGCGTTATGGTTTGGTCGGACCGAATGGGTTCGTATTAATAAATACTTTTACCAAGACTATTTTGTTAAGATATTGAAGGAATAACAGTTTTTTTACTGTCCTGCTTTTTTCTAGAAAAGGAAAGACAACATTACTGAAGCACATTGCCAACAGAGCTCTCAGCATTCCTCCTAATATCGATGTGCTGCTCTGTGAACAAGGTACAGATTCTCTGAATTCTTAGACTAATCAAATTTTATTTATTTATTTTTAACCTTGCTGTTGATAGTTTTTTTAAAAACAAACTTCTTTTAAATCAGCATTATACTAAATAGCGGTGATTTTCCAGAGGTGGTTGCTGATGACACTCCGGCTGTACAGGCTGTGCTAAAGGCAGACACCCGGCGTCTAAAATTGCTGGAAGAGGAAAGGAGGTTGCAGGCTTTGCTTGAGAAGGGTGAGGACAGCGTCTCAGAAAGATTAGAGAAGGTTTGTGTTTTTTTTAGCTAATCATATTTTCATTTAGAATTTAGAGCATTGGTTTTTACACTACAGGGAAGTAATAGGCTTTAACAGTAAGTGTTATATGAATGACATTCAGTTTATGTATTCATTTAACTTATCAATCACCCTATTTTTTGTAGTAATTAGTTCTTAAGTTATTTTAATTAAGTTTGGTTTCCATAAAGGAATGAACTTTTAAATGACATCTAATGCTATAATGCTTTCTATTAGTTTTATTCTTGAATACATGTAAAACGTGTAGATGTTCTGATCTCTCATATCTCTGGCAGGTGTACGAGGAGCTGAGGGCAATTGGAGCAGCAGCAGCAGAGGCGAAGGCTCGCAGGATCCTGGCTGGTTTAGGTTTTACCCCTGAAATGCAAAACAGACCCACTAAGAAGTTTTCTGGGGGCTGGAGAATGAGAGTATCGCTCGCCAGGTAGGAACACTGTTATCTGTTGGTACCACAGCAGATAATTATCTTACTTGTAATAAATATTTGTAGTAAATACGGACATTGAAGACATGATATTGACATGTCTTGCCTTTGCACTATAGAGCTCTGTTCATGGAGCCCACCCTGCTGATGCTGGACGAGCCAACAAACCATCTTGACCTCAATGCTGTCATCTGGCTAAACAAGTAATGTCTTAGTGTTTGTTCTTGTTAAAATAAAGATGAGGGAGCACAATTTTTTGAAGTTTGATTAAGTAATAGAATATTATAGCCATTGTTTGATATCATGCAAATTTGATGTCAATCTAAAAATGTATCATATTCTGTCCAGAGTCACATTTGGTTTGATTAAAATTTGGGAGCCAGAAATCTTGCTGATGGTTGGGGTTTGAATATTTTACTCATTTAAAAACTTTTCAAAATACATTTTAGGATGTTTTTGTTCTGTTTTTTTATCCAGCCTAGGATCAAACTGGTGTAATGCTGCTCTTAATTTTTTACAATTTTTTTTACAATTTTGTGTAGCTACTTGCAAAGCTGGAAGAAGACCCTACTAATTGTGTCCCATGACCAGAGTTTCTTAGATGATGTCTGTACAGATATTATTCATTTGGACAATCAGAAACTCTATTACTATAGGGGCAATTACTGTGAGTGACCCAAGTTCAGATCATTTTTTAATTTTTAGTAGAATATTTTTGTAATCATTTTAAACTATAAAATCTGTTTTGTAGTGACGTTTAAGAAGATGTATGTGCAAAAGCAGAAGGAGCTCCTGAAGCAGTATGAAAAACAAGAGAAAAAGCTGAAAGAGCTGAAAGCTGGAGGCAAATCCACTAAACAAGCTGTGAGCTTTTTATAACATAGGAATTACCATTTATATCATTATAGTGCTTCTCTTGTAATCGCTCGCTTTTATCCATCTTTTTTCATTTTTTTTTACAGGAGAAACAAACCAAGGAGGCGCTAACAAGGAAACAGCAAAAAGGCAAAAAGAAGGGACAGGAAGAGGAAAGCCATGAAGTTCCTGAGCTCCTGAAAAGACCGAAAGAATACACTGTCAAGTTTACTTTTCCAAACCCACCGCCTCTCTCTCCACCTATTCTTGGCCTCTACAGTGAGTGCAGTTTTATGGGTGTTTAAACAAATACAAATGCATTATTTAAATTTATATTTTGGAATATTTGGAAAAAATTAATTGGTTAAAGTATTGACAAACATCGTGTAACAATTGTTTGAGTAGGATATAGTGAGGCAATTATGAACCTGAATAATGTAGGTGAGAATGTAGTTAATTAAATTAGAATTTTTCATCAAAATCAAAAACTTTTTTTGCAAAGTATAGTAAGGGGCACTTTACAGTACGATGAATTTGTTGGGTGTAGGCACATAAATGAACATATAAAAATACAAAAACAAAAACTAAATTTATTGCTACATTTGTTTATTATTATTTAAACAGGAAATAAGACTAACTTTCTGTTGTGTTGTTTGCAGATGTGGAATTTGGTTATGAGGGTCAAAAGCTTCTGTTTAGAAAAGTCGACTTTGGCATTGATATGGAGTCTCGAAGTAAGTCATTTTATCATATTAATTGCAGACAACAATAAAATTGATTCTATATTAATCATTATTGACCATCACATTCCTTTTACCTCAGTTTGTATAGTTGGCCCTAACGGTGTTGGGAAGAGCACCCTGTTACTGCTGCTGACCGGGAAACTGACTCCTGTGAGTGTGTAGCTTAATTGATTCTTACTATATGTTCCAGGCTTTAAGTTCAGGTTTTTAGAATCACAAATGGAACCTGATTTGTTTTATGCTTGCTAGACTTATTATGACAGATTTTTCTTTTTTACTACTGACATTTTAAACAAAGAATAATGGGCATCACATGGAGATCAATATTCTTAATATTTAGTGTGCAATCATAGCTAAAGGAATCATGTGAATTTGCTGTTACATCTCCAAATAACTACTTAGAAACCAGGGTACAAATGTGCATAGGATTCGTTCTGATAAAAAATATAAAAAAATAAAATCCACAAATGAAACGAACAATCATCTATAAAGCAGGACTTTTCAGACAAAGCTGTTTTTTTCTGTTGCTTAAAAAGTTGCAACACTTTTCCCAGAAATCTGGTAGAATCCCACCAACCAATCGTTCATGCAATTTTTTTGGTGACGTATGAACTAGATTTTAATTAGCGGTAAGGTGTTGCATTTGCAGGCTGAGACTATGTGCTAACCATGGTATCATCACTTAGTTACATGTGGGCATGAGTAATCCCAGTGATGCCCTATAAAAATTGTGTGTTTTATTATAGACATTTTCAGCATTTGGTAGACACCCTTATCCGGAGCGACTTACAACTGAGCAATTGGGGCTTAAGGGCCTTGCTCAGGAGCCCACAGTGGTGGCTTGGTGGTGCTGTGAATAAAACTCCAGTCCTTAACCGCTAGGCCACCCCTTAATTATAGTGTAATAATCTTGTGTGGGTGACCTATAGTAATAAGCCTATATAGGTACCCACATATAGTAAATATAATAGTAAGTACCCTATATTAATAAGAATAACTAGAAAGCCACACTGTTTACTAGTAAGCGATGAGTGGCCAGACCATGAAGACCTGGGATCAAGCCCCTGGACCTCCAAGTCTGCCACTGTTGGATCCTTGAGAAAGATCCTTAGCCTTTCCTGCTTTAAGGGTGCTGTATCATAGCTGACCCTGTGCTCTGACTCACACTTATGATGGAATATGTAAAACATTTTACTGTATGTTGTACGGTGTATGATTTTTTATGTGACAAATAAAATTAGAATTTTCATCCACCTTTATTTTTCAGACTAAAGGTGAGATGCGGATGAATCACCGCTTGGTAAGTAAAAACTCCTAATTTTTTTTCTGACAATAGAAACCAAGAAAAGATAAATAACCTCCCAAAGCAGATATCAGGCATTAGGCAACTCTTTATTTAACGAAATTGTGTATAATAAATACTTTATATATATATTTAAAATGTATACAGTCACATTGTGATCTACTGTTATAAGACATTAAAGTAATTCACTTTTATCTATTATTTTATTTAACTATGCATGCTGTTGTTTTTTTATTTATTTAAAATTCAATTAGGTCTATTGCTTGCTAATACAATTTTCTGTTAATTATGCACAGAAAGTAGGCTTCTTCAACCAGCAGTATGCAGATCAGCTAAACATGGAGGAGTCTCCTACAGAGTATCTGCAGAGGAATTTCAATCTGCCATACCAGGACAGCAGGAAGTGTCTTGGTCGCTTTGGGTTAGAGAGCCATGCACATACTATCCAGATTTCTAAACTCTCTGGTAAGCACTTGACTTTATCTACTGTTTTATTTTCAGTCCTTTTAGACCAAATTATTTATTTTAAGCTACACATTCTATTATTTTATCAGGTGGCCAGAAGGCAAGAGTCGTGTTTGCTGAACTTTCATGTCGCCAACCAGATGTTTTAATTTTGGTAAGTGATTAATGTCTAAGGACATCAGTTTAATAAGGTATAAAAATTATAAACCATTTACACAGTTTTTTGTTTTTTATTTAAGGATGAACCCACCAACAATCTGGACATTGAATCTATTGATGCTTTATCAGAGGCCATTAATGAATACAAAGGAGGTAGGATTTAAAAAAAATAAAAATAAAAAAAAAAACCTCAACATATACGGGCTGGTTCAGTGGCGTACTAGTTAGCACAGTCGCCTCACAGCAAGAAGGTCCCGGGTTAGTGCAGAGTTTATAGTGTCTTCTCCATGCATAAGTGACAAAAATGAATTACGTTACATGGCGGGCATCATTATTAGAAGCAACTTACATTTAAATCTTATTTATAAAACTAAGTGTTTTTAAGGGGGGTTAAGGGTCTTGCCCAGGTGGCCAGCAGTAGTATCTTGGTGGTTAGCAGTCCAACACCTTAAATTTAAGTAGATATTTTGGTAAAAATAGTCTGCAAACAATCTACTTTAGTAAATGTAACAAAAGAAATATAACATCTTACTACCTGACTTATTCATATTTTTTATATCTTGAATGAATATGTTGCTGTACTTCTGACTCTAATTTGATATAAACACCAATTAGTTTTTGTTTATTTACTTATACAACAAATCTGTCTTGTCTAGCTGTAATCATTGTAAGCCATGATGCCCGGTTGATTACTGAGACTCAGTGCCATATGTGGGTGGTGGAAGACCAGTCTATAAACCAGATTGATGGAGACTTTGAAGACTACAAGAGAGAAGTGCTGGAGGCTCTTGGAGAAACTTTGGTTAATAAGCAGAAAGAGTAATTCTACACCGAGGAAATGTGAGAGTTTGTGTTTAATTTTACTAAAGAAAACTCCTGTACTTCAGTCTTATTAATGTCTTTGTTTAATGCAGACTGATGTAGTTTGACTGGTTTATTGACATTTTTCAGAATGATTTCTTTGTGGTGTGCCGGCTGATGGGAAGTACAGCTTGAACTTCACCAGCATTTAATCCTTATCATGTTTTTCTTAATGAATTTCAGTGAAGCTGCACAGTATTAATAAAAAATATTATATTGCTATAGTGATTAGCCCTGAAGAATAACCTCCTAAATACAAAAGGCTTTTCTGAAGATTAATCTAGAGCCTTCAACGAAATGGTTTAATGTTGAGGTTTCTGCAACATGCAACACTATTAATATTGTAAAGAGCAATATTTTAACTTTCAAAATAATCATGCAGCCTTAATTTGCAATGTAACCCTACTAAGTAAGTTTGTACGTGGCGGGGGAAACTGGCAAAAAATTTAAATATCTTACTTATGCATTGGAGTATAGATGAAAAGGTATACAATAAAGGAGTTTCGCAATAGGTTTGTGTGGTTTGTTTATTTCAGGGACATGTGCAACAAAACACAATCTTCTTAATGTCAAGAGAAACATACTAGATTATTTAGCTACAAATACCATTTACATTATTTTGTTTTCCTACCAGTCATATGGTTTTCAAATACATGATCTGAACATCCACAACTGTTTTTCCTAAACCTGTTAAAAGCACTACATTGTTGTTTCAGCTTGAAATGCCTCCTGATTTCCATAAACAAGTGGTTTGTTCTGGTCGAAGTGAATTAACTTGTGCCCTACCCAAAGCCCTAACTCTGTCTCACCTCAACATTAACATCTTATTTCACTTATGCTATTTGATCACCCTTACTAAAAGCTGTTATAAATGATTATCTAAGGGCACCGAGGTGAGGATGGGTTGCCTCTTGAGTCTGGTTTCTGTTTTTTCTCTTCCCAAACTTGCACTTCTTTGTTCTTGCTGCACGTGTGTAAAGCTCCACAATATAGTACAAAGCTTTAATCAAAAAATTGTGGAGAAGTAATGGAAAATTAAAACCAGGACTTTGTCTATAGATGTAATGTTTTATTAGGTACTGCTATTACAGTAAAAAAAAAAGAATTAAATTTCATGTTCAATCAAATCCAGATTGCTGCTTATTTTAAATATTACTTTTTTCAATACATGAAATCTTTGTACACTTTAAATCATCGTCTTTAACATCAGAACAACTTTATTTTAAGTAAGGTTTGTAAATCTTTTTTACTCGGGTCAGCTCCCGTTCATCTGGCTGTAGGTCACCGTACCACGTGTACCAAGGGTCACCATAGGTGTAAGATGGGGGCAAGGGTGTACGGCCCACTGCACCATGTGTATTTGAGAAGTCCTCTTCAGAATAATCAACTGTAGGTAACTGGGTTGGAATGAGTCCTTTAAAAAAAGTAAAAAGAAAAAAAGCTCTTTTAATAGCTTTTATATAAAAATGTGGTATGTTGGTTGTTACAGTGTCTCACCGTGATCTCTTGCAGTTTTGATTGCCTCATTTAGTAGTTTCTGTTGCTTCATGCATACGCCTGAAAGGAGCCAAAACAAACATTGTGATTTACTAAAAAAATATTTCAAATCATTAAAATGTTTGATTACCAGTCCTGGTGGGATCATACACCATTCCAGTGTGAGGGCTTATGAACTGCTGCAACAGCTTAACATTCTACAAGACAAAGATTGTAAATTCGTTTAGGGCTTGTATAGAGCATTTGGCCCCAGTCTTTGCGGCATCAGTCCAACACCTTAAACTACTAGGCCACCCCTTCAACTTACAACTTGACAGACAAATTACAGGATAGAAAGGGGGGGCAAACCTGGTAGTGGATGATAACATTCGGATCACGGCAGATTGGACAAGGGTTTCCACAGATCTTCTCTCCTCTCTAAAGCAAACAAACAAAAAACATCTGATGAGATCATAATCTTAAAAAATGGCAATCAACAAACTCTGCATTCAAACTCAACATCAGAGACTTTTCCTCAGATGTGAGCTTGTGCTGTGATTCCAACATTACAAGATGTGAAGGTTGGCAAAGAAAAATATTTTACTACAAGTTGTATCATATTTGTGAAATATATTTTGAATTTAGAACTTTGACTCCAACCCCAAACTACCAGATACGAGTCCAAAACCTTAACCACTGCACTACCAATTAAAACATGTTAAAATTAAAACCCTCCATAATTTTTTTTACTTTTGTTCTACCTAAAGTAATCACATTAATCTGTATTATTTAATGAAAAAGGATCAGATTTTTGTCCAAAACCCTTGATTCGTTAATGTCATAGTTGAATCTCTGCTCCAATGTTGTGTCCAGCATTCGCACAAAACATTTCTGCTCCTTTTTTTTGGATTTTGGCTAAATATTAGATATATACCAGAACCTGTTTTAATTTACTTTATTATTATGTTTCTTTCCACCACCTGCCAATGCTAGCTTGGTTCTCTTGCAGGACTGGCAGACAAGCTACAGCTAATGTTACACAAATATGTTGTAACCGTTACTTGACAGAAATAAATAAACAATAATAAACACTCACTAAAATGATACATATTTATATGCAATTGGGACCAACCAGTGCACTTCCAGTTGTCTTGTGCCATAACGTGCAATAAAGTTAAATCTAATCTACAAATACCAAGTTTCATTTAGCTCGTATCTGTAAATCAATGATCCTTCACTAAGCAAGCCAAGGGCGACAGTGGCAAAAAAACCAAAACACCATCTTTGACAGGAGGGTAGGAGGGTCTGGGAATCCAGGTCAGTTATGTTTGGTGGGTGTTTTTCTTTAATATGGTTATAAGGATTTCAGTTTGCAAGGATGTTTTAACATTGTTGAAGACGATGAATTAATGTGGTTTACATACTATGCAGGTCTTCCTGGTCTTTTGTGGAGGTATACCACCTTTATGGTTCCTTCTGTAGTCAGACCAAATGGGTCTGGATTCATACCGTTCGATATATTCTGAAAGCCAAGCAAAAAAAAACCCTGCTCATTACGAAACAAGTTGTATATATTAATAAAATATTGATTAAAAACACCATTAGCCGTTTCGATACCTTCACTTTCCAGATATTCCCATGGTGCGTCTTTATACCGAGGATGTGACTCTAACGCTCCGACAGCCCCAGTTCCGACTGCATCAGAAGTCAGTTTCGCAGAATTAAAAGACGGTCGTACGACTGGAGCAACAAAGAGAATCCGAACGCCATTTTGTATTGTCTGGAATTAAACAAAAAAAAACTTGTGTAATCCCAGCTGGTACTGACTTTATATCTGATTTAATAACTATATCTAATTTATGATGCATACAATTAGAATTATATATGTTTTAGATTTACATGCGAAAAATGAACCTGAATACGGCGAGTTCGTTGAAAAATAGCTGGAGTTACGCGACAAACCACTCTCACGACGGTCTGGATGGACGCCGCCATTTTGTCTTTAAATGAGACCGAGGTCAAAGTTGACCTGGAAGTAACGCTTTAACTCGCAGAGGCCGGCCTTACTGTTTTTAAATTAAAGTTATTTTTGGAATGTTAAATTAACATTTATTTATGTTTTATACCCACGGTGGTCTGCTGGAGCCTATCCCAGTGCACATAGCGCAAGTACTACCACTAACAATACTATAAAAATGCAATAAAACAATAAAGATAGAAAGCCATTTAGAGTATTAAGGGGGAAATTATTTCAAATAACTTAAAACAACTCCAAACCTCTACTCTACATCCACAACTGTGCCACCTATAGTACATAATTTTCCTTCTCATCAGCCATTGTGGGCATAAAAAGTTCTAATTCACCTAAATTAATGTGTGCTGATTCAAAAAAATGACATTTTTGTGGGCCAGCTAGCAGGACCTTTTTGGTAAAAGAAGCAGCCCTGTTGCTTATATAGATTAAATGAATGTTATAGTTAAATGTGCAGAACTGGGCAGATTAGATTGACATGGCAGCAAATAGAGGCTAAAATAGAATTGGACAAGGAAAATGTAACATCCGCATAAACGTAATGGAACAAGTGCAGCCTAGAAAAACACTACAAAATGAAGAGAATAAACTGTTGGAAAGAAATTAATAAAATTTCATGGAAAAATAGAAGAATTTCACAACAGTATATGCTGATGGTTATTTTTAGACATTATTTTTTTAAAAACAAATAAACAAATTGAATTGATGCTCCCGAAATGGCCTTGTTTTAAACAGTAGCAGTAAAAAACTAAAAAGTTATTAAATTGTAAAAAATCAAAAAGAACTTGATTAATTTAAATATTTGAGATGTTGTACAGTTTCTAATGCACTATTTATCATTTATAGTGTAATCTACCTCTGCAAAACTTTTCACATGTAAGGTCACAGATAGTACAGATTGTATGTCTGACTGTTTCCTGTACACCTTACAAAGAAGTTTTGAGTCTTGGGTGGCTTAGTGGTTACCATGGTCGCCTCACAGCAAGAAGGTTCCGGGTTCGATTCCCGGGCAAGAGGTCTTTCTGTGCAGAGTTTGCATGTTCTTTCCGTCCTTGTGTGGGTTTATTCTAGGTACCTCCACAGTCCACAGGAGTGAGTGACAGAGAGTGCGTCTGTCTATGTGTCCTGTGATGGGTTGCTGACCTGTGTAGGCTGTACCCCTACCTCTCACACAGGCTCCAGCGGACCCTGAGTATATAGATATAGCAGGTATAAAAGGTATAAAAATTACTTAATTAAAGATTAAAAATCAGATTACAATTTCCAGTGCAGTGCCAAAACCAAGTTTTAGCATTAATAATAACCAGCAGCCACGAGGAACATGTAATACTAACAATAAAAAAAAAATCACACAATGGTTAATGGTGATAAAAGGTGTCAATGTGCCTATAACAGAAATATAACTTTTATATGAAAGATTAAATTCTATGTTGTGTTAATAAAATAAAATTCCCTTCTTTCTTTCTTAAAAGGTTGATTGAAAAATCAACCAAACATAGTGGTTTTCAAAAAGAGTAAAAATGTTAAGAAATATCATTTGTGACAACTGAATTCTTATTTAATATAAAAAAATCTCACAAATTATTTAAAGGTTCTAAATATGGCTATTGTATTATAGTTGTTGTGCTAATAGTAAATCTCTATTGTTTTGCTTTTATATAACGTAACACAGAGCGTGGTGGGGGATGGGCTGTTTGTCCTTGAACAAAAGGTCGTTTCGAGCCAGGGCGCATGCGCCACAGCTCGCAAGTGCGAAATGCGCACGCTCACATTGGCCCCGTGACGCAAAAATCGTCACTCGTATATAAACCAGGTCCCACCCGATCAGTGCATTTCTGGATTTGTCTGAGGTAAGTGTTGGTGTTGGAGTGTATTTTAAATTTTTTTTTTGGTCTTTGTTTTTTTAATAACTATGATAACGAGAAAACAAAAGAAATCCCGCCCTTGCTTCATTCGTCGTATTTTTTATTAACTAATCCGAGTTTGTTAATTTATTTTGTTTCAGGTATCTGTTCTCCCTGAAGTTCTTTGGCGTCGAGGATTTTTCCAACAGTTCGAAGATCAAAATCCCCATAAATGTTTTTTCTACTCGAGTAACGGACATTTGACTACTTCTGCTTTTTGCTCCTGTTTATTCAAGAAGGAAAAGCTAGCATTCTAGCCACAACATTCCCGCCCATTAAGTCATTTTCAGTCCAAATGAAATAGTCATGACAGTTTGCGCTGTCTAAAATTTGTTGCTGTTAAGCACAAAATTATTATAGGTGCCCGAGACGCAGAGGAGAATTATAAATAGTAAGTGTTTACTTTCCAACCAATTTGAATCGAAATTTACCGGTTAATCAGTTGCCTGTCTTGGAAAAAAAATTCTTAATCATTTAGATTAAAAAAAAAAGCTGTGATAAAGCGAGTAAAAGCTAGCTAGTTAGCGTATGAGCTCACACCGCAAAGTCAACGGCGGCCACACGCCCTGGTTTTCTTTGTGTGTGTGAGACGGATTCATATTCTAATAATGACTAGAAATGAAAATTAAATATAAGCTAGCGATCGCTTCTCATAAGCAATCTATTCATAAAGATTGCCGCAGCATAAATTAGGATGCAATAATCTTGTTTCTGAAAGGAGAGCTCATTGGAACATTCTACGCAATCTGCCCATAAAGATTGCACGATGACGACTGGATGTAAAAGGGGCTGAAATGTTCGATATTGGCTTTTTTTTTAGCTACGGGTGGAATAAACGTAAAAAAGGTGTATAAATGGTGGTCTGTTAGCTTGAAATGGGTTTTTTTTAGCTGCGAAATGACGGAAGATATTCTATCTAGTCATGTTTTGTGTTTTAAAATGGCGGACAGGTTGTCCTTTGCTAGGAACAGTGCAATGGTGGATTTGGTTTCGAGACCAGATAGGACATATATATATATATATATATATATACATATTTGCTCGTTTTGTTCTACGTACTAGTATCGTTTGGATATTTATTTCACTTATTTTGCGAGTGAAAGGGAATGTCGGGTTTAACGTCTAAGTCATTTTCTAGGTTGTTTGTAATCTCCCAACATGGCGTCTCTCTTCCCCTTCTTTTCGAACACGAAGTGGTTAAAGAAAGGGGCGGGGCTTTTAGAGCTCAGAACCGCAATAGCAAACCCCCCGACAGATGGCGATGGGCTTACGTTTAAGTCCCACTTATATCCCACATCTGTCTAACAGCGTGGCGTGTTCATTGTCATCGTTGGGTGATTTATCTTAAAGTGACTGTTCAAAAAAGATTCACATTTTTGTACCAGATCATTGACAATCCTGGTTTTGAGTATTTTCAAAAAAAACACGTCCACAGTACAATAACATGTATGATATGTATTTATTAATTTTCTTATATATTTTTAGTTGGTAATATTTTCAGTGGTTTATTCTTGTTTCTTTGTCTCCACGAGTAGCTGCTAGCTTTGTTTATTGTGTGTAACAGCTGTGAAATTTTCAGGAGTTTGTATTGTACCGTGTTATGGAGGTCGATACTGAATTCAGAGACTAAAAAAAAAAACTTCAACACGTACGGGTAAGACACAACACGATTTCCTTCCACGGCTCACATTTTAACTATATACCGACGTTAATTTACTTTATTTTTTTATTATTCCAAAACCAATTTGCGTACATTACATCTTTTCAAGCATTTAGATCCAAGTTGCATGTTGAAGCTAAACATAATCTTTAGTTATTAAGACATTTTGCCCTAATCGGAATCCTGGAGGTTTTTTTGTGGTCTACGGTCCTAGAATAATGCTGTATGATCCGAGATCCTTGGGTTCTGTTTTACACCGAAGGGCTGAACAAGATACTTAAAGCCTGGCGACACAAGTGGGCGGGGCCTGGTTTGTGAGTGGCCCCGCCCATTACCCTGCCTATATAATAGGCTTTCCAAAAAAACACCACCTATGTCTTTTAGGCTGGTCTACGTTGTTTCTTTTTAAATCCCTTTTCAATAATTATTGTAATCACACATTACTAGTGTTTTCTTCTGTAATATGTGTACAGAGTAGTGTTCTGTTGTTTTCCTCCACACATGTAAGTCTTAAGTATTAAAACCAGTCAGTATTTTTTGTCTATAT
>JAOTQW010000009.1:7002025-7012268 GCA_026260075.1 Sisor rabdophorus
ATATAAAGGTTCTTTCTGTGTAGAGTTTGCATGTTCTTCCAAGCTTTGCTCCGGGTACTCCAGGTTTTTTTTTTTTTAGCTACACCAAATATTGTGAACCTGTAAAATAATATGCGTTTAAAAACATTAGGTTACATTTTTACCTCAGGCTATGACCAATCAACGACACTGAATTTATTCTTTGTTCATTTATTCATTCATTTATTTATTTATATATTGGTCGCGGGGTCTGCTGGAGCCTATCCCAGCGCACATAGGGAGGCAGGGGTACACCCTGGAAGAGTCGAACAACCATACACACCGACATTTACTGTTATGGGCAATTTAGAATCACCAATCAATGTTATGTACAGTTCACCCAGGGTAAGCCCACGCAAGCTCGGGAGGAACATGCAAACTCTGCATGGAAAGACCCGGGATTTGAACGCACAACCTTCTTTCTGTGGGGCGAATGTGCTAACCATTACAAGACCCCCCCCCATATTCTTAGTTTTGAAATGATAATATTCTGCATACTGTTAGCCAATGAGTATGTCATCAATGGCACAAACAGAAAAAGGATACAAAGAAGAGAAGTACTTGGTGGTGCTTTATGGCACCGATGAGTCCAGCCAAAGCAACGAGGAAGAGGAAGACCCCGATGCCAATGATGCCGCCCACCACCTGGAAACTTGAAACCAGGCCAAACCACTTTCCCCAGGCGGCAATGCCGATCATCAGCATGCTCACCATCTGCAATTGAAAGAAAGCACGGAGGCAAACAGTGAGTCACTCTAGATAAAAACACACTTAATAGTTTAAACATAATATGTGTGCTAAAAAATGTTTTAGATTATTATCATAGAAATAATGTCAAGGTCACAGTTTGCTAATCATAAGCAGCATAGAAGTTTGGTAAACTGTTAACCAAATGGTATTTCTTTAAACATTTCTACCAGATGCCCTTATCCAACGTTATTTATATAATATCATTTGGATCCAACTAAGCAGTTGAGGGTGCCAGCTATAGGCCATGCTCAGGGGCCCAGTAGTGGGAAATTGAATCTGATCAGAAGTCCAACACCTAAACTATGACACTGCAAATTCTCACCACACAACTTTTACTGTCTTAGGTTAATCTAAGTTAACCTTAATTTTAGCTTCTATTTGTTTAATGTAGTCAATTCAGCTACATTTCATTAATTAATTCATTTTCTAACCAGCTTATTTCCCAATTCAGAGGCACGGAGGTCTGCCTTATCCTACCCCAGCTCTCTAAAGTTAAAAGGGAAAAGGGGTACATTCTGGACAGGTTGCTATTCAATTAAAGGGCTACACACTTCTATGGACAATTTGAATTATCAGTCAACTTAATGTACATAATTTTGGACCAAAGAACCCGGAATTAATCCAGCAAATTGCAGAGAATCTAACCTGGGACCTTCCACTCTTTTCCTTTGCTGCTCTGTGTGTGTAGTCTAAAGTTTGCTCAGATCCGCACTCATAGCTTGATCTGCAATTCTAAAAAAAATTAATAGCTTTGTAATGTAAAGTAAAGCTTTAAAATGTATGGCTTTGCTGAAATCACACACTAAATATGTCCTAAATATCAGTAAATATTTTCTATATAGTATGGTTACGGGTAGTAGGAACAGAATTCTGACACACTACAGCCGCCATGTTAATAGTAACACACAACATCAGACATTACAGCAGCACAAATTTTAAGTTAAAAAATGTTTAACTTGGAGGGGTGCGGTGGCATAGTCGTAGCACTGTAGCCTTACAGCAAGTCCTGGGTTCTTATCCTGGGCAAGGGGTCTTTTTGCGCTTGAAAATATGTACATTCGATTGATTGGTGACTCTAAATTGCCCATAGAAGTAAATGAGTGTGAGTGTGTGTGGTTGTGCGTCTGTTTGTGGCACTGCAATAGACTGTTGACCTGTCAAGAGTGTATCCATGCCTTTCAAACTATGCATGCTGGGATAGGTTCCAGCAGACCCCCGTGACCAAGAATTAGAGAATAAGTAGGTATAAAAGATAAATAAATGAACAAATGTTTCACTTAAACATGGCCTTATGGGATAGTAAAATGTACATGGTATGCATACTTTCAAATCTGGGCACGAGGAGTGGTAGGTAGTAGATCACGTACTGTATTTTGCATAGTAAGTACATTTGTATAAACTATTCGATGAGTATATGTGCCTACTCTATGGCATGGAAATATAAGAAGTGTTAGGACAGCAGGTTAAAGTGTTGGATTGCTACTTGGAAGACCAAAGGTTAGCACCATTGGGCCCCTCAGCATGACTGTCTGCCAATTGCTTATTTGAATGAAAGAGATAAATATGTATGAATAAAATTGCTTGATGTGATTCCGCATGCTGATTAAAGGACTGTCCACGCAGGACACGATCTGGAGGCGGGACATGGAATTTGTTAAGCGCATTTAATTGGCTTAGAATAAAACTAGTGCAAGATGAGCCCCAAAAAGGAAACATGGTGTTTTTTCTAGATGTGACAAACTTTAACAATTAAAATAAGCCTTTTTTCAATAAAAAAATATACACTATGTTATTTATGTGTGTCACATAAAAAAACTGATTTAATCATTTTTAATCATGTACCAGAGTAACTGCGCAAGTTTGTTGTTATTTGGAAAATAAAGAATGGATAAACAACTAAAAAGGACAAACAAAAAGAAACAAAAAACAACATTTAAAACTGTAATAAAACCAAGGACAAATAACAGGACAGAACGGCTAATGAAAACATCGGCTTTGTTCCAAACGATATCTACAGGAACACAGCCGGTCGCCATGGTTACGACCGGAAACCAGCGCACTAGCACATAACCCTAGTAAGTATAAATAAAATAACATATATTGAAGAATATTCAAATGTCAAATGATGTGAAGATTATTTTCGTTGTGGTTTAGATCTGGTTTACCTCTTACAATGCCAGTGGAAAAAAGGCGGCATGAAACCAAAAGCCGCTGATTAGAAATTATCCTGAATAATTCATATTAACCCCGTTAGTTGGACCGCGGGATATTGTTTACCACCGCTTCGAACACATCCAAACCTATTTCACACAATGTCATTTATATTAAAATGCACAGATCTGAGCAAAAAAAGGTGTCCATATGGTTGTCGCCCCTGAGCTACTCACCACATAGAGGATGTTTAGGGCGCAGAGGGAATTCTTGGAGCAGGTGAATCCGGTGCAGCTCATCTCCGACACTGACTTCCTGTTCAAACCGGGAGCAAAAACAGGAAAAAAGCGCCTAAACTTCTAAACACACTATATGTAAACCACGGGGGTTTGATAAAGGACTGCAGCCAGCAAAGCAGGTGAACAAATGAATGAAAAAACGCAGCCGACTGCAAAATGCCGTGCAAGCTGACTAATGTGTAAGGTTGCCAGATCCTCAATAATAAGCTTCAAGCTTTAAGAGAGAAACGTATAGGTACTGAAGGGCGACGTACAGTATATAAGCATTTTTGTCGTAATCTATCTATCTATCTGTCTGTCTATCTTTCTATCTACAAACAAACTAAACGTTTACACGATTGTATATAAAAAAAACTGACAGCACTTTTGCAGAAGAAAATTAGCTTCTTTTTTTATTCCACTAAACAGTTAATAGTTAGGGGTCTTGCTCGAGAGACCAAGCAGCAGCAGCTTGGTAGTGCTGGGGATTGAATTTGTGATCTTGGGAAATAGTAGTTCAGTGATTAAGGTTTTGGACTGGTAATTAGAAGATCTGGGTTTGATTTCCAACACCGCCAAGTTGCCATTGTTGGGCCCCTGAGCAAGGCCCTTTACCCCTAATTAATCAGCTGTACTAATGAGACTGATGTAGGTCGCTCTGGAATAGGGCATCTGCCTAATGCAGTAAATGTAAATGTAATGATCTCCTGATCAGCAGTCCACCTTAAACATTGAGCTACACCAACCCCTTTGTTGGTATAATGAATCCATAATTAACTGGCGACACAGGTCACCAGAGCGCAACAACTTGAGCATGTGGGTGATGCTGCCTGTGGGTGACGGTGCCTTAACCCACTACACCACTTTCTGGTATTAGTCCAACACCTTAACCACTAGGCCACCCCTTTCCTAGTTTATTTATTAATCATCATTCATTTCATTTTTAACTTGGGGTCTGCTATCCCAGCACACATAACAGTGTATGTCTGCAAGGTGGCGCGTGGTATAGTGGTTAGCATGTTCGCCTCACAGCAAGAAGGTTGTGGGTTCCAGGTCTTTCTGTGCAGAGTTTGCATGTTCTCTCTGGCTTGCGTGGTTTTCCTCCGGATATTTCGTTTTTCTCCCTTAGCTTGATTGCTGATTCTGAATGTGATTGTAAGTGGTTGTTTGTCTATATGTGGCCCTGCAACCTGTCCAGTGTTTACCCCCGCCTCTCGTCCTATGTACGCTGGCATGGGCTCCAGCAGACCCCCGTGACCCCACGCTAGGAAATAAGCGGGTTAGACGATGAATAAATGAATGTCTGCGACAAATAAATCTCAACAACACATTAAAACAGATACGGTATTTCTACCAACATGGCCACCCTTGTTTGGAGGAGGGAGTGTATGTGCAAGCTGATTGGTTTGTTTTATTCGTATGACGTTGCCAGTTGCTCCGCAGGAACGCTGTATATATATATATATATGTTACGATGCTAAATATAACATCAGCATGGGATTATATCACATCTGTAGCTATTTGGTTCAACAAACTCTTTAAATGATACATTGAGCAAAGAATAATGATAAAAAAACTTTAACAATCGTTCCAGAATGTAAAAGAATCTGTTTATTATATCCATATAAACACCGTGTTAAGGTTGCTTTGCAGAGGTTTTACAAAAGAAAAGAAAGTTTAATAATAATTAATTGTATAAAAGCTGTATCCTATGCTATTCACTATTTGCTATCATTCATTCATTTATTCATTCATCTTCTATACCAGTTTATTCCCGAACTCGGGTTCACTGGGGTCTGCTGGAGTCTATTCCAGCGCACATAGGCCAAGGGGTACACATACAGGCCGCCAGTCCATCACAGGGCCACATACAGACAACACACACTAACATTAACTCCTATGGGCAATTTAGAGTCACCAATCAGTCACCTAACGTACATGTTCTTGGACTGTGGGAAGGAAACCCACGCAAGCGCAGAGAGAACACCGCAAAGAAAGTCTCGTGTCTGGGATTCGAACCTAGGACCTGCTTTTAATAATTAATTAAACTACTTAATTGACAGACGATGGCGGCGTTAGTTGTTAGTTGTGCGGAGTTTGTGTTTTTTCTTCGCACTTGCGTAGGTTTTTTGTTGAGAATGAGATGAAATCCGGCATGAAAGACTAAATCAATGAGAGAGACGTTTGTTCGTTACTTTCACCACTAGAGGGCAGTGTTTCATCTCAATTTATCTACTGCTCAGCCTGAATGACCTGAAAAATTCGCATCCCTCTCACGGCTTCTCGGAGCATTGTTCTGGATCACTGTGTTTCTGAAAATAATTGCTAAATAGAGAGACAGTCTCTGTGCTCGTTTTTCCTCCAGGCACAATGAAACGAAAATTAGGATCCTGAGAAAATGGGGTCCAAATGAAAAAAGAAAATAAGAATAAATCTGAAATAAAGGCTATAAAACCATCATTGCAATGAGATGAGTTTCTGTGCTATTATTTGGCTTCAGTGTGGCCTTATTCCCTTATTAAAAAAGAAGTTCAAGATTTAAGATTATGATATTTACAAACTAAAATTAAACTGTATATATGTGTGCATGGTAGCGTTGTAGTTAGAGCAGTCGTCTCACAGCAAGAAGGTCCCCGGTTCGATTCCTAACCAGGTTAGGGAATAAGCAGGTAAATAAGCTTATTCCTTAAGTTGTGGTTACAGAAGTCTGCTGGAGCCTATCCCAGCACAGAGGGCGAGAGGCAGGGGTACACCCTGGACAGGTCACCAGTCCAGGCAGCTTTGAGACACTGACTATTGTTAAAAGCGCTCTACAAATAAAGCTGAATTGAATTGAACCAGTCCATCACAGGGTTCACACACACTCACATTCTCTCCGATGCAATTTAGAGTCAACAATCATGTTTTTAAATTGTGGTAGGAAACCCAGAGAACCCAGATGAAACCACACAAGCGCAGAGAGAACATGCTAACTCCACAAAGAAAGACCCCTTGCCGGGAACTGAACCCTGGGACCTTCTTCTTGTGGTGAACAACCGCTACGCCACAGCGCTATGATAGGTTAAGATTGGATAGTGCATTGTATCTATAGTAATAGATATTATTAATATTATTAGCACATTGAGTTGTATTGTCTCCCAAATAAAGGGGGTAGAGTTATACAGTTTGAATGCCACAGGTATGAATGAATGAATCCTTTGGCATTTCACGATCATGTAAAACAAAATGTCTATGAAACTGTAGAAACTGACCTGTTTCTGTTCATTCTGACAAATTATAACCTAAAATCCTATTGTGTGTGATAAAAGGGAAAGGTGATGGGCTAGTATTTATCTTATAGAAGTCACTGGATCAAATCTAGCTCCAAGATTATCCCAGTTGTTGTGTATGAGTAAAGGCCCGAAGTTACGTTTAATCGTGACTGCCAGAGAAAGCGAGAGAGAGAGAAAGAGAGGAAGAAAGAAAGAAGAGGCAGAGTCTGACTTAAGCAAAAACTTTTAATAGTGGAATATATACAGTATATATGGGCAGTAGAATATATAAAGCATTTTATATTCAGACTGAAGCTATTAAAGGTTAAGAAAATAATTGCTAAATGGATATATATATATATATGTTTAGGGGATTTTTTGACCATTCTTCCAAAAGCGCATTTGATCTCCCACCATGATGTTGGACGAGAAGGCCTGGCTCTCATCTCCACTCTAATTAATCGCAAAGGTGTTCTATCGGGTTGAGGTCAAGACTTTGCTGGTCTGCTTTGTGTACAGGTGCACAGTCATGTTGGAAGGGGGAGGGGCCAGCTTCAAACTGTTGTCAGAAAGTTGGGAGCATGGAATTGTCCAAAATGTTTTGGTATGCTAAAGCATGCAAAGTTCCTTTCACTGAAACTAGCTCCCAGCTCCCAGCTTGGCACAATGCAGTCAGACAAGTACCGTTTTCCTGGCAACCGCCAAACCTAAAATATATATGGACAAAAAAATATATGTGAACAAATATATATATATATATATATACAAAAATATATGGGCAGCACAGAGGCTTAGTCGTTAGCACTGTTTTTTTTCCATAGCAAGAAGGTAAGATTCTATTCAATTTCCAGGCATGTATGCATTTTTCAGTATGCATGTTCTCTGGGTACTTTTACAGTCCAAAAACATGTACATTAGGTTAATTGGTTATCCTAAATTGCCCTAGGGCAAATGTGTGTGACCCTGTGTACTCCTCCTGTCTTTCACCCGTAGGCTCCAGCAGACCCCCGTGACCCTAACTTAGGAAATAAGCAGATTAGATGATAAATGATTATATAAATGAATAGCATTTGGCAGACATCCTTATCCAGAGTGACTTACATTTATATCTTTTATAAGACTGAACAATTGGGAATTAAAGGCCTTGCTCAGGGGCCCATAGTGGTGGTTTGATGGTGCTGGGAATAAAAAATATTCCAACTGACTAGATGTATGTTTGTCATAAGTTTGTAGACTGTATGTATGTCTACATCTGTATGATCAGTGTTTAAATATCAGATATCACATCAGAAACAAGTTAACACAATTTTCTTATATACTTGCTAGAATACACTAATACAGGTGCAATTTTATGTTTTTCTTACATAAACCATAGAATTATACATTCAGTGTCAGCAGGTGTCTCTGACATCACCAGTGTACCACCGGTTTTTAAGTACTGATGTTACTGAATAACAACAATAGCACCATGCTTTTTAGACCCACAAGAACCCACCACACACCAGCAGGCCACCTTTCGTAGAATTTTAAGCAGAAGGTGATTTATTGTCAGTCCTCATGTGCCCTTCTCTTCTCTTCCTACAGTACATTTCCTCCTCTTTAATCTAGCCATAACGTGTCTCACACACTTCTCACCGTCATTCCTCTGCGATTCTATTTTCGTTATCTCGCTGTGGTTAATGGTGCTAATTATTTGCACCATTGAGATGCGTCTCTTGTGCATTATTCTTCCAATTAGCAACAAGGGTGGGGGAATCAAAGGTTAGCACTTACACTTTACTCTACACCAACATGATCTGCTTATTCAACGGCTGTAAAAAAAAAATCCCCCTTACGCAACCATATTATGTTATGCAATGTAGTTATTCATATCATGGCACTGTTGAATTCCGAGGTGCAAAGCATGTCAGGTTTATGTAAAAAAGTCTTATGACTACTCTTTCATTACACCCTTTCTGGTGTTACATTAATTAACACTGAATCCATTATTAATGACCTGTCTGAGTGAGCAAGGACTTTTAAAAAGGCTGTTTCTGACTCATCGTTGACTTGTTGCGTAATCACAACTCAGTATGAATAAAATAATAATAAAAGTCATTTAATGTGACTTTCGATTTCAAACTTTAACACATTTTAAAGAAATTTTTGATTTTTTTATTGGACAGAAGGGTGAAATAGAGAGAGAGAGAGAGAGAGCTGGGATCGGTAAGGACCCAAGCCGGGAATCGAAAGTTAGTTGTCATGCTTTTTTTTTAAATCAAGATTTCCTGTCTCTCATTCCTTTTCTTTAACCTCTCTCACATCATAAATATAAGTTTCTCAAGTTGCAGAAGTGTGTGAAAGCAAACTCAAACTGTAAAAGATGCTTTTTAGGGCTGATAAGATTAGAAACATCACTTTGCCAAATAAAACTTCCTGTGGGAATATTGAAAAGGTTTCTAAAATTGGCAAATTTCATAAATTAGAGCTCCAAGATGGGATTTATGTCTGGAACTGAAGACTCTATTCTTCTGTCCAGAATCTCCTAAAATGTTAAAAGGAAAATGGAGCACTGCGTGATGATTTAGTCTCGTGGTGACTACCGGTGCACTTAGTCCACGTCTGAGTGATGAGCTACCGTTGCGTAGTGAAGTCATCGGCCCATTAGCGCTGCTGAAGCAGAGAATAACTATTTCGGTCTGATCTCATCTTGGCGTCTCTTGGGTGTTGTGTTCTTTTTTTTATGTCATGGTGCATTATCACGCTCAGTCTCCCTACCCTATGAGAACATTTGCCCATTTATGTCACTGTTTCTAAAAGCTCCTAGGATGGGACATAGTTCATTTGCAATGTCGAACACAGCGCAAGGCTCTAAAAGCTTCCTCTGACACCTACAGCTGCATTTTTTATGGCAGTAAGAACTTGATTAATGGCTGAAAGCCGAGCAAGAATAGTTAGAAAGCAGAGACAGGGCGATGTAGGCTTTTTTTTTGTTATATACGATGCTTGGCATTTGTATCCACTACATGGACAAAAGTTTGTGGATACTTTAAGATACATGTCTAGAATGTTTTTATATTTTATAGAATTACATTATTTCTTCATTGGAACAAAAATACATAAACAAAGTTCCAGTATGACAATGACACCTTAAAAAACTCTACTGTGTTTTGATTAAAGTGGCAGAGCCTCTTTGTCTATGTTTTTAGCCACACTCAAGGTCAAGCTGTCATATACTGACAAATGATTACGTCCAAGGACCACCCAACAAGAGGAGGTAGCACTGCTTTGTTTTGTAAATCTTTGCCTTGTTGAACTGCATCATCCATATTTTCAGGCAGTTTTGCCTTTTGCCTTACTTGCCACTACTAATTAACACTTTTAGCACCCTCTCCACCGATTTCCTCCTGTACTGTAACTATAAAACCTGAAACTGTAGAACTATAATGTCACTGACCTTGGACTTGCTTAAACGCCCGCTCTGCACTGATTGATAGATCGCTAAGAGCTACAGAGGATTAAAAAGAAGCTAAGCTTGATGCGTGAGTAATTAAAACGGCTTTTGATGCGGTGGCACGCCGCCCGGTAAAGGATGCTGCATAAGCGACACGGATGCCAATCACTGCACTTAGAGGAAAACTCAAAGTCAAACTAGATTTAAATAAAAGCATAAGTAAAATAGCTCATTAACTTCTCAGAAATTCATTCGTTCATTAAAAACCCCAGATACAATTCTCTCACTCATATCCTCAGTTCGGGCGCCGCGGTGGCGCAGTGGTTAGCACCGTCGCCTCACAACAAGAAGGTCCTGGGTTC
>JAOTQW010000009.1:7016589-7039532 GCA_026260075.1 Sisor rabdophorus
TGTACGTCGCTCTGGATAAGGGCGTCTGCCAAATGCTGTAAATGTAAATGTAAACCCTGGACAGGTGATCAGTTTATCGCAGGGCCAACACACAACCACACACAATCACTCCTATGGGCAATTTAGAGTCACCAATTAATCTATTGTACAAGTTTTTGGACTGTCGTGGAAACTGGAGTACCTGGAGGAAACCGACGCAAGTGCAGGAAGAACATGCAAACTCTGCACAGAAAGACCCGGGAATCGAAACCACAACCTTTTTGCTGTGAGGCAAATAAATAATATTATACTGTTTATCTGAATCTGAATCAAGGAAGTCTGAAATACACAGGATTACTGAAGAGGTCCTGGGTTTGAAACCCACAACCTTTTAGTCCAACACATTAACCACTGTGCCATCACTTCCCCTTCTATAGTATGTCCAATTGAACAGTTGAGTCATTGGCCTCAAAATTACATTATCATTAAACATATAAACTAACTCACACTTGTTTTATTTGTGTTGTTTTTCAACCAATAAATCCAAGACCACTCCATATTTTTTCTCATCAAAATTATACTAAATTATCTAACAGTTTTAATAGCACGAACATTAAATTCAATGTTCAAACTTCAATCCTATTTAAAAGTAAGTCTAATTTGTGATATTTATCATGTATCGTATATATTATATTAGAGAAACCCTAAGTATCTCATGTACTACCCAGCTGGTCCCTATCAGGCTCTCTTCGACTTAAGCGTGTGTTCTGATCGATTTGATCTAAAACGGATCATGTATTTTTACACAGTCATGTGGGGTCAAAAGTTGAGTGTAAACCAAAGACTAAAACAAATAAAATCGGAATCATGTGGTTAAAAAAAGACAACGGTTAACTTAAAGTCGCCAGTAAGAAGTTTAAGAAGTGCAGATATTTGGACTTCGGGTCCAGAATCAGTCACTTAAACTAGATTGTAATGTTATACAAGAAATATATTTTGGCCAGAAATTGTGAGTGCAAAACTAAGTTAAGTTTTTGCTTTAAAAAAAGGATTTTTATGATGTTTCTTATATAATACGTTTTGACTGCGGTTTATCTTGTCCTTCTGGTTTCAAGCACACACACACACAGAGTCCTGGGTGGCTGCAAGTCGAACAGCCTCTGGCAAGTTTGGAACAAAAATGCGTACTCTCCCTGTGGTGCTATTTTCTCCCCTTATCAGGATATCGGTTATAAAATATATAGATAAAAAGAAAACCCAAGTGAGTTGTGAATTTAAGAAAGAAGGGAGCGAGTTAAAAATGGTTAGAGATGGACATGCAGTCTTTGCTGACCTTGACACTACAAAAAAGAAAAGAGAAAGAAAAGCAGACAAAGAGAGACAGGTGACAAGGTGAAGCAGTTGTGACGGCTCTGAAAATCTCCACAGGACAGAAGGGTTTCTTAGGCCTCCGAGCAATGCTAAGCTGTGGCTAACCCCATCACTGAAACCCTGGTGTCTGCCTCTACCGGGAATGAGGAAGAGACTGTGTTGAAAGAAAGTGTGGCTTTTTTTGCAGGATGTTACGGTGTGAATTTTTCATATTTGTTCTCCTGAATAAGCTTGTACGATCAAACCAAGGCTAATAAACAATTATAGATGTATATACACTACATAGATAAAAGTACATCTGCCCCTTATTCCCCCTGCCTCTTATTCCAGTCTCACTCTGTTTCTTTTTTATTCCGAGCTCGTCAGATTTAGTCTCTATCCAGCCTAGTTAGTGGATCAACACTCATAGACAATAAGCCCTAGAGGTTTCCCAGTGACAACCTTGTCCTGTAGATGGCCACCTGCTGTGACAGTCACTATTGTCAAACATGCTAAAAAAAATTAGGGTGACATGACTTGACCTCCTATTTCTGAGTTCCAGTTTATCTTAAAGGTGTGGGGTTCCTTCACCTGCTCAAAAGAGAACACATGTTTTTAATGGAGCTCAGGAGCTTTGTGCACAGCGGCTCTGTAATGCTGGATCATTGTGTCTTTTAATTTGAGTAAATAAATATTGAAATGTTGCAACATATAAAAGATATTCTGTGTGCTTCAGACTTGGAATAACTATTATATTATATTATATTTCAAACTGTGGCAACAGTTTGGAATAGACATAGTTATTGGTGTGTCCACAAACTTTTGTCCACTTAGAGTATATATGTTTGTTCATGTGACTATCCAGTGTAAAAGCTTTATACTGCTGTAAGTAAATCAGTATTTAAATTAAATTAAATCTTTCAATCTTTCAATCCTATTTAAATCACATTTATAAGCAATATTTAACTTTCTTGCTTTCCTTTTTTTGTTTTGCTTCGTTTATTTCTTTTCTTCAAACACAGGGTTCAGATCAGAGAGCAATTACTTTCGAAATCCACAGGGGGGCAGCAGATGTTAACGTTATCTTTTTGGCGCGCTATTAAATAGATTTCATGTTTAATTCGTTATTTGTATAAAATATTTTTGCAAAGCAGCTCCGGAAAGTCATCGTTCTGTCATCTGTTTAGTCAGTCTTGTAGATAATAATGATAAAAAGGAGCAAAATCAGTAAAGATCTTAAACTGCAGGGCTAAATAATAGAATTCATTAATTAATTCATCTTCTATACCCGCTTATTCCCTAGCTCGGGGTCACGGGGGTGTGCTGGGGTCTATCAACGCGCAGATAGGGCGAGAGGTAAGGTAAGACCCTGGACAGGTCCCAGGCCATCGCAGAGCCACACATAGACGAACAACCACACACACTCACGGGCAATTAGAGTCACTGATTAACCACGTTTTCGAACTGTGGGAGGAAACCGAAGTACCCGAGGTAAACCCACGCAAGCGCGGGGAGAACATGTAAACTCAGAAAGATCCCTTGCCTGGGAATCGAACCCGGGACCTTCGTGCCGTGAGGCGACGGTCCTAGACCACCGCCCTGCCTAAATGAAAGAATTTCCCCGACAATAATATGAGAATAGCGCAACAACGCTATCGATGACGTCATGATATGCTTTGACTTAATAAAATGAGATGACGCATGTATGCGGAATACGAAGTGGCATAAACTGATCTAACATTCTGAAATACACTTCATATGTACCCTACCGATGCGTTTAAAGACTCAAACACCGAACCATGAAAGTGAACCTACATGCTGACGAAAATTTATTATATTATTTATATATTATACACAGGATTATCCAATATTTTTGCAATAAAAATAATTTAAACAATAGGACACGATTGCATTAAGCAATTAATTTAACACGCTAATTAAGTTATTTTTTATTGCATATTAAAATACTAAAAGAATACTTCTTTTATTGCGTACGTCTTGTTTAAAAAAAAAATAAACAACTTTTATGCCAAAGAAGGCGGGACTAAACAAGCGGGTTAGTTGTGTGACATCACTTCCGCTCTCAAGGCGCCTTTTCGTCTCTCGCTGAGCTGTATTGTTCTTTCATTTCCGCACGCCGCGCGCCGAACCTGGCTGTACTGTAGCTGTAGTGCTGCTGCTGCTGCTGCTGGTTTTCCTCTGCGAACCGCTTTGTCGTCGTTTCCTCATCTTAACCGAATTCACTCCACACCAGTGGAGATATAAAGTGGATTTGCAGTAGTTTCACCGTCGGATTTTAAACATTTCCTTCCCGTTTGAGGTTTTTATATTCCTTTTCTAACTTTATTTTACGAACTCCCGAAAATGGAGAACGAGAACAAGTACCTCCCGCAGCTGCTGGCGGAAAGGGACAGCCTGGACTCGTCCTTTATACACGCCATGAAACTTTTATCTGCAGGTAAGGTTACTAAAATGTTCGAGATGGATAAATATATTTGTGTATAAAGGTAATATGTTTATAGTTGCTTGTTTAATTCGGTTTTATCGAGGTGTTTTGGGCGAAACAGTGGCCGGGTCTCACATGGCTTTACGTTCGTTGTTAGTTCACTACACAGGGTGCGACATAATGGGCTTGTGTGCCCTATGTAGTGCACTTTTTACGTTTTGGGACGCAGCCTACGGCGTCCTGTGCAAACTTAGTAAAGCAGAGAGATTATGCCTGCTCTTGCTGGTTTATTTATTCTTAATCAATTATATATTTACATATACATTTTTCTCTATAGATTTGACAACTGTTCATTAGATTTTTATTTAATCTATACAATTTTCCTGTACAAAATTAGTGAAGCAGATTATGCCTGCTCTTGCTGTTTTATTATTTTTTCATCAAATATTTAAATATACAATTTTTTTTCTGGTTATATTTTACTCGATAGTTAGTATTATAGATAGTATTATATTTTTATTAAATTGTTGGGGCCTATTTTAAAGTTTTAGGTTTATCTGCTTTCAGGTTTTCAGAATTTTGTTTTATTTGGGTCAATAAATCAGTAAGTTTTGCTGTTTGTGTAGTGATCAAATGTCCAAATAATTTAATAAAGAATTAACTGATTTATTAGCAAAGTTTATTGTGCAGATTGACACATGAGCATATAGAACAGTGTCCTTTATTTTATATTCCTAATTTCTTGTCCTAATTTGGTTTTGGGTCTTTATTCAAAATTAAGAAATACATAAAGTAACTTTTCTTGTTTAGCTCACTAAATTAGGTCAATAAGCTCGTTCTTCTTGGCTTTTCCTTCCAGTGCAGTTCACTTCATCGTTCCCAATGTAATGGCGGAAATGTTGGATAATCTTTGTTGTGATTTTTTTTAACAACAGGAAATGTCTTTATTTTCCCCCGTTTTCCCTTCTCGTCTGTCTTCAGCAGATGTTTTAGATCTCTGACCTTCTTGGCAGTGTTACTGTTGAGTGAATTATGTGCTTTGTAGCTCTGGATCCAGATCTTTAAAAGCTTTAATGTTGATTTATTTGCTACCAGTGCAAACAACTAAGAAAAAGATTTTGATCCAGTAAGCTCTTAAAACAAGGTTGTGGAAATACTCAGATCAGCACAAACCTAACTAACAAATTAATTGGGGCTACGCACACACCACCATCTGTTACCTTTTTTAATGAATACTTTGATTTCTGTACACTAGACTGAACCAACATGTTCAAGGCAATATTACCACCTCAGTGCGTTCGGGCTTTCAGATGACCGACCAAAGTCAACAAACATAACTGTATACTGCTGTTAACTTGCCCAAAAGGAACAGTTGAAGATTTTTACATGTTTGGTGTAGCATCACGGCTGTGGTGATAGTGTGGTTATTTTGCATTGTGTTCTTGTGTATTTCTGCCTTTTCTTGGCCCTTGCCCTCCTGCCTAAAAGCTGTCTTTTTTGCTCCCTTATTGATCGAGCTCACAGAATTAACGTCAACCCCTGTTAACCTTAAGTCTCTAACTGCAACCGTTGTCTCATGTAGGCATTATTTTGACACTTTTCTTCTCTCCTCCTGCGCTCACTTTCTTTCTGTCAGACACATTTAGCAAAGCCAGAACAATGTGCTGCTGTATTGCAAATAACCTTGAGAAGCATAGGTAAACAAATGTTTACTTTTTTCTTCAGAAATCGAGAGGATTCAGAAAGACGAGCCAGAGAAAGACAACGAAAGCTACTTGGATCTTTTTACAGCTAAAAATGTGAAGCTGAAGGAACGAGTGCTTATTCCTGTCAAACAGTACCCCAAGGTGAGCCCTTTTGATTTGACAATCAAAAAATGTGCGTTGGTCGCATGTTTGCCTGCAAGATCTTTATTTTCATCAGAGATGCACTCATTCTGTCCAACAAACCTGGAAAATAACACGCCACCATGATTCTGTAACACATTGCTTTTCTTCCCTTGACTGCCAGCAACATATGGTTTACATTTCCTTAATTATGCAGCTGTTCTATTATTGAGCTTAAAAGTCTAGGGAGTTGTTAAAAAAATTGATTAAACCGCATAAGACTAGTTTGTTTATTAAATGCAATCAGCAATAGATAACGTTTTATTACAGAGCGTTTAGATAATAAAATGGTATCAGATAAACTCTATTGCTCATTTATTTATAATCAGATTACTGGAGATTTGGCTGCTGTTTGAACACTTCGGTTTTAACCCAGTAAAGGACTTTTTAATGAGCTGCTGATTTCAGTCCTGTTGTTTTTCATTTAAACATGTCGCGCTTTGACTAAAGCTGACCATCGTATTTGTGGCGTTTAAAAATTTTTGCCTTAAAAGAAATCATTCTTGTTTAGTTCCTAATAATGGAAGTAGGTCACATTTGAAAGCTTCACAGCCATTCTCACAAGACTGATCTGCTTTTACCGTCCCTCTACTTGTGCCGTTGCTTTTTAAAGTTTCCACATCGCATCCCAATTGGTTTCAATGGTTTATCATTATTAAAAGGAAGGCATAATGCCACTGGATGTGTCGACCAAATGCACACTTCTGCTTGAATATACACCTTTTTCATTCTGAATTAGATGTCATCTTTTGAAGCTACTGGGTGTTTTAAAGTTAAGATGTTGGATTTGTTGATGGCAAGTTAGTTTTTTTCCTTCGGATATCAGTTTAGCAAAAGAGACCGAACTTTCCTCCGTCTTAAATTTAGTGTTTTAATTTCACCTGTGCTTTTGTTACAGTTTAACTTTGTTGGGAAGATTCTTGGGCCCCAAGGGAACACCATTAAAAGACTGCAGGAGGAGACCGGCGCAAAGATCTCCGTACTGGGCAAAGGATCCATGAGAGACAAAGCTAAGGTAATAAGCAACATGGGCAAATGTTACTGCAGACTTACTGGTAGCGATGTGGCAATGTTTTTTCGTCTCTTACGGTCTTCTTAAGCTTGTTACATAAAAGAATAGAGGAATTGTATACCATCTTACAGGAAAGGACACTTGGTAATTTGTTTAATTCAATATCGGCTTATGTGATTCAAAATAGATTTTTTTGTAAAGAATTGTTTATACACACATTATAGTAGTTAGTTCTTGAGGTGTAAATGAATTCAAGAGTGGAAAAAAAAACTTGTTTTCTATCTAAACCATCTTCTGGCTGGCCGTGGGTCCCTAAAAGATCCTAAAATGTCATAAATAAAGGGGGTTATTTATTAAAATTTTGATGATATGCATCCAGTATTTGGATCGTATCATAGCAAATTACAGGGGAAAAAACAGACCAAGTTTAGTTATCGAACAAACCAAAGAAGTTTCCCCCCTGCTGCAAACAACGTGTTTTCAGAGAGAATTGAGGTAGCAGGTGGAATCGCAGGTAGCTGCAATGGGTAAATGCAAGTTTAATGAGCAACTGCTTGAGGATGATGAATTCTCCTGGTGGTTGATGCCGAAAATGCCTGAAAATGTGTACGAGTAAAAATGCACCGTTTGTCAAGGGTGTTATTTAAAAGCAGGCTACAAAGTGATGGAATCCCACATGTGGAGTGAGAATCCCTGGGAGTATGAGTCCAAGAGTAAAGCAGACAGAAAGAAATGTGTCTTTAATTTTTTTCTTATACTTGCGTGTTTTTTGTGATTTTTATTTTAGCAGCGGTTATTATATTCAATTTATTTATTTCCTAGATTTTGTATCACTGAAGTCCCAAAATGTTGGTAAATGCAGCAAATGGGATTCTACCCTCCACTTCTCAAATCAAAGTTCAGCACTAGTTTATGTAGTTTTATCTTAAATGTCATGTCTTCAACTTGTTAAAATTATCTTTAGAACTTTGGATGCCCTAAAATTTCTTTTTAAGTTTGTCATAGAAATCGACTGTCATTGAAACAAAGTGTAAAGCCAAGCTATTGTTCCAATTTGTGTGTTGTGGTCTCATTTGCATATATTAATGCAAATCGTTTCTCAGCTCATGATTAGATCCAGCTCAAGGCACTGCATGCATATAAAGATCGGCCAACGGTTAGATTAAGGTGCCATATCGCACACGACTTATGTAGGTACCATATTTAAGTAATTACGTGCTGTTAAAAGTATGTTCTATTTAGTATAATTGTTTAGTAGGTAGTACATTCAATATGTTATTGAACGTGCAATCTGATGTTACAGCAGTGTGAATTCATTTTTCCTCTATACCCGCTTATTCCCTAACTCAGGGTCCCGTGGGTCTGCTAGTGCCTATCCGAGCAAAAGGCAGGGGTATATAGGCAGGGGCAGGTTGCCAGTCTATTGTAGGGCCACACATAGACAACCACACGCACTCACTTCTATGGGCATTTAAGAGTCACCACTCAACCTAATGTACGTGTTTTTGGTTTGTGGGAGGAAACCAAAGGATTCCTCTTGCCCTGGAATCGAACTCTGGACCTTGTTGCTGTAAGGCAATTGTGCTAACCAATGTGCCACCTCAGCGTAAATTTAAATTTGTATATTGTTTGACTTGAATGTTAAGTAAAACTTTACTTTTCCAAAGTTGTTGCCCCTGTGGCCTTATGCGATAGTAGTGTTTATTGTACTAGTGAGTTACCTGGGAATGTTTACATGTGCTGTAATTTGCACGTAAAGGATTCTGACATACTACTCGCCTTGCATACTGTTTCACATACTATACAGCATAGATGTATGTGATTTGGGGCCAAGCCCTAAGGCTTAGACGAGTCATTATCATTCCCACTGCAACCTAACGCCAATTCGCACACTTGCTTTTCACTGTTTATTGGTCATTTAGAGTTTAAGTTAATGCTGTTTTGAATAATAGTTGCCATTCTGAATGATAACTATAAAACCTTTTAAAATCTTGGAATGTGCATGGTTCATGTTCCTTTGAACAGTCATCAACCATCCAAATTTAAGGATGTTTACCAAAGAGCATATGGAATACAGATGGTCATTGCTTATTAATCTTTGAACAGCAAACGATTGCAATCAAATCCGACCGAACAGATGGAAATGTAACTTTATAACTGAAGGTAATCGGTTACCATGAGAACAGCTATTTTTTTGCCCTGCATCAGTGGGTGTCTTGTTTTTTTTTTTATAATGCTCAGGGTCTTTTTTGTTGCCTTTTATCCTCTACAGCGCCAATTCTTGTAAGAGCTAAAAAAAATGCATCCCATGAACACATCAGCAAAGTACTTTCAGTTAATTTTATGTAACAAATTTAGTTTTTGCTTCACCTCGTCCCACCTTTCATCCTGTGCTTTTGCATCGCAAATATGTTGAAGCTGACCGTGTGCACAATTGATAAATTACTTCAATAATTTGATGTAATATTAATGAGTTTTGGATCCATGTTTACATCTCGAAGCCCCCTTGGAAGCAGCCTAAAGCAGTCTTCGCTTATTCACTCAACAACTTGTTTTAATGTTTATTAATTTTTCAAAATAAATATATCCACAGCAATTAATTTTTCTCCTTCATACTATCGTAACTGTTTAAGTAGCAGTTATGTGGGTTTGGACAGGATTTGGAATAAATCAAACTGTTCAATGAATAAAACTTGTCCCCCTAAGGGCCAATTCATGTTCAGCTATTATTGTTTCCTAACAAGTTTTATTTCACTGCTTGAAGTCTGTTGTCTGTCTTTTCATTTAGAATAATTAAGCAGCGGAAGTGGTGGTCATTATGCTATTGGCACAGGAACTACAAAAGGATTATAATGGTGGATTGGTTTTGTGATGCCTGGCATAAATCCTTAGCCAAAAATAGTCATGCGGTGTGGATAGAGGCAGCAGTTAAACATGTTTACAACGCTTAACCTAAATACAGTTTTTTTTCCTGTATTTTTTTAAAATTTTTTTCTTAGTTTACTAACTGGCTATCTACACTGACACTTCGACATGTAGGCAAACAGGCTTAGGTACAGAAACTCTATGTAACCAGTATGCAGTGGAACAAAATCAGAAATTGTTGCTTCAATTAGGTTCCATTTAAATGCATGAGCCGTTCGTGGAAATATTCGTCCTTTGGTTCTCTTAAACAGTAGCTTAACTGTAGTTGGAACAGGAGTATCAATGAGTATCCATCCAACTTAAAATTAAGGATTTAGCATAGTGTGTGGACACTAATTAGACTTGGTACGGTGCCATTAGATAGGCAACCTAAACAATTTATAATTTCAAAAGCTGCAGATTTTAACACTGTTCTATGTAATACAGAATCTAATGAAACATTTAAGGGAAAAACTGGATAAAGTTAAAAGCTGAGAGACGCAGTGTTGAACAGCTTGCAGACATCAGCTGGCAGTGTGGGCGTATTTATGTATTAAACTATTTATGTATACTTTAAACGTAATAGTTTAAAAAATATTTTTAATAAAAATCTCTTTTTAAAAAAATGTTCAAAAGGCATTTATTCAGACACCATTTAGGCAGCATTTCGTTTACCAAAAACCCAGCCTATACCCAATACTAAATGCAATAGGAGGATAAACTTTTAATGTTTGTTTGCCGTTTGGTTGGTTGTAATAAAACTTGAGATTTACATCTATAAATCAAATCCCTGTACATTTACATTTGAGAGTTACGGTTCTTGCTCCGGGACACAGTTTGATGGTGCTGGGAATCGAAGTTATGCTCTTGTCAGCAGTCCAATATCGTTAACTACTGAGCTACCACGTTCCCTTTCAGCAGCATGGTCGTTGGGTTTGGTTTAATTAAATTACTCTCGAAACAATTTGCACAATAACTCACACGGGTGACTGTAAACACAATTAATAGGCTACAAAAAATTATTGAACGCTCTGCCCTAAACCAAGGGAAGCCTAAGAGTCTGTTTTTATTTATCTCCTGACGGATTTTAGAGGTGTGCATGCAGATGCTCTACTCATTGCCTTTAGAAGCCCCTTGCTTCCTGGTGTTGGTAATTGGTTGACGTTTGTAGCCTTTTTAAAGCAGAATGCCTGTAAATTTTGTTTTAATGTGTTTTTATTAGGAGGAGAGCTTAAGGAAAAGCGGTGAGCCCAAATATGCCCACCTTTCTATGGAACTCCATGTGTTCATCGAAGTGTTTGCTCCAGCACCAGACGCATACATGCGCATGGCGCATGCAATGGAGGAGGTTAAGAAGTTCCTCTTCCCTGTAAGTACATGCTCAACTCCAAATATGGTAATGTTTGAAATTAACTGTTTAAAATTGGAGCTTAGAGCTAGAACTTGCTTTGCCAGTCTGTTAACATTATGTTCAAATACCCGCATCCCCATTATGGATAGACATTTGGCTCCTATCAGTCTTCTGGATTGATTGTTGATGTAATGCCAATTTCCTGGATGAAATTTGGATTGAAATCTAAACTGGAATTGCAGATAGCCATATGTTTATATTTTCCCTTGATTTTTTTATTTTTTTGTCATCATTGTTCAGGACATGATGGATGAAATTTGCCAGGAGCAGTTTATGGAGATGGGATATCTAAATGGCAGCCATGAACATGGTGGTGTCCGAGGCAGAGGTGGCCCAATGGCCAGGGGGCGTGGAGGACCTCCTCCACCCAGGTAAATACCTTTATTTTATTAGAAATGCATAAGCAGACAAATTTCTTTGTATTGCATGGAATTTATAATTATTTTAATTAAGGGGTCGAGGCATGGCACCTATGCGTGGGGGTATTCCACGTGGTGGCCCAGCTAGAGGTGGAGCGGTCAGGGGAGCCCCTGCAGGGCGTGGAGGACCACCGGCTCAGCCCAGCAGAGGTGCTGCTGCTACCAGAGCTCGTGCTCCTGTCCCTGGAACACCAAGAATGCCTCCTCCTCCGCGCCCTCCTGCCCAGGAGTCTTATGAAGACTATGTACGTTTGAGCAGCAGTCTGATTACATGTTATAATGTTGAGGCTTGTCAGTCATTATCTTTATTAAAATATCTTGCTTTCTTTTTTTTTCCCTCCATGTTTACCCAGCCTTATGACGAAAGCTACACGGAGACGGGCTACGAATCCTACGAAAACTACTACAGTCAACCACAGGCGTGAGTGGATATTTTGATCTATATAACACCCCCGTGTTATTTTAGGAGAAACTTCTCTGAAGTTAGGGGGTTAAGGTCAAAGCTTCTAAGCTGCACTCTAAATGATTAGCGTCCGTTTTTCAGCCACAGTCCAGAGCTTTATTTTAACCTGAGGGTCTGTATTAGGTGTGGAATGTCTAATGGAGCTTGTAAAGTGACTACCACAATGTTGTCTTCCAGTCAGGCTACCAAAATGTATTGCTGCCCACTGGGAAATATATTCGAATTCTTTCCCATTGTCACGCACACAGTGCTCTTGTATGTAATATTGGGTAGCTACTGTGTATATGGGTATACGTGTGCTTGCTTTTTACTTTTACATCCAATCATGATTCTATACAGAGGGGCTGATTTACACTAACCTATGATGATTTGTTGGGCTACCAGGAATTAATGTTTTTACCCACCCTCGACCAGGAGCCTTTGTTACCTGTTCTAATGGACAGTGTTTGATGCAGAATGCTTTTATACTGATCTTCGATTAATAGTCATTCATTTCCAGTGCTGTGCTATTCTCTTGCTTTTTTTGCTCAAGGTCAAACCAGGGGATGACATTTGTGCTAAAAATGCCCTGCAGTTAATTTTCCGTGTTAGTCAGTAGCAATAGAAATCTCCAGGCACCTCATGATTCAGTTTTAATTCAGTGTAGAGGGCTACTTATGGCCTTCTGATGATTGATATTCTTTTTTTACTTGCATTGATTTTTGCAGAGAAACAGAGTATTATGACTATGGGCATGGAGAGACACAAGAAGGATATGAGAGTTATGGTAGGTTTTTTCACTTTTCTTTGCATTTACTGAGTGTTTTAACATCACAAAGCAACTTTAAACTGTTTCAGTAAGCCATACGAGTTGTAGTTAGGTGTGTAATGGTTGCACATTTTAAGCTCTGCGGAATATGGCCTCATTTGCCGCATGCGTGTTCGTATGTTTATGTAGCTCAAGATGACTGGAATGGAACACAACGAGCTCCTGCCACCGGGAAAGTCGCTGCTCAGAGACAACCGAAGGGAGCATACAGGGAACACCCGTATGGACGATACTGAACTCTCAGCAAGCACATGGTCATCACCCATAATGTCCCATCATGACGACTGTCTCCCACAGCAGCTTGCCTTTTAAGCACCCCGACAAAAGTAATTTTCTGCTTTTCCGTTTCGCATTTCTTCTGCTGTGGACTTTTTTTTTTTTTTTTTTTTTTTTTTTTTATAAAGGAAACCTGAAAAATCTGCAACCGAATGCATCTGGACTTGATTGAAAGTTAAGACAGTTTGGGGGGCGGGCGTGGTTTAGAAATTTAAAATGTCCTTTTTAGTTCTATTCTCCTAATCTCTCTGCTTTAATCTCTGCTTTTTTGCATTGTTAGTTTATTATTTTTTTTTATTTTTTTTTGTCCTCATTGCTTTGGTAAAATCTTAAAGTGAAGAGATATAAAACCTGACTTGTTGATGAGTTGCAGATTCCCAGTAGGCTACATTTCAAAATTCTGCTCGATATTAGCAATGAAAAAAGCCATTAAACCAAATCAACGATGTAACATAATGTAAAGGACCGTAAATTAAGGAAAGGTAAAGGGAAAAAAAAACCTCTCTAATGACATTGACTATTGATAATTTGTTTTAAATAGACTTAAAAGATCTACGTTTAGCTTTAGGATTTAATACGTTTTACACAATATTTTAGAGTTTTGAAATATAGCCCTAATAGACACTGTTGAGATGTACTGTCCTTAAATCCTTAATTTGTTAAAATAAATTTTATGGCTCTTTTAAAATTTGTTCTGAAAAATGCTAAGTGTGTTTGGATAATTGTGTTCACCAAGATTAAAATAAGTCGGATTTTCATAGACATAAATACTCTGTTAAATAAAATGCATGCTCAAACTGTTTAATAAGGATTGGGACAACAATCTCCACAAGGGTCAACTCTTTCTAATGTAAAGGGATCCTGCAGCTAAATCCGTATTTCTTGTACATAAAAAAAAAACGTCAAATACGCCCAAACTGTACTACTGCCATATAGTCTCTGTACGCTCTCCAGAAAATGCAGAATGCTACATGTGTAAGCTTGCCTAAATAGGTAACTAAAATCTGTTCAAAAATGTTTTTGCAGCAATTGTCAATAAAGCCTAGATTGTTTTTTTTAATGAAACGTTTAACCTGCTTTATTTTTCTGTTTGTCATCATAAAAGCTGAACTGGCCTTTTAAATAACCTGATAACCTTTAAGAACACCAACCTTTTTTATTGTTTTTATTTTTTATATATATATATCTCA
This sequence comes from Sisor rabdophorus, assembly GCA_026260075.1. NCBI lineage: Eukaryota > Metazoa > Chordata > Actinopteri > Siluriformes > Sisoridae > Sisor > Sisor rabdophorus. The sequence continues at coordinate 7,030,734 of JAOTQW010000009.1, forward strand.
AATCTAAAATGGTGCATGTAGACTGGAGACGTAAACGGCACTAAAGGAATGTTCAGTGTTTCCATTGTTAATTAAAAGCGCCACTTAATCTTTCTCTCTCTTTTTATACTTAAAAAGGACCCTAGAGGTAAGACCCTGTGCCTTTTAAAATAACCCGGATAGCTTCCTAATGTCTTTAGACAACTAAGCGTTCATTGCTTGGGTATGTATAAAACTTTTCTTGAATGCCGTTTTATTTATTTATTTTCCTGGTCTTTCGGTGACACATGTATTTACTAGTTTGAAATAACTTGGGTTTTAATAAAGTTTAGATTTTGTGAATATATGCTTTTCTTAATGAAAGTAACGCGAGGACTGCTAAAACTTCAGCGCAGCATTGTAAAGGTAGCTCTAACCCTAAATTTCTATGTAGCCAGTGTTTTGTCTCATATCTAAACGTCTTGGCGTGTAATGAATTAAACGTTTCATTTTTAAAAAAATATATAAAAGTAACAGAAAAAAATTAAAATCAAAATATTTTGCTATGGTTTAGTTTTAGATCTCAGACATGTAATGCAACTCTTGCTAAACGTTTTTCTGTATCAGTGTGTGGTGTTAAAGCTGCTGCTACTTTTTTCTTTTGCATAATTGAAGTGAAACTTGTACATAATTCCATTTAGTTAAAGTATCCGAAAGCTCGAGTTGCATGACCTGTAAATGTTTCTCTAGCTGCATGCTGTTTTTGTATACGAGGATTTTTTTTTTAATGACTAAATCAGTTTGTTCTATTTTTCTAGGGAACTGTGACTGATGAGCTCCAGAGATGGGATCTTTGCAGTTGTTTTTTCCCCTCAGGTTAGTTTTCATTTATATTTAAATTGGTGTGCGCGCGCGCGTGCGGGCACGCATGTCGTTGACGCTGTGCTCTTGCTGGAACCTTATCTCGCCCAATATCAACAGTGCTTAGCTACGCATCTGAAATCTAGCTGTACTTCAGTAATTAGTAGATTAGCAACCATATGCTTACCTGTTTAACATATTTTAAAATGAATATATTTGTGATTATATTGAATTTCATTAAAAAAAAATTAAATGCACTGTACACCATTGCCAAAAGTATGGGGACATTTGCCAGTCATTTTTACAAGGTATTGACTGATGCACAATTTTTTTTTTACTTGAAGGTAAAAAAAGTGTTTTAATGAATTGATATTTAGAGAAACAGAAAACTGTTTTTTTTATGTTAATTTAATGTTATTGAACGTTTCACATCTTGTTTGCTTTTAAATAACATTTCGTTTGCCTGATTTTTACTTGTCTTTACAGCAATGGTATAATAACTAGTATGTAGTTTGTCTTGCAATAAGGATTGATCTAGTTGATTCCAATTTTGCATGGTATCCCCGCACTTGCAAAGGTTTACTTTGGGTGCTATGGTATCCTCCCTCACAGTCCAGAAACATGTACAATAGTTTGACTGGTGACTCTGTATTGTCCATAGTAGTGCGTGTGGTTGTTCGTCTGTGTGGCACTGTGATGATAATATAGTGGATATATAGGATAAAGAAATGATTTATTTTTATTATTTACATTTTAAGTCTTTTTTTTTTTTACTGCTTTATACAAATCTTTCATATTAAAGGAAAAAATGAAAATGGATCACTTGATTTTGGGCAGGTGTCCTCAAACATTTGGCAATATACTGTATGAGAGATCTAATTGGATCTGGATTTGTAGTAACTCTTCTCTGATTAAGGATTAAATCCAATACTTTTTACCGGGTAATACTTATGAAACACAGGGCTGTAAAGAATGGGAACCAGCACTGGCTCAGTGTCCTGATGGAATGGGTTTTCACTCAAATGTCTGAATTTAGTCTCCTCTTGGTTTCATATTGTTGCATTCCCTGGTTATTGTTACTGATTTGATTTGATTTTCTGCAGGGAAGACCGATTTGCTGTAAAGAGGTGGTCTTAAGTTTCAGCAGTCAGGCTTTTTGGGGGGAAAGAACTCTAAAATCTGCAGAGACTGCGTCGAAGTGAAGTTCTGCCTGGACGCCTTTTGAGAGCCACTGAAGCCGGAGCGCTAGGAAAGTGCATCTGTGTTTCTTAAAAAAGAAAGGAAATAAAAGGAAATCGATGCTCACCTCTGCACTGCTGCCAAAGCGTTGCGAGCACTTATTGAGCTGGTGTGTCCTACAGTGTCCAGTGGTCGTGTTTCTATGCACTTGTGTGGTCACATATTGGAAATGCGTCTGGCTCATTGTTGTCTTTGTGCAGCTCCCGGCCTTTTTTTTCTCTCCCCTCGGGTGAGTCATTTTATAAAGTTCAGTTTACAATAAATATAAAGAAAATTACCAAAGTGTCTTTACCACGTAGATTGACTACCTTGTTTAATAAGTTATGGTTGTTTTTCTTGTTTTAAAAAAAAACTTTCTTACTGTAATACAGACAATAAAATCAACCAATGTGTGCATTAAATCTGTTTGTTTGTACAAAAATAAATGCAGTAAATATTCATGGCAATAACTAAAGTACTTAACTTAAGTAAAACCTGGGTCTAGATTTTGCCTCATCTGAGAATTTTCTAAATGATACCTATAATCCTGTGCTGAAATGTCTTCTATTGCCGATTAACGTCCACTACGGTTTGTCTTTGTCCTCTGAAAGAAATTCTGGCACTGACTAGATTTTGCCCGCTTTCCTGTAGTGTAACTTAGGATGATGGCGGTCAAGCCAAGGATAAATAGCAGTGCTGACTCCTATTTCGAAACTGGTTCGGTGCACAGACCGACAAGAGAAACTTCTTGAGACATGTCATGAGCAAATGTAGACATGGATGTTTTTATTTAGCAATACTTAGCAAGAAAATGCAGATGACTATTCATTGACTCTGGACTTGTCTTCACTGTCGTATGATCTGACACTGACTATCGAGATCCTGCAGTAAGTCATGTTTATCCAGTCTGACAAGCTTTTTTTATAAAAAAAAATACAGCAGTTATGGTCTTGTTGCACATCCAATATTGCATAAATAGGTTTAGTATTTGGTGGTGATTGTTTGTTAGTATTTGAAGGTCATTTTTACGGTGTTGGGCAGCATGTCGACTAAAGTAGACCTACAGCGGAGACGTGACTACGTTCAGCATCATGAGACACATGATGTACAGCTGGGCTTTTTTTTCTCAACAACAAACATATTGATCGTGTTTATAAAAGCATCCAGTATTCTACAGTGCTGGAGATTTAAGTGTAGGGTATTTTATTACAGATTATGATATCATGAGTACGACCACACCTTTATTCCTTATGCCAGGTTATGTTTACCTGTGAGCCCTTTTAACAGATGAAAGGTGTGCGTTTTAAACCAATGTGACAGATCGAGAGTTGGTGCTGAAATGTTTTTCCCAGTCTGTGAGCAGTCGAGCAGATTAACATTAACAGCAGATGGAAAAATCTTACATGATGACTAAGCAGAGTTTTAAAGAAAAAAAGGCATTGTAATAAATTCAAGTAAACGTGTGTGCGTCTCGTCAACAAGCAGTTGAAAGACCTACATTTCTCATTTTTAACATGCTGAGCAGCAGTTAAGGTTTGTTTCTTTCTCAAGGGCCAAGTACCAGCAGTTTGGTGGTGCAAGGAGTTTAACACCATCCCTGAACTACCGCTTCATTTACATTTGTTGGCATTTGGAAGATCCCCTTATCCAGAAAGTTAAGGGTCTTTCTTAGGGGCCCAGCAATGGCATCTTAGTGGTGCTGAAAATTATAACCATTGTCTTCCAATCATCATGTGAACATCTAATCTCCATTTTACCAATTCTAGGCTTTTTTTAACCACCCAGTTTGTCAGAATCTTCACAGATCACATTTGTGTTTTTGACACGTTTTTAGGATTTAATAGCATTATGCTTTTCTGATGCTTGTTTTATTTCCCATCCACCAACACCGGGTCCCCAAGCAAGGCCAAAAAATTAATTTCTCTGGATTATGGCACCTGGAAAACTTCCAGAAATGTAATGCTTTTCTATTGACTACAGCGCAAATGGTAACCGGAGCCTCATTAACATGGTTTCTATCCACAGGTCTGCGTGACAGTTTCGTAATGTATTGGTAGGGGGATGTTTAAAGGTACCAGGCAGAAACCAAAGAGTTGTTAAAATAGTTGACAAATAAAAAAAATCTGCTCTTTTACATTCCAGGCCAGAGTTTTAACGTCTTGCTGGCATACGAAACTTAAGGCGATTACCAGCTGCTTAAATAGCAGCGCTTTCAGATCGTCGTTGCTGGTTTATTGTGTTTCATGCTTTTGATCCCGTTGGTTTCTCTGGGTTTTGGCTTGCGCCTTTTTTATGTGGATTATTAGATGTTGTTGAAACTTAAGCCAGTGCACTGTTTTTCTTTCGCTTTGTAATCCCTGCGTTAGCTGCTGTATTGGTCTTACTGATTATTTATATATTCAAGAGCTCATTGATCATTTTTACTGCCTGTCCACACTATTAGCTTTCTAATAAATTCTTTTACTCCCATCTGATGTTCGGTTCATGCCTGCCACAAACATTTATACACGGTACATAGTTTAAAAACGATTTATGCAGTGCGCTTAAATGTGTAAAGAGATTTGTGGCCCCCGATGTTCTATTTTGTCAGGGAAATGGACCCAAATGGCTCGTTGAGTGAAAACAGTTGCTGTCCCCTGCTCTAGATTGTCGTCTGTGCATTATTTTATGAATTGTCCTTCTTTTATGAAATGACTGGGCAGGATGTGTGTAAAGATGTGCTGGTGTTCTTTAAAAACCAAAATGTTGATGGGGATCTGTAAAAATACCAAAGTAATTTTGCAATAATGTATCTATTTTATTTAAGGTCTTAATTGCAAGAGCAGGATTTAATTCCAGGCACCACCGATTTGTTTGCTGGGCCCCTGTAAATGTCATGCTTACATTGTTTATTAAAGTCCTGTGTGTCGAATAACTTCCTCCTTTGCATAACAGGAAAAAAGTAAGGACCCATCCGGTTTTGAATTTTTAGCTACTTTATAAAATGTCTATTTTATATTTGTTTGGTTATGTTGGTTGGTAATTTATTCATTCATCCATCATCTATACCCGCTTATTCTCCCACTCAGCGCACATAAGGTGAGAGGCAGGTTACACTCTGGACAAGGTTACTAGTCAATCGTAGGGCCATACAGTCGAACAAACACAGAGAAAATGCAAATTCCACACAGAGACCCCTTCCCAGGAATCAAACCTGGGACCCTCTTGCTGTGGACCGAGTCGACCGGCTCGTATTGGTCATTGAAGCCATTTTTGTCAGTCCAATTAATGCTGATGTCTATGCTATTGCCCTAGAGCCAGAGCTGATTGCTGACTGTCTAACAGGCTTATTTTATTATTGTATTAGACACATGGTCTCAGTGCAACATTTTAATGAGCACCAATCCGGTTCCATCGAACAATTGTGGAATCTTGTGTGTAGGAGGTTGTCCAAAAGGTATAACGAGAATCTGTGGAAGAGCAGATAAACAATATCTCCATAGAAAAAAACCCATTGTCAATCTTTTTGTGGTTAATGCTGACATAGGTGTGTGTGTTTGACAGTATGACCCTTATGGCCTTCAGCAGCAGCAGCAGCAGGGGTGTTCTTATTACACTTGTAAATCTCATCCACAATCGTTTCAAGTGTTTGGCCAATTTTCCCCTTATCATGCTGGGGGTGAGAAACCTGATGTCAGGAAAGTCATCCAGTATATCTCATTATGTCCTGTCTTTTACACCTTGATGATGCTTGTAAGAAAAGAAACCCTGATGAATTTAGTTCGTAATCGGATACAGGCTGTTCAGATCTCTACGTTTAAAAAGTTGACATGATGCTATAAGCAACTTTAGCACCACTGTTTGAGTAAGTAAAGCGATAATGATAAGGAAGATGATGATGCTTGTCAGGTGACACTAATGTGAATGATGCTAGTACTTCATTTCGGGTGTATTTGCTTAGCAATTTTATCAATAATGTTGCCTTAAAGCAGCTTTATAGAACATGCCTGATGATACAAATGTCCATAATGTTAAATGGTTTTTAAAACATCCCTATTGAGAAAATCTGGATTGGCGGTTGCAAGAAAAAAAAAAAAAAGGTATGAGAGAAACCTTGAGAGGAAGCAGACTAAAAGGGAACCTGTCCTTATTGACCCCCCCTTTTTTTTTTTACAGAAAGTGTAATTTATTTAACTTTAATCAAATGGTTTTACTCAAACAGAGGGTAGTGATTATGAGCGATGTCATTTTTATAATCATATACAGACAGTGGGAGTTGGGTCATGTCAGTAATTCCACTGTTGATTTTGGATCTTTGAGAGAATAAAAAAAATAGAATTAAATATTTCATTTTTATTAAAACATTTTTAGTATGACATAATCAAAATTTGAACATGATTTTGTCTGCCAAAAATATATGCGATTAATTTCTTCTATTTTTTTCACATTCTTTCTTACTCTGTTCACAGTGTAGTTCTTTGTGAAAAGCCATGTATTTTTTTTTTTACTGTTTGAAATGAAAGCTAAACTCTGTTAAAGGTCAAATGGCAAGTTTTCAAAATTTTTGTTAAAATATAAAAAGAATCAAACTGAGCTGTGTGTGGATTTTGGCTTTCACATGCTTTTATTCTACTTTAGTCTGCTAACCTTTAAACTGCACTTTTCTCCCACTTCCTTAAACTGATGTTTTGGCACTATGGGTTAAAAATAGATTTCACACAACTGGTGCTTTTTAAAGTTGTTTTTTTTTTTTTTTTAAGACTCTGGCCGTATGGATACAGGGTTGATCGAATCGGTTACATGTTAGAGATGCTCTGCTTGTCGTCAGCGGTGACTTGTCGGACAAATATTTTGGGTTGGAACTCATTTGTCTTGTATCCATGGCTGCATAAATATCGACAGGTTAAAATGTTGATAAAATGTCACAAGCGTGTGGGTTTAATAAACAACTGCTGTCACAAAGAAATGAGCAACTGGTATTAAGAAGTCACTGTATTGATTCCTGCTGTAAACAAATTTGAAAAATAAAAGTTATTCTGCTGTGATTCCTTAAATCTTGTCTGTTTGTTCGTCACAACCAGTTTGCTGCAAGGATTTACTTGAAGGCCGGAATACGATCTTTGCTACCCAGTCTCCATAAAGTAGGCCAGATGAAACAGGCTGAATGCTACAAAAACAGTTGCCCTCTTTCAAAAAATCATGGAAAAATATCTATAAACCTACAAAACCTAATTAAAGAATTTCTGGCGCCTATCAAATAATCTAAATCTTCCCGTGTGTGTGTGCGCGCGCGCATGTACTTACAGTCTAGACATTTTTAATGGAATGTGTGTTCCAGGTTGGAGTGTTCACTCGGGTTTCCTACACTGTGAGACACTGGAGATCAATGAGACACTTAGAGCTTCTGTTTTTTTCAGCCCCTCATTGCAGAGGCGAACAGGCGCCATCGCTCTCCCCTCCATGCAAAACACTATCTAACAAATATGACAAGGAAATGTTCATGTTTTTCAGTAAACCACACTTGAATTCCACTCACCAGGGTGTGCTGGCAGCAGTTCAATCTGTCAAGTCTTATCTAATAATATGAGCTTATTTCTCAGAATTAACTAGTGCTAATTAAACAATGAACAAATGGTGTTGGTGCATCCGTAAATAAGGGTAGTGCATCTTATCAGCTTTGAATGTCTATCAGGAATAACTACCACCTTAAATAAGGATGTAGAAACTGGGTAGCACCTCTTGTCAGCTTTAAATATCAGAAGGAACCACCAACTTAAATAAGGATGTAAAAATACACGTCTTGTCAGTTGATAAGAACCACCACCTGAAATAAGGATGTAGAATCTGGTAGTGCTGCGATGGACTGGTCACCTGTCCAGGGTGTACCCCCTCCTTTTTGCCCTATGGGGTCTGCTGGAGCCTAACCCCAAATGCTCACGTTCACTTCTATTGGCAACTTAGAGTCACGAATTAACCTAAGAGGAGGAAACCAGCTTTAAATATCTTTCAGAAAAAAAACATCACCTAAAATATCTTTCAACCACAATTTTAGTAAAATTGGGCTGTCAAAATTAATTCACTGCGTTGTGCATGTTTTTTTTAAACTAAAACCTGTTAAAAATCATGTATGACACTCAGCAGGCATTTTATTAGGAACACTTGGCTATCTCAGCATGAGTTTGCACACACTAAGCAGCGTGAAGCTTTAAAGCATGCAGTAAGGGGCGGGTTTAAAAGCATCATCACATTACTAATTAGAGAATATGTCCAGGTGATGGTCAACACACCAAAGGTTGACACAAGGTTCCACTCCATCACCTGAGAATAAATATCCGAGGCCACACAATCATCAAAATTATAAATGCTTCTAAATTATCACCTGAACTTTTTTCCAGTCTTTAATCAATCACCAATTTGCACAAATAAGCAGGTGTTTCTATTGAAGTGGCAAAGTGGGATGGGGGGGCTACAATTTCTTACATTTCCAAGCGCATTCTTACTCATTCATGTATTAAAAAATATGATATAAAGTAAAAACCTGTCATTTTTGCAGAAATGTGAAAAATACAGGAGAGAAAAATAATGTATGAGGAACTGACTATAATTAGCTTTGTTCTACCAGTGCTGTAGAATTATTTGCAAAAAAAATATACAAGTTTCTCTAATAAATTGTCCAGTAACGGTTTCAGCATTCATTCATTTATTAATTAATGAATTCATGTTCTATATCCGGGCGGCGCGGTGGCGCAGTGGTTAGCACCGTCGCCTCACAACAAGAAGGTC